>CM046045.1:66506075-66738036 GCA_025215565.1 Flaveria ramosissima | reverse complement strand
AACAATCCAATTGGTGTAACCACAGATAACGAAAAACTACTCTTTGACCCCATCAGTATGATTTGACCTTGCCTTAGATATCTTGAACAGAAACATTAGCATACATAATATCAGGTCTTGAGGCAGTGAGATACATGAGGGATCCGAATCATTCCTCGGTACATGTGGCATCTACTAGATCTCCATTCTCATCAGGTGCTATATCATGATTCGTAGCAAGTGGAGTCCCAGCAGCAGAAGCATCTCCATGTCAAAGCGACTGAGAATGTCTCCTACATACTTGGTCTGATGTAGAAAGATTCCATTGGTGTTTGATCCACCTGTAACCCGAGAAAGAACTTCATCTCCCCCATAGCACTCATCTCAAACTCTTTCTTCATTACTGCTTCAAACTCTTTACATAACTCTTCGTTCTTTGACCCGAAGATTATGTCATCAACATATATCTGTACAAGCAGTAGGTCGCCATCCTTTTCCTTAATAAACAGTGTACAGTCAATTACTCCCCTGCGAAAGCCGTGTTTCACCAGATGAGTTGAGAGTTTCTCATACCAGCTCGAGGAGCTTGATGAAGCCCATATAAAGCTTTGTCGAGCTTGTAAACTCTATCCCGATGATAGGATCTTCAAAACCCTCGGGTTGACTTACATAGACTGTTTCCCTGATTTCCCCATGAAGGAATGCACTCTTCACATCTAATTGGTAGACTTTGATCTTCATGTACGAGGCATAGGCAAGGAAGATACGAATGGCTTCCATCCTTGCCACGGGTGCAAACACCTCATTATAGTCAATCCCCTCGACTTGGCGAAAACCTTGAACCACCAGTCGAGCTTTGTTCCTGATAATGACTCCTTGGTCATCCTTCTTGCATTTTAGTACCCATTTAGTGCCAATGACTTTAGCACCTTTAGGTCTATCAACCAGAGTCCATACACCTAACTTCTTAAACTGCAGAAGTTCTTCTTGCATGGCACTCACCCACGCCTCATCATTTAGTGCCTCACTGACATATTTTGGCTCAACCTGTGAGACAAAACATCGATAAGCACCATCATGAATGTAACCTTTCTCCATAACCGAGGCGTAATCAGCTGAGTATAACTGATTTCGGGTTTGTACTCCTGATCTGACATCCCCAATAACATTGTCAAGGGGATGATAGACGTTTAGTCGTGATCCTGGAGTAGTAGGAACAGCCACCTCAGAACCGAGATTATGAACATTTTGTTCTGCATCTGAGGTAGTTGGAGTTTGAGGTTCTGAAGTCGAAGAGCATCACTCGTAGATGCTTGTGGACTTTCAGGAACTGGAACCTATTCCTCCTGACTGTTCTGGTCATCTGCTTCAGTTTCATCTTCAGAGGAGGAGTCACTGTCATCGACTACTCCCCCTGACTGAGTAGATGATTCTCCCTGTGTGCTAGATGGTGTATTCAGAATATCATACATCATCCTAGTAGCTAACTCATCATCCGAGGGAGAGAGAGGTATGTTGAAGGACTTGAAGAATCCATCATAATCGAAGAAGTATGCAGGTCCTTTGCCTGTAGGTGGTGTGGTATATCTCTGAACGTCGACATTACACCACACTTCTACAAGACCCGTTGAGTTATTGTAAACTCGCTTATTCGGTATGTTGTATCCTAGAAGATTCCTTCATCTGCCTTCTCGCTGAATTTTCCTTCTTGTGTCTTCTTCAGAAGTGTACACGGCGCGCCAAAAGGTTCAAGATACTCCAAATTCGGTTTGCGTCTTTGTAGTAGCTCATAACATGTCTTTCCGTGGCGCTTGACTATTAGGACTCGATTCAGTGTATAACATGCATTTGCTACTGCCTCATTCCAGAATTGGATAGGCAGTTTCGAGTCAGCCAGCATAGTCCGTGCAGTCTCTATCAAGCTTCTATTTTTCCTCTCAGCAACACCATTCATCTGAGGCGTGTAGGCTGAAGTGAATTGATGAACAATTCCCTTTTCCTTGCAGTATGCCTCCATCCATTGATTCTTGAATTCTGTCCCGTTGTCTGAGCGTACTTGTCTAACTTTTAGCTTGTAGAGAGATTCCAGAGTGGTGACTAATTCCTTGAATGACTCAAATGTTTCTGATTTGGATTTCAGAAACATTACCCAAGTGAACCTTGAGTAGTCATCAGTGACCACAAAACAGTACAGATCGCCTGCAATGCTCCTTGTACTGACTGGACCAAACAGATCCATGTGAAGAAGTTCAAGAGGAAGTTCTATTGAATGAACTTTCTTTTCCTTATGAGACTTCTTTGTCTGTTTGCCTTTCTTGCAAGCTACACAAAAGTCAGGAAGTTGGAAGTTCTTGACATTTACTCCTCTCACTAAATCCTTCTGAATCAAATGATTCATCTTCCTTTGACTAATGTGTCCCATTCTCCTATGCCAGGAGATTGAGTCCTTCTCAGTAGCTTTAGATAGAAAGCACTGACCTCATGATCCGTTGTAGCAGCTGTTGACAGATCCAAGACATAAAGGTCTTTATATCTTGAAGCAGTCATCAGAACTTGGTCCTCTGGGATCATGTACTCTTTCTTCAGCACGTAACACTTCTTGTTGTCGAAGATACTTTAAATCCTTTATCGCAGATTTGGGAAACCGAAAGTAAGTTATTCTGAAGTTGTTGAACGTAGTTCACCTTATCAAACTTAACTTTCTGATTTCCCACTTCTCCCTGTGCTGTGATGTATCCTCCCTTGTTTCCTGCAAAGGAAACATGCCCTCCTTTTATTTGTTTGACATTTGATAAAAGAGCTCTATTTCTGTCATGTGCCTGGATGCTCCGCTGTCTATAATCCACGTGTTAGTCTCAGCGCTGTATCGAACACCCTGCACATATAAGTAAATGTATTAGTTTAGGTTAGGAACCCAAGCCTTTACTGTCTTGGGTTTCCCAGAGGCATCACACATCATAAACTCTACCCATTGACCCTTAGAGGGTGAGGGTAGCTCAGATTCCTTCTTGTCATCAGTATCAGACACACAGGATGACTTCTCTTTCCATAAGCCAGATTTGTGCAATGCCTGTTTATGATAAACAGTCGTCTGGCTTACAGGTTGGACTTTAGGTTCACTAGATCTTCTAGGTGGAGTTAGAGAACTCCTCTTAGAAGACCTAGGTCTAGAGTCCTGAAGATCAATCTTCTTCCTAGGTGTCTGATAGAAAGGACAATAGGAAGCAATGTGTCCACATTCTCCACAGTTGTAGCATGATCTGCTATCAACTTTATGAGTAGACTTTCTTTGTGGAGAAATGCGTGACACTCTAGTAACATCAATCACTTTAGGTTTTGACTCTTGCATGTTTGATGTTTTCTCTGGTTTAACAAATTTAACTGTTTTAACCTGTTTAACGTGTTCCACTTTTTGGTTAACTGGTTTTTGACTTGAAGCATGTGAAAAGTTAACGTTTGAAGTCCTTTTAGGTTCTGATTTGACTCTGTTTGACCCGGACTTTAAGTTAACCTTTTCAAATTCATTTTCCAGATTAACACAAGGCAATTTACCCTTTGCCTTTGAAGTGGCCTCCTTTTGTTCCTGTCCAGATGCAGTAGATGAACATGGTGTGTCTGGATCAGTAACAAGAGGAGTCGTCACCACATGATCCTTGATGGGGTTGTTGTTTACTGGTTTAGACTTGGTGTTCATCAAGGTCTCAGGTGGTGGTGGAACCACTTTGTAGCCTAATCCCTCCCCGTTATTCCTTTCTCTCACTAAGTGTTGAACTATGTGTGAAGAACTAGTCCAACTATGCAGTTTCTGTTTTAAGGAATTAACTTCTACTTCTAGAACTGCCTTTTGCTTCTTAGTGTCCTCTAGGGAGTTTAGATAGTACCTAATGTCATTTGCTTGGTTAAAGGCAACTACTTCGGTTTCCCTAAGCTGTTTTGTCAATAGGTCTATCTTTTCTTTATAACTATGCTCATTTTGTTTTAGAACTCTATTAGCCTTAGTGCATAGTTGTAAATCTTTTACTAAGTTATCATTGTGATCTAATAACCTAGCAAATTTTTCATCAATACTATTCCTAAACATATCACAGTTAGAACAAGCGTGATTATTAAACATTTGGTCAGTTGTACTTACCTGTGTTGTTTTAGAAGAGTTAGCCATCAACGCAGCATCAGACGTCTCTGGTTCTGGTGATTCTGACTTTTCTGTTTCTGACGTGGAAGTCTCCTCCTTTGGCTTGTAACTGACCTCAGCTGCAGTTGTTTCTTCACTGTGTGACATCGCTATCTCAACTGCTAGATCACCTTCACTCGCAGAATCATCATCAATATCTTCAACACTGGCAATGTTAGATTCTGGTGAGACAAACCGAAAACTCCAATCCTGTCCTTCATCATCATGAGCAGTCAAGGCTTTTGGGTCCTTGTTTGATGAAGTAGAACTGGAAGCTTGCTTGTCTTGGCGAGTAAAGGATGAGAACGGGTTCCCATTACCCGTCTTCTTCGGCTTGACACATTCTCTCTTGAAGTGCCCTTTCTCTCCACAGTTGAAGCAGGTCACTTTGCTCTTGTCAAAGCCAAATGTGGTATCCTTAGTAGCTATTAAGTTCTGTCCTGTCTTCTTAACAAACTTCTTCGCCCTTCGGACAGCGCTGCTAAGGCCCACATTATATCCATTCTTTCAAGCTCCATTTCATCTACCTGCTCGTAGTCCTCATCTGCCAGATGGCAGTTTCCAATCTTCCCAGCAACTAGTCCATCATATGAATGAACCACTGCGGCTAGAAGATCCATATGCTCTCGTGCTACTTCTACGGTCACATTACCAAAGTTCTCGGTCTTCAGTTTGGTAGCACTTGCTTCTGATCCAATATAGTGGGCACATGATGACCCTGACGTGTCTGATCCAGAAGGAGAAGCATGTGAAGGACCTGACGAGCTAGACACAAATGCAGTCTGGAGAGGTGCTCCAGAGGTCTTAGCTTGAGGCGTGGCGTTGTATAAAGCTGGATTTTGTGTGTACGCAGACTTCTGAGCTCTATAATTCATCCTAAGAGCTTCTTCACGCAACTTGAGAATGAAGTCATTTATATCCAACTTTATAAGCATTTCATTCTGTTTAAGGTTCGACACGAATGAAGGCCACTTATCAGGCAATCCGTTTGCGAAGTTGCTTACTTTCTCTTCCATAGTCGTTTCAACTCCATGTGTATGCAATTCGCTCATCAAGTGGTAGAATCTGTCTATGACTTCATCTAAACTCTCATTACCAATTGATGAGAAGTTATCGAATTCCTTCTTTAACTCCTTTGCCTTGATTGCCTTCAATGACGCATTCCCATCATATCTCTTCTCTAGCTCATCCCATAGTTTCTTGGACTGCTTGTTCTCAGAATACTGGTGGAATATATCTTTGGGGATAGACTGAGTGATCAATGCATAAACCATTTTCTCTGCATTGTACTTTACTTTCTGTGCGTCGGTCATCCCACTTAACGTTAACTTAACTCCATCAGCTCCCACCGGTGTACTATAACCAACCTCGATAGCTTCCCACAGATTAGGATCTACTCCATTGAGGTAGATCTCAAAACGTTGTTTCCAGTGTGGAAACTCATCTAAAGTCAAGAGCTTTGGTGGTTTATTGTGATTACCCACCTCACTCTCAAGCAACAGCAGGTTCTGAATCCTTGAGTCCTTCCCAGCAGTAAAGGCTGACATCTGATCTTCCATGGCTAATAAACTTAGTATCTAATCAAATAAACTTTAACTGATGCGACTGAAGGATGCGAATGGTCTAATCGTGCGTATGAACTCTGCGATTGGTTCAACCGTGCGACTGAATAGGGCGAATGGTTCAGTCGTGCGAATGAATCTGGTGCGAATGAGTTATGCGAACGAACGGTTCAGTCGGCCGAATGAGGGTGCGACTAGGTCCAGTCGTGCGAATGAGCAATGCGAATGGAGTCCAGTCGTGCGAATGGGTCACTCGTGCGACTGAAGCTGCTGTTTTGCGAAAATTTCTAGGTTTGACGGGTTTCAGCCATAAAAATTCGAAATTTCACAAGTCCTAATCGCCTAGGTCCGTAGAAACTGAACTTCGATGAGCAGGGAACGTCCAAGATCACTTTTGATGCCAAAGATCGCGTTTTTCGTGCAAAAACACAAACTTTTATGCAATCTTGATTGAATCAACACGTAATCAAGAGCCAAAGCTCTGATACCACTTGTTAGGACCTGGTATTTGATCGAAATACCTAGTGATTGCGTGTTAAACCAACTCAAATAGTGCGGAATCCTATTTGATTGGCGATCCAATCAGTGAGAACACACGATGAATCAATCAAGAATTGAAATCAACGTCAGAAATCGATTAGGAACCGATCTGATGTGTTCTGTGAACTTGGAGAACGATTTGGGAGGCTTCTGGACGGCTAGGGTACGTCTGGAATCGTAATGGGATGAATGCTTACGTTTTCCCACGAATTGGGTCTATTTATAGGTTAGTATTATTCAATCGTGCGACTGGGCCATAAGTATGGTTCAGTCGTGCGATTGAACCATGCGGTTGATTCATCCGCACGACTGAGTGTTCAGTCGTGCGATTGAGTCAATCTTATGTGTCAATCATACGACTGATCCAGTCTCCTGTTTCAATCGTGCGATTGGGTCAATCGTATGAAGTTATTCATGCGTGTGGTCCATTCGCATGGGCCATTCGCATGAGAACTTCATTAAGTTAAGTTTGAATGTTTTAATTAATATAACATAATGTGCAAGCATTCAAACATTCATAAACCCAATCAATTCAAACACGACTCATTAATGAAATATTAAACATCACAAGTAACAACCAATTCATATCATTTCATTAATCGATACAATTACATCATAATCAGACAGACAAGATTTATTACATTACAGCTCATGATCTAGGGACATACATGCATCAACACTTTCAACAATACCCTATCACTGACTTGAAATTCCAAAGGATTTGTCCTTTGATCAGCATAGCTTTTCTGACGATCTCAAGCCGCAACCATATGGTTACGAATCTATACAATCTTCTCAGTGGTTTCATGAACAAGATCAAGACCTATTAGTTGACTATCACAACTTTTTTCCAACAGAGAGGTGACATGCACTTTCTACTGTAAAGTGCTTCAAATGGTGCAGCCTTAATGCTTATATGATAACTGTTGTTGTAGGAGAACTAAACCAAAGGACGATGAGTTTCCCAGCTGTTCCTAAAGTCTATAACACACACCCTAATCATATCTTCTAGGGTTTGCATCGTGCGTTCTGTCTGACCGTCTGTTTGTGGATGATAGGCCGTACTCATATCCAAACGAGTACCTAGGGATTTCTACAATGACTGCCAAAAGTGTGAAGTGAATCATGCATCAAGATCAGAGATGATCAAAAGTGGCACACCATGTCATGACATAATTTCCTTTATGTAAATTTATGTCAGTTTATCCATCAAGTAGTTCTCGCGAATTGCTAGAAAATATGTTGATTTGGTCAAACGATCCACTACCACCCCGATAGTATCATTTCCAGTTTGTGAACAAGGTAGCTTAGTAACAAAATCCATAGATATGTTCTCCTACTTCTACCTTGGGATCTCCGGTTGTTGAAGCAAACCTGACGGTTTCTGATATTCCACTTTGACATTAGAACAGGTCAAACAATTTGACACGTAGGTGGCAATTTCAGCTTTCATGTTAGGCCACCGATAAATAACCTTCAGATCTTGGTATATCTTGTGAGATCCAGGATGTATTGAGTAGTGGGACTTGTGAGCTTCATCCATTACCAGTTCCCTAAGACTCCCAAACAATGCAATCCATACCCGATCTTCATAGTAACACAGCCCATCTAATTTCTCCTAAATAATTTCTTAGCTCCTCTGAGAGATTCTGACTTGATGTTCTGCTCTTGTAATGCCTTAACATTGGCATTCTTGATTTGTAACGGTAGATTTGAATGAATGGTTAACTGCAATGCATGGACACAACGAGGTTTTAAGGTTTCCTTACGACTAAGGGCATCAGTTACCACATTAGCCTTTCCTGGATGATACTTGATGGTGCAGTCTTAATCATTCATTAATTCCAACTATCGTCGATGTCACATGTTCAACTCCTTCTATTCATAGATGTGCTGAAGGCTCTTGTGATCGGTAAAGGTCGTGCACTTGGTTCCACACAGATAATACCTCCAGATCTTAAGTGTAAATACCCCAGATCCCAACTCTAAATCATGGTTTGTATAATTCTTCTCATGCACCTTAAGCTGTCTTGATGCATAAGCTGTCATTTTCTCGCGTTGCATCAACACGCAACCCAAACCTTGGATTGACGTGTCATAATACATCACGAAATCTTATGTTCCCTCTGTAACATCCATGACTTTTGTACTTATAAATTCTGTTTAAATCAATAAGATTTCATTCATTTTATGTATAACATTATCATAACATGATTACATATTTCTCTAAGCAACATGAAAGTTCACATGTGAAAGTTGTCATATTCTTTTTATTATTTGAAGTTATTTTATATATTAAGTGCTTATTATATCATATGCTTATTTTTGAAGCTTAATTAATTTATTTTATGGCCTAAAAGTATTTATAATAACCATATATTAATTTACTCATCACTCAACATGTTACATGAAACATCCTAGCTTACTTTTATTTTGTAACACATTAAAAGTATGTGTGTGACACATTTAAAAAGTTGTCACAAGTTTTCCTCCCAAACCATTTTAAACATTCCCCTCATTTCTACTTACCATGTTTAAGGCCTACAAACCTCACTATAAATACAATGGCTCCCCTCCCTTATTCATTGCATATTTTCTCTACACCTTTCAAGGAAAAAAATACTCTTTTTCTCTGTCTATAATCATCTCTCAAGATATTTAAGATCTAAAAATCTTTTGAGGTTTTTTGTAAGGATTCCTATAAGTCTGATGCAGCCAAAACATCCAAAGTCTCTCTGCAAGCATGCACTAAAGAACTGAAGTAGAAATACTTCGGAAGTTTTACACCATGCACTAGAAACATTCTAAGTGTAAAATCTTTAGAAGCCAAGACCAATATCTTCCGAAGCCAAAAGTGAAGTCTTCCGAAGCTTCAAAGACAAAGTCTTCTGAAGCCAAAGAGTGAAGACAGATTTCTTCCGAAGACTTTTTAAAGATATGCCTTTATCTGATGTACTTTACCATAAAGCTGGACCACCTTTCGCTGCAACTTTGTAAAGTCACCAACTTAAATGAGTTGGTGAAAGGTCCATGCTTTTGGTAACTGTACATTGAGGTCTTGAGTCCATGCTTTCTACTTTATGTACTTTTATCCTTTTTGTAATATATTAGGATGTGAGTTATGGCTTGTCATAGTCACAAGTCAAAAGGCAGATATGCCTTTTGATTCTACAATTGATTTTGTTTGTGTCTAGTCAATTGTATCCAGCTGGCTTTCAAAGTATAGCCGGCTATAGGTAGTAGTATAAGTATTTCATGTTCTTGTATCTTTCTTTATGCTTTGTAACACTTGTAATATAACTTGAGAAAGCAATATACTGCATCCTTGAAACCCAATCTCTTGTTTTCTCTTGTTCTGTCTCTTACTCATTACTTGTGTTCTTAGTATCATACTTTTGGTTAATCCAGTTTACTGTTTGATTAAAGTTTGGTTAATCTCCTCTTTGTGTTGTTGTGTTGTAAGTGACCACCCTTCACCGGTCCTGCAATTGGTATCAGAGCATTTCAGGCTCTTGATATAAGATCTCACCATCTTAAGATCCCTCACACACACAAATACTAAACTTTCAAATGGTAGCCATTTCCAAGACTGATATGGAAACTGGAACCATGAACAAGTTCCCACTGATCACTCTTGATGACTTTGATACCTGGTGTATGAGAATGGAAGGTTTCATCAGGTCTCTAGACTCAAGAATGTGGGAGTATGTTGAAAATGGACCTTTCATACCCAGCACTCCTTCTGCTACTGGTGCTGGTATGATTTCCAAAGATGTGGCTAACTACTCAGATGAAGATAGGAAGAGAGTAGAGATTGACAGAAAAGCCATGACAGCCCTTCAAACTGCCCTTCCAAACTCTGTGTACAGAGGTTTCAAGAAGTGCAAAACAGCTAAACAGCTGTGGGATGCACTAAAACTGATGTATGAAGGCTCCTCTGAAGCCAAGGAGAACAAGAAGGATCTCCTGAAGCAGCAGTTTGAAAACTTCACCTTCAAAACAGGTGAAACCATGACTCAGCAATACTTCAGGTATGTTGAGATAGTGGATACCCTTGTGGATGGAGGAGTTCCTCTTGAAAATAGAGACATTGTAAAGAAGTTCATGTCCTCACTTCCTAGGCAATGGACACACTATTGTGTGGTGATCAAGAGGACTGAAAATCTCAAAACTCTTACTCTGACAGAGTTATATGGGATTCTTAGTGGTTACCAGATGGAGATGAACATGCAAGGTTCATCTGGCAACTCCAACAATCAATTGGGTTCAGCCCTGCACGTGGTTGAAAAGGATAGCATAGAACCCCAACATCATCTCATATGCTACCCTGACAATTCACCAAAGGGTCCTTTCATCACCTTCCCAGAGACACCCAGGGAGAAGTACACTCAAGGAAGCCCATTCCAAGAGACAAGCTCTTCTCAAGCCTTTGTGTCTTCTGATGAAAGCTGTGGCAACTCTCTTTTCACTCTTGAAGACCTGGATTGTATCCATCCAGATGATCTGGAATATATGGAAATAGTCCAGCAGATGGCTCTTCTCACTCATAGAGCCAAGAAGTTCTACAAGAGAACTGGAAGGAGGTTTCCAAGCAATGCAACCAGTGGAAAGTTTGGCTTGGACAAAAGCAAAGTCAAGTGTTACAACTGTAACCTGATGGGCCAGTTTGCTAGAGAGTGTAAGGCACCTAAAACAAATGGTGGCCAAGCACAAACCAGACCAAACTACACTGAGAAAGCCCCTCAGAATGAGAAGCCAAAGCAACAAGCTGTTGTTGTTGTTGAAGAAGGAGGCTTTGACTGGAGCTTTCAGGTGGAAGATGCTTCTCCAAACCAAGCACTAATGGCAGATCATGATGAAGCCAAGGTATTGGAACATCTCTGTTCTCCTGAATGCATTGCTAAAGTTAATAGATACAGGTCCTATAACTTGGAGATGAGATCTGATCTTGAGTCCTTAAACATTTTAAAATCTGATTTTAGAAAGTCTGAAAATGATTATAAATTAAAGATAGAGGACTTAGAGAAAACCATTTCAGTTCTAAAACATGAGCATGCAGATTTTAGGACTCAAATCAAAGATCTCATAACAAGCTGACTGAGTGCCAGGTGAGCTTGTGATCAGCAAAGCCAGGGCAGAAAAGAGTGTTCTTGAAGAAGAGACCTTCAAGAACATGATATCCTCATCCCTGCCCAACAAGGTGTGTTATCAAAATACACAGGGACTGGATCCAATGAGATAGCTCCTCCACACACAATCTTGTCTGTAAGATCTCCTAGGTGTGGAACTTGTGAAGATGAGCTTCCTCTCATAGATCCTATAAGTGAAGAGGATGAAGAAGAGATAGTGAAGAATTCCTCTGAGAAGAGTGAAGAGGAGGATTCTAAGAAGGGCCACTATCCTTCTGAGGAGAAGAAGATTACTGTGATGACCAAGTCAATGAGAAAGAACTTGATCAGAAGAGCAAAAGAAAAGCAAGGAAGGCTCAAGAGATCAAGGCTACTTTTGACTCTAAGCAGAAACAAGTTTTTATTCTGCAGGGTTTGAAGTAGTAAAGACTGAAGACATCAACCAAAACTCTTCAGCTAAGAGTTTGGTTCTTGTTCAAATCATCTCAGTACCAAGAAGAAGACTGATCTGCTGTGTACCACTGCTGCACAGCCTGGACCATCAAACTCCAAGAACAGTTCCCAGCCCATAAGAACTGTCTCAGCATCTGCAAAGATGAAGGTGGAGAAGGGATGTGACCAAAGACAGTCTTGTTCTCATAAGAAGACTCTTGTGAAGAAGAAAATGTTATGTGTCATGTGTGAAAGTACCTCTCACATTGCTAAGGATTGTCCATACAATCCTAAAAGTACTGTCCATATGACCAAGACAAAGACTTCAAAGAGTTCCAAGAAGATTCAAGCTTCGGAAGGAAAGTCTGTTTCCTTCGAAAGCTCCAAATCTAAGAAGAAGGCAAATGGAAAATTACCTTCGAAAGAAAAGTTGGTCTCGGAAGAAAGGAATTCTTTCGAAGCACTGAAGTCTGCTGCAGTGACTGCAAAATCTTCCGAAGGTTCAGTCATCAAAACTTCCGAAGTCCCAAAAGCTTCCGAAGTTTTGAAGGTCAAGTCCAAGACTCAAAGGTGGTGTGGAAGTCTAAGAAAGACCAAGTGACTGAAAATTCTCCATCAACAACAGCTCAAGATCCTCCTAGCACAACCATAGGATCTATTACTGTTGCATTACCTTCTATTATACTTAGTGAGCCCAAGACAAATAAGGCTTGGGTTTCCAAATGTAACTAATCATTTTCTTTGTGCAGAAACAGCTCAAGACAAACAAGAATGTCTGGATCATTGATAGTGGCTGTTCCAGGCACATGACAGGCAATAGGTCACTACTCCATAACTTTGAGAGGATTGATGGAGGACCAGTTGCTTTTGGAGGAGATGAAGGTGGTTACATTTCTGGAAGGGGCAAGGTCACAAATGGTAAGCTCAGCATTGAAAAGGTAAACTTTGTCAAGGAGCTTGGGTACAATCTTCTGAGTGTATCCCAATTTTGTGATCAGAGTCATAACATGCTCTTTACTGAGCATGAGTGCATTGTTCTCAAGCCTGGAGTGGTCATTCCTCATGAGCACATCCTGCTTAGAGCCCCCAGGAAAGGGAACATGTACAAGATGGACTTGCAAGAAACATCTCCCTCTGGAGAAGTTTCATGCTTTCTGTCTAAAGCCAATAGTGATGAGTCTTTCCTATGGCATAAAAGAATGTGCCATGTAAACTTTAAGAACATGAATAAACTAATTAAACATGATTTGGTAACTGGAATGCCAAAGAAAGAGTTTACAAGTGATGATCATTGTGTTGCATGCCTGAAAGGGAAGCAACATAAGGTATCTCACAAGCCTAAGGAAAGGAACTCCATCACTACTCCCCTACACTTATTACATATGGATCTCTTTGGCCCCACCAGTGTAATGAGTCTAGGAAGGACCTCTTATTGTTTGGTGATCACAGATGATTTTACAAGATTCACTTGGGTTTTCTTTCTTAGAACTAAGGATGAGACCCCTGAGATTTGAAGAATTTCATCTTAAAAATTGAGAATCAAAGTGATCACAAGGTCAAAACCATAAGATGTGATCAAGGGACTGAATTCAAGAATCAAACCCTTGATACATTTTGTGATGAAAAAGGTATTACAAGACAATATAGTGCTCCCAGGACTCCTCAGCAAAATGGTGTTTGCTGAGAGGAGAAACAGGACACTAATTGAAGCTACAAGAACTATGTTGTTTGACTCTAAACTGCCCATCACCTTCTGGGCAGAGGCAGTAAACACTGCTTGCTATGTGCAAAACAGAGTTTTAGTAGTTAAGACACATGGTAAGACTCCTTATGAACTTTGGCACAAGAGAAAACCTTTCATTGGCTTTCTCAGGTCATTTGGATGTCCTTGCACCATCTTGAATACCAAAGATCAAATTGCCAAATTTGCTGAGAAATCAGATGATGGACATTCATTGGATACTCTTCTCAGGCTAAGGCTTATAGAGTATACAATCTCAGAACTAGAATTGTTGAGGAGTCAGCCAACGTGACTTTCAATGAACACACACCCTGTGTGGCTGGTTCTGGTCCTGATTGGCTATTTGATCTTGATTTAGTTACCAACTGTTTTAACAAATCTTGTGAGAATGTTTCAGGATCTGCAGAAAATTTAAATACAGGTGATCCTGATCCAAGATTTGAGCTAAGAAGACCTTCAACTCATACATCTTCAGCTCCAGTTTGAACTACTTCAGCAAATGAGGTTTCTATCAGCACTACAATGACAAACTCAGCTGATACATCTGGGGTGCCTTCAAATTCCAGCTCAGAGGCTCCACAACCAGATAAAGATACCTCAATTGTGGAAGACAACAATGGTGGTGGTGAAAGTGATCAAGAATTCCTTGATGCTAATAACCACACCATAGATGACAACATCAATGATGTCACACACTCATTGGATCAAGTCAATCTTGATAAGTGTGGTGATGTGGAGGGTGAATCATCTATGCCAGATCTAAATTTCTCAAATTTAGATCTTTCTCAGCAACTTGCTGTGATCCCTCAGCTTAGGATCCACAAGTCTCACCCCACCACAAACATCATTGGAGATGTTGTCACAGGGGTAAGAACAAGAGGACAAACCCATGAAGCAAATGTTTGTCTTCACTCTTGTTTCTTATCCCAGATAGAGCCAAAGAAAGTTGATGAGGCTCTAAAGGATGGAAGTTGGGTTGAAGCTATGCAACAAGAGTTGCTTCAATTCAAAAGGCAAAAAGTTTGGAACCTTTGTCCTCTTCCTCATGGGAAGACTACCATTGGAACCAAATGGGTGTTTAGGAATAAGAAGGATGATAGAGGCATTATCATCAAGAACAAGGCTAGACTAGTTGTTCAAGGATACACACAAGAAGAAGGGATTGACTACACTGATGTTTTTGCTCCTGTAGCAAGACTAGAAGCTGTTAGGATATTCCTGGCATTTGCTGCATCCAAGAACTTCAAGGTCTTTCAACTTGATGTGAAGTGTGCTTTTCTGTATGGAGTGATTGATGAAGAGGTGTATGTCAAACAACCACCTGGTTTTGTAGACCTGATCATCCTGATTATGTCTGCAAGCTTGACAAAGCTCTTTATGGGCTGCATCAGGCACCCAGGAAGTGGTATGAGACATTGTCTGAGTATCTTTGCAAACATGGATACAGGAGAGGTACTATAGATGGAACTCTCTTCATCAAAGGACAGGGAAATGACATATTGCTAGTTCAAGTGTATGTAGATGACATCATCTTTGGTTCAACTAATCCAAAGCTCTGCAAAGACTTTGAGAAGCTGATGAAAGACAGATTTGAAATGAGTGCAATGGGAGAACTCAATTTCTTTCTGGGAATTCAAGTGAAGCAAGTTGAAGATGGTATCTTCATAAGTCAGTCAAAGTATGTTCAGGACATACTCAAGAGGTTCAACATGACTGATTGTAAGATTGCTAAGACACCCATAGCCAGAAACCACTCCCTTGGACCTGATCTTGAGGGGGAGTGTGTAGATGAACACTTATACAGGGCTATGATTGGGTCTCTTATGTATCTTACTGCTAGCAGGCCTGATATCATGTTTGCTACATGTATTTGTGCAAGATATCAAGCCAACCCTAAGATGTCTCACCTCATCACTGTCAAGAGGATTCTAAGATACCTCAAAGGTGCTTCAACACTTGGTTTATGGTATCCAAAGAATCCTGACTTCAATCTGTATGCTTATACAGATAGTGATTATGGTGGTTGCAATATGACTGCAAAGTCTACATCTGGGGGATGTCAATTCCTTGGTGGAAGGGTTGTCTCATGGCAATGCAAGAAACAATCCTGTGTGTCTGCATCAACTGCTGAGGCTGAATACATTGCTGCTGCAAGTTGCTGTGCTCAAGTGCTTTGGATTCAAAATCAGATGCTGGACTATGGATTTAACTTCAAGGAGACTCCTATTCACATAGACAACAATAGTGCTATCTCTATCACTGAGAACCCTGTGCAGCACTCAAGGACCAAACACATCAATATCAGGTATCATTTAATAAGAGATAACTATGAAAAGGGATTAATTAAACTAGTCAAAGTTCATACAGATGAACAATATGCTGATCTGTTTACAAAAGCTTTTGATGAACAGAGATTTAAATATCTAATATCAGCTATTGGGATGATTAACTTTGAGTAGTTTTTTCTTAAAACTAATTCTAATTATTTCTTAAAATATGTGTGTCCTAAGTTGTCTAGTTCATCACTTTCATAAGCTCATGTTTCTTTGGATAAAAAATCCTTTTTGAAGATTTTCCTTAGATTCTTGAAAATTTTCTGATCCTTCGGAAGATATATTTTTACCTTCGGAAGCAAATCATGTCTTCAAAATAAATAACTGTCTAAGAAATTTTACCTTCGGAAGAGGTTTCAATCTATCTTCCGAAGCTTAATACTTGTCTCAGACACTTATTTTTTTTAAGGACTTTTTCCTTCCGAAGCAAAATTAACTCTCGGAAGCTTTGTTGTTTTACATACAAAGCATTCAAGTTTTTATTTCTCTTCCGAAGCAAAATTTTCAAAACTCTCAGGAAATTCTTCCGAAGTCATTTTAGCTTCGGAAGCTTTTTCATTAAAACTTCCGAAGATAATTTACCTTCGGAAGCTTTTCGAATTCCAAGAAAACTACTTTTTGAGCAAAAGTAAACTACTTTTTCAGAGGTGGGACCGACATTCAGATTTCAAAGTTTATCCTCTTTCATAAATACCCAACGGTTCCCCCTCTCCCTCACTATCTTCTTCAATTCTACTATTCCTCAAACCTAATTCCCAAACCGCCTTTGCTTTTCATCTTTCTTCATCCTTAAGCTTCTCAAATGGCCAACCTTAACCGCAGAAACAACCCAGATTTCTCCATGCAACTTCACAGGCAACACAATCAGGTTGCTCTGTTAAGCTCTGAGAAAGATGATAGTTTCTCAGAGATTTGCCAGTTCTTAGCTTTATCAAATTACTTCACCTCCCTAACCATTGATCCTACTCTCTATGAGGATCATCTGCTTGAATTTTGAAGACCTGCCAAGAGGTCATCATGGATGGGGAGAAGGCACTGTCTGCCACAGTGCAAGGGAGGACAATCTTCATCACTCCGGCCATCATCAACACTCACTTGCAGCTGGATGATGAAGAAGGTGAGTTGTCCTTCCCAAAGGAAGCTGTCAATCATTCCTTTGAGCAGATGGGCTATGAGGGAGATTTCTCTGTAAAGACCTTCAGGAAAGGGAAGGTCTCATCCCAGTGGAAATACCTACTCCATGTGGTTATCCACAGCTTGTCAAACAAGCATGGAGGGTGGGACCAGATTCCTGAGGATCTCTCCTTCATAGTGCATGGAATGGTTCAAGGGTCAAGTTCAGGTACTCTCAATTTGTCTATACAAATTTACTTGCTAACTTGGACTCCTTAGAGTATTATATGTTTCCTAGATATGTTCAACACATTCTCAACTGTGAACTGGGCTCACAGTTGAGGGAAACAAATAATATTCTTAAATTGGGACAGATGAAGCCCGACATCTTTAAAATCATGAAGAAGCCAACTGTAGGCTTCTCAGGGGTAGAAACAACCCTTGTCCCCAAAATGTTAGAGCTCATTGCTCAAGGTGACAACCTAGCAACACAAGCTAGTGTTGAACCCACACCTTCTACCTCTCTACCACCAAAAAGGCCACAAGTAACCCTCACCTACCAAAGAAAATCCAAACGAACCCCTGCTCAAGCTATTGAGTCTGTGCAGGTCCCCATATACTCACCTATACAGGAGGAAGTGGACACTAGAGCTCCCACTTCCCCTGAGGAGCAAACCACTCCCATCTCTTCAACAATCAGGGCTGAGGTTCCTCATGCTCACCCTGATGAGCTCACAAGCCCAACTGCCTTAAGCCTTCACTCTGAGTCTCAACACTCAAGTGAACAACCTTCAGGGGACAGTTACCATCCCCAGCCTTTAGATCTAAATCAACCCATTCCCAACCTTTCATTCTATACTGATGAAGACTTAGGTTTCAGTGAGTACCATGAGTCTCTCTTCTCTTCCCCTACTCAAAGAGAGATGAGTACTCCTGAGTCTCCTCAGTCTAGCCCACATCAGTCACCTATAACTGAGGTGGATACTTCTGAACCTGTTCAAGATATCCATATGGAAAAGGCTCTCACTTTTAGTGATTACATTATTAAGACCTCAACCATGGCAACTCAGCCCATTGACATCTCAACTGAGAATGTCAATGAGCAGAGGAAATCCAGCAGCCAAGAACCTGAAGCTGGTGGTGAGAGAGAGGACTTTGGTCCAATCATCTCATCCCCTAATGATTCTTCTGATGAAGAAGAGGGGAATCTGAGACTAAAGGTGCAAAAACTGTCAAAAACATGCTCCTATTTAGTCTCTAAGGTTAGTCACCTTGAATCTCAGGTGACTACCCTTCACAACAGGGTCAATGATCAGCAACTTGAGATATCTTATCTCAGGGAAAAACTAGCTGGGAGACCTTTAAGAAGAGTTCAACCAGGAACACAAGAACCTGTGAATGTGGTTGACCTAACCTCTAGCTCACCTATGCAAGAGGGTGATGCTACCAAAAAGGGGGAGAAAGTCATTACAGACACAGAACCTGGGAGTTCTTCAGAGAGTATGGACATTGAGGACTCACCATCCTCACTTGCAATTGTGCATACTCAGCAACTTCCTCAAGTTCACATTAATGTGGACTCTATAGACTCTATCATCAGGAGTCTCTTTGAGGAAGGTATACCAAGGGCTATGTCATCCCCACCTCAAGGAACTTCAAACTACATCATTGGGTGGAGGTATGATGCTGATAGAAGAGCCCTCATTCTTCACAGAGTTCAAGGGCAACAAGAAGTATTTGATTTTCAAACCTTGAACTACTATGAAGGTCTTGATCTGGTCAACATGCCACTTGTCAATCCAAGCAAATCAAGACAAGCTGACAGATTAGCACTCAGAATTCAAGACAGAATTACTGAAGAGTTCAGCCTAAGAAGGAGACAAAGGCAATCAGGTAATGTCATTGGTCAACTGGATGCTGAGGCAGACCCTGAGATTAGCTTCAAAGGGAAAACCTTGGCTGAAGGCCCAGTGATAGAGCTTGAGAGCCCTGTCACACCAACAACTGCTTCAGAAATTCATTCCCTCGGTGAAACACCTGCTGGTGAAGGTGTCTCACAATCTCTCTCTGGCCAGAGCTTGGATGCTACACCAAGCAATGAAGGCCAAACCTCTATCCACCCTGAGTCACAAAGGTCTGTGGGTGACAAAGGGAAAAGGATTTTGACTCCTGAGGAGATTGAGGAGGAGGAGAGAGAGAGGAAAGGAAGCTAAGGGGAGAAAGTTCCTCTGGGTCTTCAGGTTTTATGCAAGCTGCAATCAGGGCTGCCCCCAGACCAAACACTCAAGATGATGAGTTGAGGGCAGTCAGGATTACTTACCTGCAGACCAGGAACTATGACATAGATGAGATTATTTCTCTCCTCTTAGAGCAACTAAATGAACTGGCTGACATGGAAGTGTCAAGAGAGATGAAAGAAAAAGAGGATGCAAGGTTACTTCTCCAATTCAAAGAGGAGAAGAGACAAAAAAGACTATACAAGCATGCTCCTACTCTCTCCCCAGTTCAAGAAAGCCTTGTGCAAGAGACTATGGCATCTACACAAGAACCTCAGGTAGACAAAGAAACAGACAGACAAAACATGATCAACTACCTGAGTGCCACAGGTCTCTACCAGGCATCTGCACTTCTTCCCTTGTCCTTTGAGTATATTGAGTTTGAGTATCTCAAACAGCTTGAACTTCAAGTGCTCAAAGAACAAAAAGCTACAAAGAGAAAGATGAGGGAAGAGGCTGCAAAGTCAAGAGCCATCATCCAAAAGAGTATGAAGAAGTCTGCTGACAGACAAAGGATGATGAGCTTCTTGAAGCTGTATGGATTCTCCGGAAGGAGACTTGGCCCTATGTCTCTATCCATAATGGATGAGCATATCAGGGTAATCAAGCAGAAGATCAAGAGTGGAGAGCTGATTGACTTACACTCTCCTCCAAGTCAAATCCCACCTGAAGTGGAGGTTAAGGTTGAACAACCTGAGACAACACAACCCGGACCTCCTGCTGAGCCTCAGCAAGCTTCATCTTCTGATCCACAACAGGGTCAAACTCCTCTCCTTCTGAACCTGTGAGGGAGGAACACCCAACTGAGAAAGACAAGATGATCAACAAGGTGCTGCAGACCAGTCTTCTCAGTTAAAGTCCTCTAAGAGGAAGAAGAGGATGGCTTCTAAACCAAAGTCTAAGAAGAAGAAGCCTGAATCATCTACCTCTACACCTCAGGCTGAGTCAGATCAACCTGAGGAAGTGCATGAAGAGGCAGCCCAATCAACTCCAATTCAAGTGGCTCCTCTTGCAGCTGAGACACCCATCTTATCCTGGACCTTCTCTACTAATCCAGAAAGATGGCATGTGATCAGAGATCAAGGTGTTGAGAATGTCTATACATGGCAAGACATAATCAACTTACCTCTGCATGATCTCTTTGAGATGAGAAGATACTATGAGAGTCTGAATGATCCTGACCATCTAATGAAGAAGGGTATGGTCATCATTGTGCTGAAGACTACAAACATCTGAAGATCTTCTAAATGTTTTGGTAGCATCAGCCTAGGGGGAGTTTGTAAGGATTCCTATAAGTCTGATGCAGCCAAAACATCCAAAGTCTCTCTGCAAGCATGCACTAAAGAACTGAAGTAGAAATGCTTCGGAAGTTTTACACCATGCACTAGAAATATTCTAAGTGTAAAATCTTCTGAAGCCAAGACCAATATCTTCCGAAGCCAAAAGTGAAGTCTTTCGAAGCTTCAAAGACAAAGTCTTCCGAAGCCAAAGAGTGAAGACAATTCTTCCGAAGACTTTTTAGAGATATGCCTTTATCTGATGTACTTTACCATAAAGCTGGACCACCTTTCCGCTGCAACTCTGTAAAGTCACCAACTTACATGAGTTGGTGAAAGGTCCATGCTTTTGGTAACTGTACATTGAGGTCTTGAGTCCATGCTTTCTACTTTATGTACTTTTATCCTTTTTGTAATATATTAGGATGTGAGCTATGGCATGTCATAGTCACAAGTCAAAAGGCAGATATGCCTTTTGATTCTACAATTGATTTTGTTTGTGTCTAGTCAATTGTATCCAGCTGGCTTTCAAAGTATAGCCGGCTGTAGGTTGTAGTATAAGTATTCCATGTTCTTGTATCTTTCTTTATGCTTTGTAACACTTGTAATAGAACTTGAGAAAGCAATATACCGCATCCTTGAAACCCAATCTCTTGTGTTCTCTTGTTCTGTCTCTTACTCATTACTTGTGTTCTTAGTATCATACTTTTGGTTAATCCAGTTTACTGTTTGATTAAAGTTTGGTTAATCTCCTCTTTGTGTTGTTGTGTTGTAAGTGACCACCCTTCACCGGTCCTGCAGTTTTTAGAAGGTAGGTTTTAAGTTTTATGCTTTAAACGTATTTTCTTGTGTACCTTGTTCGTATGATCATTTGGTTATTATATTTCATGCATGTTTATAACTCCATGAAATCCATACACCTTGGTGTATTGGTTGGCAAGACAAAGAACACAAGTGAATTAATCAAGTTTATAAACTATGGCCACCCTTAATGTTATTAAATTTTATTTTGTTTTGAAAGCACTAAAGTTTTCAATAAACCATGGTAAATCTTGTTTATACATAATGAAATATGTAGTAATCACTCTACCACACATGACTTATATTTTCATTATATCTAAAACACACCAAAACACCCAAAACATCACTTATGTGAATGTTTCTATTTTGGACAGCAAACTAAGATGAACTTTATTGAACCATAACTTTTTTATAACAATACCAAATAATATAAACTCTAGTTCCACGACGTAGTTCGTTGAATTACCTTTCCAGCTGTGTATTAAACGCTTTGAAATCATTTTGTTTGATCAGCCAAACAACCTAAACAATTCAGATGTCTAATTCTAGACATTCCTATTTGAGTGACTGTTTATACACGTTTCTTGGATCCAAATGAAAAACTTTTCAAAATGAAAGTTTGTAGAACACTTAATCTATTGTTATGTCAAGTTTCATAATTTGTGAATGCCGTTTACTATTTTTAAAACGGATATAAGGATTGCTGATATTTCTGATTGCAGGACAGCCTGTGCAGATTTATGATTTTGACCTATTTTGGGGTCCCAAATTGAATACTTTCCTACATGAAAATTGTTCACAACATATTAGTTTAGTTGACTGGAAGTTTTCATAATTTTTTATAAATATTTGCTATTTTCTACACATGTCCAAAGTTTAACACAGATTGCTGTCAAATCTGAGTTTTTTCAAAAAGTAACATTTTGATGGTTTAATCTTGACGGTTTAAATTGGGTCAAGTTAGGTCACGGGTTATTTATATGGGTTTGGTAGTATTTACTATGCATGTGAAGATTTGTAAGTTGAATAAGTATACTGGAGGTTGTTTTGAATAAAGTCTTCACCAGTTAGGTTGTTAGGGTAGTGCAAGTCTTGTGGTTAATGAGTTATTTGTTGCTTTGATTTGTCTATTTAAACATTCATGGAGTCTTAGTTAGTGTATGCACTTCAGTTTAATAAAATCAAATCACTCTTTCTACATCAAGTTAAAATATTTGTTTGAGAGTTTTGAGTGTGCTTTGAAGGCCGATCCAATATTAGGTATCAAAGCCCTAGGCTCATACCATGGGATTGTAGGAAGAGGCATGTGAAGAAGAACGTGAGCAGAAAAGTTTCACACACTGTGTGAAACCGAGTAAAACCCGATCTGTGTGATCGAGACTGAAATAATCGGAGTATGTTGAAGAAGAGGAGCTGTGTGCGTGAATCTGTGTGAAACTGAGTAAATTGGACCTGTGTGGTTCAGTGAATCTGAGAGAGGAAGGCTACTTGTGTGGTGAAGACGAGTGAGCAAGCAACCAATTCGATTGACGCATGTAGAAGCGACTTGTAGTTCAAACCTGTGTGGTGTGATTATTGAAGAATCAAGAAGTGATATTTGTATCTGTGTGATACATATTGAAAAATCTGAGTGGTGATATAAAACAAAAGAAGGCGGTGGTTGTTATCTTGTTTAGGCACACACATCGAAGAAGAATAAAAGGAGAATGTGTGGAGGTGGTGTTGAAAGTCAATAAAAGAAAAGTTGATTTAATTGAGGTGTGTCACTGTACGAGAATAGGTAATATATTTGTTGATTTTTTTGTTAGCTTAAAGTAAAGAAGAAGATAGCAGAAAAGAGCTTAGAAGGAGTAGGTGCTATTGTGCAGGCGAGTAAACAAAGCAACATTCCTTTGCAATGTCCGAAGTTATCGACTACAAACTACACGAGTTGGTCAATCATGGTGGAATCAATTCTACAAGCATGCGGTTTGTGGGAAGCAATTGATCCAGTCACGGGAGGAGTGGTATAGGCTAAAAAGAACTTGATGGTGAGGGCATTCGTGTTTCAAACTCTACCGGAAGATGTGTTACTTCAAGATGCAAAGTATAAGGATGTAAAGGATGTGTGGGAAGCTCTTCGTGTGCGGTATTTGGGAGCTGATAGAGTTCAAAAGGCGAGACTTCAAACTCTTAGAACCAAGTTAGAGATGTTGAATATGAAGGAGAACGAGACGGTTGATGAGTTTTCGGGCAAACTTAGTGGAATTGCTACAAAGTTAAAAGCCTAGGCTCTAGCTTGGACAATGAAATTATGGTAAAAAAATTATTAAATTTGGTTCCAAAGAAGTTTTTGCAAATTATTGCTTCTATCGAACAATATTCGGAGATAGAAAATATGTTACTTGAGGAGGCCGTGCGGAGATTGAAGGCTTATGAAGATAGGATCAAAGTTCATGATGAGGAAGACAATGATCAAGGCAAGTTGTTGCTTTCAAAGGAGGATTGGCAAGAGAGAACCAAGCGAGGTGAGTTTGATCAAAATCAAGTTGGATCTGGATGAGGTCGTGTTCAAGGAAGGGGTGGAGGTTTAGGTAGAGGCCGAGGAGGTCGGTTCCAAACCAATGAAGACCAAATAAAGCAAGGCACATATAGAGATAAAAGTCATATTAAGTGTTATAATTGTCAAGAGTATGGTCACTATGCGATCGAGTGTCCTAGGCATGAACCAAAGGATGAAGTTGCTAATTTAGCTCAAGATGATGAATAGCCAACACTACTTAGATAAGAAATGAATCGAAGTTTCAATATTAAGGGGGTGAATGATGGTTTAATCTTGACGCTTTAAATTGGGTCAAGTGGGGTCATGGGTTATTTATATGGGTTTGGTAGTATTTAATATGCACGTGAAGATTTATAAGTTGATAAGTCTACCAGAAGTTGTTTTGAATAAAGTCTTCACCGGTTAGGTTGTTAGGGTAGTGCGAGTCTTGTGGTTAATGAGTTGTTTGTTGCTTTAATTTGTCTATTTAAACGTTCATGGAGTCTTAGTTAATGTATGCACTTCATTTTAATAAAATCAATCAATCTTTCTGCAGCAAGTTAAAATATTTGTTCGAGAGTTTTGAGTGTGCTTTGAAGGCCGATCCAACACATTTCTTCTCTTATGCTTTGATCATCTTGCAACTAACAGCACCATATCTTCATATAACCTAAACTACTATTTTCTATCAACTTAGTTTTTATCCTTAACCGTCAAACACACACCAAGAACTGAAGAAACTCATCAAAATCACAAAGTGAGATTCATAGCTCCCTTTTTAACTTTTACACTTTTTTGGGATGGAACATGTACATGTTGGCCATATCACATAATCATTTTCATAAAACAAATTCTTAAACATGTAATATCAACTATGTGCTTAATAATTGAATACTATATGATAGTTTTGCAATCATTAACTCAGGTTCAAACTGAAGGAAGTACTAATATGGGCCATATGTGGGTAGCTGATTTAACATATAACATAGCACAATCTTGAGATTTGTGTACATAATGATAATAATGGCACAATCTTTGAGGGTTGTGGATGCAATATAACAATGACAATTAGGTTTGATTGCATAGATCTTGTTTTAATATTATTGCACATGTGATAAACTTGTATGGATTTGAAACCTTTTTATGTCAACATGCTTTTTTATCTTTATAAACCTATGTTTCTCACCAATAATTTTGTTGACCTTTTTACTTTACATGTTTCAGGTGATGATAACTAGGAACTTGGATCTTTACTTAAGAATGCTTAAGGACCTAGAATAAAAAATATATTATTTCCTTTGTTATATTTTGGTTGTTTGTTTCTTTCAAATAAGTGTTGGTAAAATTATGAAATTTAATAAAGTTGTTTTGCCTTAGTATTTCTTTACGCCATGAGCTATGTACTATATGCATGACACTTCATGTTTTCCCCTTGGCGGGGTGTGACAAATTGGTATCAGAGCCTTGGTTATAGAGAATTAGGCTTAGAATAAGATTTAAATTACCAGTCCCGAACTTATCCAAGAGACTTCCAACAAGATTTTCCAGATACAAGAAAGACTGAAGGTTGCTCGTGACCATCAAAAGTGTTATGTCGATAACCAAAGGAAGCCTCTTGAATTCCAAGTGGGTGATAAAGTCTTACTTAAAGTTTCCCCTTGGAAAGTATTGGTTCGTTTCAGGAAAAAAAGGAAAATTGGCACCTAGGTACAAGTGGAAGTTCTTAGCTGAGCTCAATAATATGCATAACACATTTCATGTGTCTAATCTCAAGAAAATCTTGCCGATTGAACCCTTCACATTCCTTTTGATGAGGTTCCTATCGATGACAAGTTGCATTTCGTGGATCAATCTGTTGAAATTATGGACCATGATGTCAAGAAACTCAAGCATAGTCTTATTCCAATTGTGAAAGGCTATTGGGACTCTAAGTGTGGTCCTGAGTTCACTTGGGAATGCGAGTATCAAATGAAACTCTAGCACCCACATATCTTTTCTAAATCTATAGCCTCCACTAGTTGAATTTCGAGCATGAAATTCCTTCAACTGGGGGATACTATAGCATCCATTACTTTTGTACTTATAATTTCTATTTATATCAATAAGATTTCATCCATTTTATGTATAACGTTATCATAACACAATTACATATTTCTCTAAGCAAAGTTTTCGTTCACATGTGAAAGTTGTCACATGCTTTTATTATTACAAGTTATACTTTGTATATTAAGTGCTTATTATATCATATGACTAATTTTTATTTGAATCTTGATTAATTTATTTCATGACCTAAAAGTATTTATAATAACCTCATATTAATTTACTCAATCACACAAATTGTTACATGAAACATCCTAGCTTACTTTTATTTTGTAACACATTAACAGTATGTGTATGACACATTTAAAAAGTTGTCACAAGTTTTTCCCCAAACCATTTTAAAAATTCCCCCTTATTTTTACGTACCATGTTTAAGGTCTCCAAATCTTACTATAAATACAAGGGCTCCCCTCCCTCATTTCTTGCATATTTTCTCTACACCTTTCAAGGAAAAAAATACTATTTCTCTCTCTCTCTCTCTCTCTCTCTCTCTATAATCATTATCCTCAAGCATCTCAAGAGAATTAAGATTTAAAAACCTTTTGAGGTTTTTAGAAGGTAGGTTTTAAGTTTTATGCTTTAATCATATATTCTTGTGTACCTTGTTTGTATGATCATTTGGTCAGTATAATCTATGCTTTTTTATAACTCAATGAAATCCATACACCTTGGTGTATTGGTGAGTGAGACAAAGAACACAAGTGAGTTGATCAAGTTTATAAACTATGGTCACCCTTACTGTTATTACATTTTATTTTGTTTAAAAAGCACTAAAGTTTTTAATAAACCATTGTAAATCTTGATTATACATAATAAAATATGTAGTAATCACTCTACCACACATGGCTTATATTTTCATTATATCTAAAACACACCAAAACACCCAAAACATCACTTATGTGAATGTTTCTGTTCCGGACAGCAAAATAAGATGAACTTTATTTAACCGTAACTCTTTTATAACAAAACCAAATAATATAAAATCTAGTTTCATGACGTAGTTTGTTGAATTACCTTTCCAACGATGCACTAAACACTTTGATATCATTTTGTTCGATCACCCAAACAGCCTAAACAAATCAGATGTGTAGTTCTAGACATTCCTATTTGGGTGACTGTTTAGGCGCGTTTCTGGGATCCAAATGAAAAACATTCTAAGTAAAAGTTTTTTAGAACACTTTAATCTATCATTATGTCAAATTTCATACTTTGTGAATGCCGCTTACTATTTTAAAACAGACATAAAATTTATCATAGATTGCTGAAAATTCTGATTGCAGGACAACCTGTAAAGATTTATGATTTTGACCTATTTTTGGGTCCCAAAGTGAAAACTTTCCTACATGAAAATTGTTCACAACATATTAGCTTAGTTGACTAGAAGTTTTCATAGTTTTTCATAAATGTTTGTTATTTTTAAACATATCCAAAGTTCAACACAGATTGCTGTCAAATATAAGGTTTTCAAAAACTAACATTTCTTCTCTTATGCTTTGATCATCTTGATCAACTAACAACTCCATATCCTCATATAACCTAAACTACTATTTTCTATCACCTTAGTTTTTTTCCTTAACTGTCAAATACACACCAAGAACTGAAGAAACTTATCAAAATTACATAGTGAGATTCATAGCCCCCTTTTCAACTTTTACACTTTTAGGGATGGAAATGTACATGTTGGCCATATCACATAAATATTTTCATGTTAAAAATTCTTAAACAAGTAATATCAATATGTGCTTAGTATTTGAAGACTATATGGTAGTTTTCCTATCACTAACTTGGGTTCAAGCCTAAGAAGGTGCTAATATGGGCCATTTATGGAAAACCAATATAACATAATATAGCACAATCTTGAGGATTGTGAACACAATGATAACAATGTCACTATCTTTGGGTTGTGGATGCAATATAACAATGTCAATTAGGTTTGATTGCATAGATCTTGTGTTAATATTATTGCACATGTGATAAACTTGTATGCATTTGTAAACTTTTATGTCAATATGCTTTTATATCTTAATAAACCTATGTTTGTCTCCAACAATTTTGTTGACCTTTTTTACTTTACATGTTTCAGATGATGATAACTAGGAACTTAGATCTTCATTTAGAAATGTTTAAGGACCTAGAATAAAAAAAATATTATTTCCTTTGTTATATTTTGATTGTTTGTTTCTTTTAAACAAGTGTTGGTAAAATTATGAGATTTAATAAACTTGTGTTGCCTTAGTATTTCTTTATGCCATGAGCTATGTACTATATGTGTGACACCTTGTGTTTCCTCCTTGGTGGGGTGTGACAACCTCTAGCAGCGCCATGATCGCTGCACTACACAGCTTGTATTTAAGCGCTTGAAATGCCGCTTCTTCATTACTACCCCACTTGTAAACAGTTCCTTTGCGAGTTAGGGCAGTCAGAGGTTGTTTGAGTTTCGAGAATCCTTTTATGAAACGTCGGTAATAACCCGCTAATCCAAGAAATTAGCGCACCATCGTAGGCGTCATTAGCAAGGCCAATCTTGATTGCCTCAATCTTAGACGGGTCAACATTAATACCATTCTCGCGAACCACATGCCCTATAAATTATACCTCTCTCATCCAGAAGTCACATTTGGAAAACTTGGCATATAGTTATTCTGCCTTTAGAAGCTCTAAAATAAGTCTTAAATGTTCCTCCCTATTCTTGGAATAAATTAGTATATCATCAATGAAGACGATGACAAACTTGTCTAAGTAGGGTTTACAAACATGGTTCATGAGGTCCATAAAGATTGTAGGAGTATTTGTCAATCCAAAGGCATGATTATGAACTCAAAATGCTCGTAGCGCCTTCTGAAAGCGGTATTGGATATGTCTTCTTCTCGAACCTTGAGCTAATGATACCCAAATCTCAAATAAATCTTTGAGTAGTAACCCGATCCCTGAAGTTGTTAAAACAAGTCGTCATTAAGCAGAAAGAGGGTAACGATTCTTTATGGTGACCTTGTCCAGTTCCCGGTAATCAATGCACATATCGAAAGTTTCATCCTTCATTTTCACGAATAACACATGCGCTCTCCACGTGAAGAACTAGGACGTATGAAAGCCTTGTCTAACAATTGCTGTAACTTTTTTGACAATTTCTATAGTTCGTTCGGTGCCAAGCGTTACGGCACCCGAGCAGTAGGGGCGGCTCCTGGTGTTAGTTAAATCTGGAACTCTACTTGCCTGTGAAGAAAGACTAGGTAAGTCCTCTAGAAACACTTCGGGGAAATCCCTAACGATAGGAATATCGCCAATCAGCTTCTCCTCTGTGGTCTTTTTAGTAACTAGAGCCAGAATCGTCGAGTGTCCCTTTCACAGGCATTTCTGGGCTTTCATGTAGGAGATGATGCTAACCACAACACCATTTTTGTCACCTTCAACTGTGAGTATCTCTCCTCTAGGAAGAGGAAGTCTAATGAGTTTCTCCCAGCAGATGACTTTAGCTTGGTTCCGGGACAACCTATCCATACTGACAATGACATTGAAACTGCCAAGTGTGCTAGATAGAAGATCGATGTCCAATTCATACCCAGACAGACCTATCTTACAACCATAGTATATATGAGAAGCTTCTATAATCTTACCGTAAGCTATTTCTATAGTATAGTTTGAGTCAAAAGCTATAGATGTAACATCTAGTAACTTACCAAACTTATAGGAAATAAAACTCCTATCAGTGCCATAATCAAATAATACAGAAGCAAAATAGCCATTGACAGGAAATTACCGGTTATCGTAGAAGGGTCATTTCAAGCCTCACCAGATCCAATGACAAATGCTCTACCCTTAGCACCACTGTTCCCGTTGACTCCATTGTCCTTCATGTTATTAGCACCCTTACCACTATTGTTCCCACCTGTAGGATCGGTTTTTGTCACTTAACACTTAGTTTTTCTCTCAAACTCACTTGAATCACACTTTGTTTAAATGATGCCGAATCACTTCTAAGAGTTGATAATAATATACTAAGTAACAAACAACACAAACAAATAATTTTCAAGGTACTTGTATATATTACTTCTCAACTCAAAGTATTACAAGACTCTTACAAGCATATGACATGAGTTACGATGAGAAACTATATATACTAGATCCTACAGCCGGATATACTTTGATAGCAGCTGGAAACCTATGACTAAAGCAGATACTACAATGCTAAAGTTAAGGTATCTTAGAAAAAGTATTATCTAAGATAAGGTAGTCATGACATGTCCATGACTTACCTTTTGTCACCAACTAAAGTTGATAACTGTACTAACTGATAAAGGTGAACATTGGAATATAGTATGGTCAACTACATGGGCGTGGGAAAACACCATGCAGTATCTCAGAGACTTGCAGCGGAGTGTTAGAAGGGCCATACTTATGTCCACTGGTTCACAGTAGTGTCTTCCGAAGGTGAATTGGCTTCAGAAGAACTGTTCTTCTGAAGACACTTATCCTTTGAAAGAGGCTACTTCTTCCGAAGCTTGAGGTTTTCTTCAGATTTTCATACTTCGGAAGTTGTTGTCTTGATTTCTTCTAAGTCTTGAACTTCACAGGAGAGAAGACTTTATCTTCGGAATCTGGAGTCTTCCTTTCGCAAGATCCTTCAGACATGATCTTCGGAAGTTCTGTCTTTGCCTTCGGAAGAACTCCATTTGTCTTCAGAAGTTCTATACTTAGCTTCGGAAGACCTTTACAAGTTGTACCAAAAATTGTCTAAGTGTTTTGGTTTTGATTACACCAGCCTTTCTAGATTCAACAAACTCTCCCTAGGCTGATGCTACCAAAACCTCACTTATTCCTACATCTCAAAACCTTCAGCACCAGGGACAGAAGATGGTTATTTGTTTCTTTGTTCTTCCCTGAAGTGGTGCTGAGAAGTTTGTACAAGTCATTCGTGGATAGGAGATCTAGTCTATCACTCTGAATGACATGCACCCTTTGTTATGCCCCCTGAAGAGAGTTAGTTAACAGGAGTTGTAGTCATACTCCCATCTAATGGATTCAAGTTCAGGACCTTCAACCATTTGAAGAAAGGCTTTGCCTTTGGTTGTTGATCCTTTCCTTTCCTCCGACCAAATGAAGACTACTCAGATGATTTTTGATATGAGCAGCTGTCTCAGAGTTGGAGGGGTTGGAGAATGGCTTCTCTGCTAACTCAGCAATATCGAATATGCTTAAGTGTAGCAGAGGTCAGGCATTGAGCCTGTTTAACTCTCCATTCTCTCTCTTAACAACAAAGTTGTGAGAAGAGTCTTCAAACCTCCACTGGATGATCTTCTTTCTTGGCACAAGGGACTGACTTGGCACTTTATCCCCTTTCTTTGTATCCAGCAGAGTCATCAGCCTTCTTCTTAGCTTCTTCTCTTCTTTATTAGTGAATCCGAGTTGAGGCCAAAGAGTTTAACGGCTTGGTCCAATGTTCCTTTGGGCAGATCAAGGAATTGATCTCTAGTGAGGGAACATAAGGAGCCATCAACATAGGTTAGCTTGACTAACCCCTCCTCACAATAGATGTCGCTCAAGGTTGTTCAGTTAATGAGCTTCATCTTGATCTCCTTAAACTCCTCTAAGGAGAGATGTTTAGAAGGCTGAGGGGATGGTTTGGGTGGTTGTTGGGTAGGTAGTGGTGTTTGGGTTCTTGGAAGTGTTTTGGGTTTGAGGATGGGTAGTTGAGGTGGTTGTGATGAGGAGGCAGGTTTGGATGATGGTGTAGGTTCAGGGGTGTAAGGCTCAGAGGTTGGTTTAATTTTCATGGGAAATAGGAAAGGGATTGGTTCAAGTTCAGGTTGAGGTTGAGGTTGGGGTTGAGGTGTTGGTTTGAAAGTCATCCACTGTCCCCTTCTATACATCTCTTTCCTTTTCCCTGAGCGAATGTCAGCCTTGATGTCACTGACATGTCGCTGCAGGGTCTTCTCAAACATTGGACCCACCTGCTTGCCAGAGAAGCCATGAGCCCGGAGACAGTCCTTCATCCAGGCTTTATCACCTACTTCCTGACAACAGCGAGTCCTGCTTCTTCCTCCTCCTTCTTCTTCTCCCTCAGTTTCTCCTTTGCAGCTTTCTTTCTCTCTTTCTCCATTTGATCTTGCTCTTTCTTGAAAAGCCACAAGATCGTGTCATTGTTATGAGGAGTCAATTCCTCTAGAGAGAAAGCCCTAGAGCTTAGGAAAGTTATCCTTTCACTCCTTAGCTACTGATCAACTTCTCTTTTCTTCCTCTCCCTCTCTTCCTCCAAGGCCAACCTTGCTGCTTCTTCTTTTTGCTGAATCTTCAGCAGAGTTGCCTTTTCTAACTCAACTAGCTCCTCTAATAGTAGCAGGAGCACATCTTCATTAACAGCTCCAAGCTTGACAAGCCTGTTAATGATCTCCACCCTCTTCTGGTTATTGATAGCCTCCTGGTTGGCTGCAGCTTCTTTGCTACTTGCAGCTAGTAACTTCCCAGTTGGGAGTCTATGTTTCCTTTTAAGCTTCTCCAACCTTTCTATTAGTTCTTCCTATTCGTCTTCCTCTTCCCTTTGGTGTCTTCGGAAGTGCTAGACTTTGGAGGTTCTTGAGTAGAGGTTTCAGGTTGAGTGGTGGTGATGGGAGCACGAGATAGTGATGATGTTTGAGCAAGGGGTTGGGTGAGAAAATCCCCCCTATTGACCTCAGATGCTAGTTCTAGAATTGCATCTGTGGCCACTAGATCATTGGATAGAGAAAATAGCCCTTCCGCAACTTTAATCTCAGCTTCGGAAGTTTGAAATGGTTCTTCCGAGGCATTGACTTCTGCTTCATAAGTCTGTGGGAATGCACTTTCTGTCCCAACTGTTTCAGTTGCTGGGCCATCAGTCCTCATTTCCCCTTCGAAATCAATCTCAGGTTCAACTTGGACCTTAGGTTGACCAACTTCTTGGACAGTGGTAGAAGGTGCATTCAACCTCTGAAGCTCTTCAGCTCCAAAGTACATTACAGACACATCAGGACTTGGTTGTTCAATAGAAGATCCCATCAAGAACTTGGAAAAGAACTTGTTAAGATCTTGGAGCATCCTTTGGTCCATTTGAATGACATTTTAAGGAGGCTTAGGAAAATTTGAAGCTTGTTGAGTAGGGTATCTTGAAGTTAAAGTAGAAAGAGCTTGACTCTGTGGTTCCTCATGCATTTGTCCCTGAACACTCTCCCTCTTTTTGATAGCATCATCCTAAGAGCTTGATGAGCTAAAGGAAGATGTCAATGAGACCTGAATAGGTACATGCCTAATATATCTATCAATCTGTTTCTCAGCTAGTTTGGCCTTGAGATTTTCAACCTCAAGTTGCTGAGTGGCAGACCTATCATCTAAAGTCTTAACCTTAAATTCAAGGTTTGAGACTTTAGAAAGTAGGTCTAGAATGGTGAGTTGCAGACTTCCCTCATCTTCTTTTGAAGAATCATAGGGAGATGAGGTAACATACCTAGTATGTTCATCCTCACCACCAGATGTGGTTTCTTAGCACCCTGGTTTCCCTTGCCTAATGATGTCTCTTTCAGAGTCATCAAATGGCATGGTTGCTGTAGATTCAGTCTCAGTAATGTTACCACTGTCCTGAAGGTCCAATGAGGCTCCTTCAGTAGTGGCAGTTGAATCTACATGAGTCCCCTCCACATCAGTGGGACTCACCTCAGTTAGGGCTTGCTGATAGGGGCTAGAGATAAGAGATCTCTCTAGGCTCTGTTGATCCTTAAGAGGGTGTTGTGGATCAAATTCATTGCCCTGAAGAGACCTAATCTCTTCATCAGTTCTTATCAATAGGTCACTGAAGGATATAGAGGTTAATCCTAATGACTCGGGACCTTGATCAATGTCTATTAACATTTAGCCTATGGTGGGGCTGTCCCTTTTTGGCTGCTCAAGGGAGTATAGAGACTCACCCTGAGGGTTTAAAGCTTGGGTTTCAGGCTCATGGGATTGAGACTGAGGAGACTCAATACCCATGTTAAGGTCAAAAGTGAAGGATGGTGAGACCTCAGACTGAGTGGGAGCCCATGTTTCCACTCTAGTCTGTTTGGGTTGAACAGGAGGAGCTTGTTCAATTAGATTGAACAAGGGTTCGTTTTGGATATCTCTGGTAAGTGATTGTGATGGGGTGAGAAGGTAGATTTGGAAAAGTGAGGGTAGTTGCTGGTGTGGGTTCATCACCTGTGGGGTTAATAGGGATGTCACCAGGAGCCATTGGCTCAATCATACCTAGAAGAAGCTTAGTGTGTCTTCTAGTGTAGTTGGTGGGACACTCTCTTTAAGACTTTGAAGATGGTCAGCCTCATTTAAGGGACTGGTAGAGTAGCTGCACATACAAGCTGACTCTGGTCCAGCTCATAGTTGATAAGATGTTTAATGAACCTAGGATACATATAGAATGTGTCCCTCTGGAGGTTCCCCATAAAGTTGATCAACATAAATCTTGAGTAATTGAAGCGGAGGCTTTTCACTAGTCCATGAACTAGGCATCCTAGTTCATATGGGATTTGATCCCATCCCCCAGACTTATTTGACAAGTAGTGGAGAACAACGTGAAGCAGGAACTTCCAGTTATCTGAGAAGTTAAACTTGTAAACTGTAGACCTGCTCACATCTCCACCATATCCCATTTGAGTATATGTGTCATCTAGATCTGACTTGGGGAATTCCGTAGGAGCACCTTCATCGTGAAGCTCCAGATGCTCTCTGATTAGTTGTTATGATATGATCAACTCCTGGCCACAGATGCTCGACCTTATAACCCTAACTCCATTTAGGGTTTCAATCTAACTGTTGCCCCAGAATTCGGCCATATGGTTTGAATAGACAGTGGGGTTAACAGTCAGAGCAGTGTAATAGGTAGATTGGGTGAGAAAGTAGATGATATCTGAGAAGTCAGCATCCTTGGTTGAATCAAGGAGTGCGACCTGGTTGTGCTGAGGGTTAAGCGCCATTTTGGGAAAGGTTGTAATGAAATGAGTTTGAACTTAGGTAAATTGGAGACGAAGGAAGCTTTGGGCAGTAAATTTGGTAAAAAGATTAAAGTGATGAATCGGGGTTATTTAAATGGGTGAAATGACGGTTTTTGGGGTTGGATAAGGTGAAAAGATGGTTTGGTGTATGGTGTGACAAAGGCGGTAAGGTTTAATCCATTTAAATATTCTTACATCATTGATAAAATCATTACTTTTTACAGAGTGGAGCCCAAAAGATTTCCGTTACACAGTAAAATCTCTCTTCCGAGTATAAAACATTTGCGAAGGTAATCTTCTTCCGAAGCCAATTTTACTTTTGAAGGTAAGTTTCTTACATCCGAGAGTAAAAAGGGCTTTCCGAGTGAAGAAGTTTATAAGCTTCGGAAATAGATCTGATATATAATCAATCGCTTCTTCCGAGACTAAAAACTCTTCTGAGAAGAAGATTTCCCTTGGAGGAATTTGGAAGATATATAAAACATCTTCCGAGGGATAAAGATCTTTTGTAACAGGGCATAGATTGTTTTGACACAAGACATTACAAATTCAAAAAGGTTTTCAAATGAGATAGAGTAATCAATGTTTATCATCCCAATAGCTGTAATGAGATATTTAAATCTTTGCTCATCAAATGCTTTGGTGAACAAATCAGCATATTGTTCATTTGAGTCAACTTTGATTAGCTTAATCAGATATTTCTCATGAATGTCTCTAATGAAATGATACCTGATATCATTGTGCTTTGTCTTGGAGTGCTTCACTGGATTTTCAGTAATGGAGATAGCACTATTGTTGTCAATGTGGATAGGAGTACTCATGAAGTTGAATCCATAGTCTATCATCTGGTTCTGAATCCATAGCAGTTGAGCACAGCAACTAGCATCAGTAATGTATTCAGCTTCAGCAGTAGATGTTGAAACGCAGGATTGCTTCTTGCATTGCCATGAGATGATCCTTCCACCAAGAAATTGACATCCACCGGATGTTGATTTATTGTTGATATTGCAGCCACCATAGTCACTATCAGAATAGCCATAGAGATTGAAATTGTTGTTCCTTGGATACCAGAGACCCAGTTGAGGTGCTCCTTTGAGGTATCTGAGGATTCTCTTGGCAACAACTAGGTGAGACACCTTTAGTGCAGCCTGATATCTTGCACAAATGCAAGTTGCAAACATGATATCAGGTCTACTTACTGTGAGATACATCAGAGAACTAATGATTGCCCTATACTGATATTGATCAGTATCCTCCCCCTTAGAGTCGGGACAAAGATTGTGGTTTCTGGGTATTGGTGTCTTGACTGGCTTACAATCTTTCATGTCAAATCTTTTTAAAATGTCATTGACATACTTAGATAAATTGATAAAGAACCCTTCCTTCATTTGCTTCACCTGAATTCCAAGGAAAAAGTCCATCTTCCCCATGGAACTCATCTCAAATTTCTTCTTCATAATGCTCTCAAATTCTTTGCACATTTGGTCATTTGAGGAACCAAATATGAAGTCATCAACATAGACTTGTACAAGCAAAATGTCTTTCCCAAACTATTTTATGAATAAAGTCTTGTCAATGGTACCTCTATTGTATCCATTCTTCAGGAGAAATTGAGTCAATATCTCATACCACAGCCTAGGTGCTTGGTGCAGCCCATAGTGAGCTTTATCCAGTTTGCACACATAGTCAGGGTGCTATGAGTCTTCAAATCCTGGAGGCTGGCACACATAGACTTCCCTATCTATATCCCCACATAGAAAGTGCAGGATCGGGTTTTGTCACTTAACACTTGTATTTCTCTCAAACTCACTTATAATAGTCACTCAAACAAGATGAAGCAATGTCTTTGACAAGAGTTGATAATAATATAATAAGTAATCAAAGCAACAAGCAGAAATATTTTCAAGGTACTTGTATATATTACTTCTCAACTCAAGATTACAAGACACTTGCAAGCATAGAACATGAGTTACAATGAGAAACTATATATACTAGATCCTACAGCCGGTTATACTTGATACCAGCTGGAAACCTAAGACTAAAGCATATACTACAATGCTATAGTTAAGGTATCTTAGATAAAGTATTATCTAAGATATGGTAGTCATGACATGTCCATGACTTACCTTTTGTCACCAACTAAAGATGGCAACTGTACTTATCATAAAAAGGTATACAGTAGATTAAAGTATGGTCAACTACATGGCTTTTGAGAAAACGCCATGCAGTATATCAGAGATTTGCAGCGGACTGTCAGACAGACCATACTTATGTCTACTGGATAATAGAAGTGTCTTCCGAAGGTTAACTGGCTTCGGAAGTCAAGTTCTTCCGAAGCCACTTATACTTCGGAAGATGCTTCTATGCTTCCGAGGCTTTAAGGACTTCTTTATACTTCGGAAGTTGACTTCAGATCTTTGTCTTCAAGTCTTGAACCTTCGGAAGTAGCTTCTTTACCTTCGGAAGTTGGAGTTCTCCTTCGGAAGTGTATTTTACACTTAGACTTCGGAAGAGCTCTTTCTTCCTTCGGAAGTCCCACACTTGGCTTCGGAAGTCCTTTGTATGTAGTACTCAAAATCTTCTAAGTGATATGGTTTTGGTTGCAACAGCCTCTTATGATCCAACAAACTCCCCCTAGGCTGATGCTACCAAAACTTCACTTATCTCTACTTCTCAAAGTTTTCAGCACCAGGGACAAAAGATATTTGTCTGTCTCTCTGTTCTTCCCGGAAGTAGTGCTGAGAAGCTTGTACAAGTCATTCGTGGATAGGAGATCCAGTCTATCACTTTGAATGACATGCACCCTTTGTTGTGATCCCCTGAAGAGAGTTAGTTGACGGGAGTTGTACTCATACTCCCATCTAACTATGGACTCAAGTTCAGGACCTTCAACCATTTGAAGAAAGGCTTTGCCTTTGGTTGCTGATCCTTTCCTTTCCTCCTCCTCTCTCCGTTTTGACTCCTCTTCGACCTTGCTTCTTGCAGTGAGCTCGACCATGTGAAGGCTGCCTAGATGATTTCTGATGTGAGCAGCTACTTCGGAGTTTGAGGGGTTGGAGAATGGTTTCTCTGCTAACTCAGCAATATCAAATCTGCTTAAGTGTAGCAGAGATGAGGCATTCAGCCTGTTAATCTCACCATTCTCTCTCTCAACAACAAAGTTGTGAGAAGAGTCTTCGAACCTCCACTGGACTATCTTCTTTCTGGGTACAAGAGATTGTCTTGGTACCCTATCTCCTTTCTTTGTGTCCAGCAGAGTCACCAGCCTTCTCCTCAGCTTCTTTTCTTCCTCATTCAATGTATCTGAATTGAGGCCAAAGAGTCTTGCGGCTTGGTCCAAAGTTCCTCTTGGCAGATCAAGAAACTCATCTCTTGTGAGGGAACTTGAGGATCCATCAACATAAGTCAGGTTGACTGTATCCTCCTCACATGAGATGTCGCTCAGGGTAGTGCAGTTGATGAGCTTGGTTTTGATCTCCTTGAATTCCTCCATTGAGAGATGTTTGGAAGGCTGAGGGGATGGTTTGATTGGTTGTTGGGTAGGTTTAGGAGGTTGGGTTCTGGGTAAGGCTTTAGGTTGGATGATGGGTAGTTTAGGTGGTTGAGGTGAGGGAGTTGGTAGATGTGAAGGTGTAGGTTCAGGGGTGAAAGGTTCAGGTTCAGTTTTGATTGGGAAGGGAAAGGGTATTGGTTCAGGTTGATGTTGGGCTTGGGTATTTGGCTGAGGGGTGGCTTTGAAGGTCATCCCCTGTCCCCTTCTATACATCTCCTTTCTTCTCCCTGCACGAATGTCAGCCTTGATGTCACTGACATGTCGTTGGAGAGTCTTCTCAGACATTGGACCCACTTGCCTGCCAGAGAAGCCGTGAGCTTTAAGATAGTTCTTCATCCAAGCTTTGTCACCTATCTTCTTGGCGGCAGACAGTCCAGCCTCTTCTTCCTTCTTCTTCTTCTCTACCAGCTTCTCCCTTGCAGCTCTCTTTCTCTCCTTCTCCATTTGATCTTGCTCTTTGTTAAAGAGCCACAAGATCGTGTCACTGTTGTGTGGAGATAACTCCTCTTGAGAGAATCCTCTAGAGAGTAAGAAAGTGATTCTTTCTCTCCTGAGCTGCAGATCAGCTTCTCTTTCTTTTCTCAGCCTTTCTTCTTCCAAGGCCAACCTTGCAGCTTCTTCTTTTTGCTGTTTTTGCAGCAAGGTTGCCTTTTCAAGCTCTATCAGCTCCTCTAATGGTAGCAGGAGTACATCTTCCGAGGCAGCCCCTAGACTGACAAGTCTATCAATTACCTCCACCCTTCTTCTATTGTTGATTGCCTCTTGGTTGGCTGCAGCTGCTTTTGAACTTGCAGCTAACAGTTTCCCAGTTGGCAGTCTTCCTTTCCTTTTAAGTTTCTCCAGCCTTTCTTCTTCCTGAAGCTCTTCCGAAGTCATCTTCCTTTTGCCTTTAATGTCTTCGGAAGTGCTAGACTTTGGTGGTTCTTGGGTAGAAGACTCAGGTTGGATGGTGGAGGTAGGAGCTGAGGTCAATGCAGATGTAATGGCTAGTGGTTGGCTGAGAAAGTCCTCCCTATTAACCTCAGATGCAAGTTCCAGAATTGCATCTGTGACTATTAGATCATCGGAAAGAGAGAACAGTCCTTCCGCAGCAGCAATTTCAGCTTCGGAAGTTTGAGTAGGTTCTTCCGAGGCTTCGAATTGTGCTTCGGAAGCCTGTGAAAACACACCTTCTGTCCCAACTGTTTCAGTTGCTGGGCCATCAGTCCTAGTTTCCCCTTCGAAATCAATCTCAGGTTCCACTTGGGCCTTAGGTTGACCAACTTCCTCAACAGTGGTAGGAGGTGCATTCAACCTCTGAAGCTCTTGAGCTCCAAAGTATATCACAGACATATCCGGACTAGGTTGATCAATGAGGGACTCTAAAAGGAACTTGTTGAAGATCCTATTTAGATCCTGAAGCATCCTTTGATCCACTTGAAACACAACTGGAGGAGGCTCAGGGAAGATGGCAGCTTGTTGTCTTGAGCTCAAAGAAGTGAGAGCTTGACTGATGGAATCCTGTCTTTGACTTTGTTCCTCAACATTCTCCCCCTTTTTGGTAGCATCATCTTGAGAGGTAGATGAGCTAGAGGAAGAGGTCAAGGAGACTTGAACGGGTACATGCCTAACAGATCTCTCAATCTGTTTCTCAGCTAGTTTGACCTTGAGACTTTCAATCTCAAGTTGCTGAGTGGCAGACCTATCCTCTAAAGTCTTAACCTTTGATTCAAGGTTTGAGACTTTAGAAAGTAGGTCTCTTATTGTGAGTTGCATTCTTCCCTCATCTTCTTTGGAAGAATCACGGGGAGATGAGGTAACATACCTAGTATGTTCATCCTCACCACCAGATGTGGTTTCTTGGCACCCTGGTTTCCCTTGCACAATGATGTCTCTTTCAGAGGCATCATAGGGCATGGTTGCCGTAGATTCAGTCTGACTATTGTTACCACTGTCCTGAGGATCCAATGAGGCTCCTTCAGTAGTGGCAGCTGAATCTACATGAGTCCCCTCCACATCAGTGGGACTCACCTCAGTAGGGCTTTGCTGGTGTGGGCTAGAGACAAGAGGTTTCTCTAGGCTCTGTTGATCCTTAATGGGGTGTTGTGGATCAACTTCATTGCCTTGGAGAGACATAGTCTCTTCACCAGCTCCGGTCAATAGGTCAGTAAAAGAGAAGGAATGAAGACCTAAGGACCCGGGACTTTGATCAATGTCAAAAGGCATTGAGCTGTCCCTTGGTGGCTGCTCAGGGGAGTATAGAGACTCACCCTGAGGGCTATCAGCAGGGGTTATGGGCTCATGGGTCTGAGACTGAGGAGACTCAAGACCCATATTGAGGTCAATGGTGAAGGATTGGGGGACCTCTGGCTGAGTGGGAGCCCCTTGTTCCACTCTAGCCTTTTTGGTTTGAAGAGGAGGGGCTTGTTCAATCAGAGTAGATTGAACAAGGGTTCGTTTGGTACGTCTCTGATAGGTGACTTTTATTGGAGGAGAAGGTAGATTTGGAATGGTGAGGGTAGTTGCTGGTGTGGGTTCATCACCTGTGGGGATAACAGGGATGTCACCAGGAGCCATTGGCTCAATCATACCTGGAAGTAGTGCGGTATCCCTTCCAGTGTAGTTGGTAGACACTCTCTTCAAAACTTTGAAGATAGTCGGCCTCATTTGAGGAGCAGACAGAGCAGCTGCACAGACAAGCTTACTCTGATCTAGCTCGCAGTTGATTATGTGCTGTAGAAATCTGGGATACATAAGGAATGTGTCCCTTTGCAGATTTCCCATGAGGTTAGTCAGCACAAACCTGGAGTAGTTGAAGCGCAAGGCCTTGTACCAACCCATGAACTAGGCACCCGAGTTCATAGGGAATTTGATCCCATCCCCGGGATTTGTTAGATAAGCAGTGGAGAACCACATGTAGCAGGAACTTCCACTTATAGGAGAAGTTGAATTTGTAGACTGTAGACCTGCTTACATCTCCACCGTATCCCATTTGGAGATAAGAGTTATCTAACTCAGACTTGGGGAATTCCGTCGGTGCGCCTTCATCATGGAGCTCAAGATGCTCCCTGATGATTTGTTCAGTAACGACCAGCTCTTGGCCACATACACTTGACCTGATAGCACGAACCCCATTTAGGGTTTCAACCCGACTATTTGCCCAGAATTCGGACAATTGGTTGGTGTAAATGGTAGGGTTTACAGTCAGTGCTGTGTAGTATGAAGATTGGGCTAAGAAAGAGATAATATCAGAGAAGTCAGCATCCCTTGAAGAGTCAAGGAGTGCGACTTGGTTGTGCTGAGGGTTTAGAGCCATTTAGAAAGGTAGCAGAGGAAAAGTTCTTGAGAGAGAGGTAAATTGGTGAAGAAGAAAGCTTTTAGGGCAGTGAATTTGGTAAAAAGAGTGTAAGTGATTAACCGGAAGTATTTAAATGATGATGAAATGGCGGTTTAAAGGGTGGTTTGGATAAGATGATGATGAGGGTTCAGAGGATGATGTGACAGGGGCGGTAAGGTTAAGCCATTTAAATAATCCGACATCATTAACAAAATCTTTACTTTTTACAGAGTGGGGCCCAAAAGATTTCCGTTACACAGTAAAATCCTTCTTCCGAGTATAAGGTATTTCCGAAGGTAAAGTTCTTCCGAAGGCAAATGTTCTTCCGAAGATAGTAAATAAATTGCTTCCGAAGATACATGTTGCTTTCAAGTGGAGAGTATTAAGTGCTTCGGAAGTAGATCTGAGATTACCTCAATTGCTTCTTCCGAGACTTAATACTCTTCCGAGAAGAAAATTATCCTATGAGAAATTTGCTTCGGAAGTTATGCTAGATGTCTTCCGAAGGCAAGTTTCTCTTCGGAAGAACTTATACTTAGTTAAATAAGAAAGGATCTTTTGTAACAGGGCTTAGATTGTATTGACATAAGACTTTACATATTGAAAAGGTTTTCAATTGAGATTGACTAGTCAATGTTTATCATCCCAATAGCTGTAATAAGATACTTAAATCTTTGTTCATCAAATGCTTTGGTGAACAAATCAGCATATTGTTCATTTGAATCGACTTTGACTAGTTTGATAAGATTTTTCTCATGAATATCTCTAATGAAATGATACCTGATGTCAATGTGCTTTGTCTTTGAGTGCTTTACTGGATTTTCAGTGATGGATATAGCACTGTTATTGTCAATGTGGATAGGAGTGCTCATGAAGTTGAATCCATAGTCAATCATCTGGTTTTGAATCCACAGCAGCTGAGCACAGCAGCTTGCAGCAGCAATGTATTCAGCTTCAGCAGTTGATGTAGAGACACAGGATTGCTTTTTGCATTGCCATGAGATGATCCTTCCACCAAGAAATTGACATCACCTGATGTTGATTTCTTGTTGATGTTGCAGCCACCATAATCACTGTCAGAGTACCCATAGAGATTAAAATCACTATTTCTTGGATACCAGAGACCTAACTTAGGCCCTTTGAGGTATCTGAGGATTCTCTTGACAGCAATTAGGTGAGACACCTTTGGAGCAGCCTGATATCTTGCACAAATGCAGGTTGCAAACATGATATCAGGTCTACTTGCTGTAAGATACATCAGAGAACCAATGATTGCTCTATACTGATGTTGATCAGTATCCTCCCCCTCAGAGTAGGGCATAAATCATGGTTTCTGGTATGGGTGTCTTTGCTGCTTTACAATCCTTCATATCAAATCTCTCTAAGATATCATTGACATACTTAGATTGATTGATGAAAAACCCTTCCTTCAGTTGCTTTACCTGAATTCCAAGGAAAAAGTCCATTTTTCCCATAGAACTCATTTCGAACTTCTTCTTCATAATGCTCTCAAAGTCTTTGCACATTTGGTCATTTGAAGAACCAAATATGATGTCATCGACATAGACTTGAACTAGCAAAATGTCTTTCCCAGACTTTCTGATAAAGAGAGTCTTGTCAATGGTTCCTCTAGTATAGCCATTCTTCAGAAGAAATGAGACAATGTCTCATACCACAGCCTAGGTGCTTGTGCAGCCCATATAGAGCTTTATCCAATTTGCACACATAGTTTGGATGCTGTGGGTCTTCAAATCCTGGAGGCTGGCATACATAGACTTCCCTATCTATATCCCCATATAGAAAGGCACACTTGACATCAAGCTGGTAGACAGTGAAATTCTTGGATGCAGCATAAGCAAGGAAGATCCTAACTGCCTCAAGTCTTGCAACAGGTGCAAAGACATCAGTATAATCAATTCCTTCCTCTTGAGTGTATCCTTGAAACCACTAGTCTTGCCTTGTTCTTGATAATCAAGCCTCTGTCATCTCTTTTATTCTGAAAACCCACTTGGTGCCTATAGGTACTTGACCAGATGGTAGCGGACATAGGTTCCAAACCTTCTGTCTTTTGAATTGAAGCAGCTCCTCTTGCATTGATTCAACCCAGCTACTATCCTTTAAGGCATCTTCCACCTTCTTGGGTTCCATTTGGGATAGGAAGCATGAGTACAGGCAGACATTCCCATTGTGAGTTTGTCCCCTTGTTCTCACACCCTCAGAGACTTCCCCTATGATGTTTTCAGCTGGATGAGTATTGTGAATTCTAAGTCTTGGAATCACCTCCAGCTGCAAAGATAGGTCCAAGTTGGACATTTTGCTCTGGAGCTTGAAATACTCGGTCCAGCTGTTGTTTCAATCTCATTCAATGAGGACTGATTGAATGAAAGAGAAACATCATCATTTCTTTGCTGTGAAGCATCATTAACAGTTGCCTGTTCCTTCAAAATGCTGCTTCCATCAGCTTGGTGTTGAGTAGGATCACCTGAGGAGACTTGAAGATCATCAGGTGAGTCCCTGTTTTTGAAGTTCCACTATTCTTGAAATGGTTATACTGTCAGATCTTTCAATAGTAGGACTTGATTTTGTTGTTCTTGGAGAACTTGGAGCAGGTCTGGGAAGCTCAAATAGTTGATCTTCATCAGAATTGCCTTGAGCACCTGTTCCAGCTGAAACATTCTCACAAGATGGTTTAGAATAGTTTGGAAACAATTCTAAATCAAAAATATGATCAGGTCCATTCCCCCTAACACAAGGAGTGTGCTCATTAACTACAATGTTGGAGGATTCCTCAAATTGTTGGTTTTTAATGTTATAAACCCTGTAAGCTTTAGAATGGGAGGAATATCCAACAAAGATGGCATCATCTGACTTTTCAGCAAATTTTGCTAAATTGTCTTTTGTGTTAAGTATGGTACACCTGCTGCCAAAGGACCTTAGAAAGCCAATGAACGGTGGCCTCTTGTTCCATAGCTCATAAGGGGTCTTTCCATGTGGCTTTACTACAAGAACTCTGTTCTGCACATAGCATGCAGTGCTGACTGCCTCTGCCCAGAATGTTAGAGGCAGCTTTGAATCAGCTAACATAGTCCGAGCAGCCTCAATAAGTGTCCTATTTCTCCTCTCAGCAACACCATTTTGTTGAGGAGTTCTAGGAGCACTGTATTGTCTGGCAATCCCTTTTGAGTTACAGAATGAGTCAAGAACAAAGTTCTTAAACTCAGTCCCTTGATCACTTCTAATTATTTTAACCTTGTGATCAACTTGATTTTCTATTTTAAGAATAAAAGATTTTAAAGTTTCAGCAGTTTCATCTTTAGTTCTTAAAAAGAATACCCATGTAAATCTAGTAAAATCATCAACTATCACAAGGCAATATGATTTCCTTCCAATGCTCATTATACTTGTGGGACCAAATAGATCCATGTGCAATAAGTGTAATGGAGTAGTGATAGAGTTAACAACTTTGGATTTATGAGAAGACCTGTGTTGTTTCCCTTTCAGGCAAGCAACACAGTTATCTTTGCAGAAAAATTCCTTTTTAGGCAAACCATGTACCAAGTTATTTTTAGCCAATTTATTCATTGTCTTAAAATTGACATGACACATTCGTTTATGCCACAGTGTTGACTCATCACTATCAGCTTTGGAAAGAAAGCATGATACTTCTCCCATTGGGGAAGCATTGTTCATATCAAGCTTGTACATATCCCCTCTCCTGGGAGATCTAAGAAGCACCAATTCCTGAGGAATTGTCATCCCAGGTTTGAGGATGATGCACTCATGTTCTGTGAAAAGCATTTGATGCTTTTGATCACAAAACTGAGAAACACTTAACAGGTTGTGTTCAAGCTGTTTGACAAAGTTAACTTTGTCAACTTTTAATTTTCCGTTGGATATACTTCCTCTGCCAGAAATATATCCTCCGGCCTCACCTCCAAACTGGACAGGACCTCCATCATAATGTTGAAATTGTTGAAGGAGAGATCTTTTCCCTGTCATGTGCCTGGAGCATCCACTATCTACTATCCAAATGTTGTTATTCTTGTCATATGGATGTCCCTGCACATAAGGTGAGATAATTAGTTTTGATTGGAAACCCAAGCCTTTTTGGTCTTGGGTTCTTCCAATGAAAGTGACATGATTGAACCAAAATTTATGCATGGGGGTTCAATGGATGTCTTTGAAGAAGAGGTTTGGGCTACAGCATCTTCTTTGATCTTCCATTCCATCCCTTGGTTGATCATAGAGGATGAGCTTGATGAAGCTTTTGTAGCTTGGCATTCTTCCGAAGCTTCTTTCTTTTCGGAAGAACCTTCACCACCTTTTCTTCCGAAGCAGTCTTCTTCTGGGATGGTTTCAAGGGGACTCTTTTGTGAGTCTTTGCAGCTTTCACTTCCGAAGCCTTTTTCCTCTCGGAAGAAGAGTTTTCTTCGAGACAAGCCTTGCTTCGGAAACAAGCTTTCCCTTTTTCAACACTTGAACCATCTGATATGGTCCAAATGTGAAACCTTCCCTGACTCCTTCTCTTTTAACATTATTTGCATAATGTGTGCTAGCAGGATTGTAGTAACAATCTTTAGCCATGTGATTTTGCAAACCACACATTATGCATGCAATGTTAATTTTCTGGGAATTGGAGGGTTGCTGTTTCTTGTTCTTTTTCTCCTCATCAGCAACCTTTCCCTTTAACTTCTGATCCTTTGGTAGGACAGGAGTACTGGTATTATACTCCTTTCCTGAATCAGAAGGTCCAACCACCTGGAATCCTGCTGATATGAATACACCCTTTTGCTTTGGGTCTATCTTCAGCTTGGATTCAGCCACCTTCTTGGCAGTTTTTCTGGCTGCTTTAGCCCTGCTTCTTCTGGCTTTGGTGGTCAGAGATTGATCATCATTGGTTTGGGAGGGCTCAATTACCTGTTCCTTCCCTGTGATGGTCATGGTCTCCACAGTTGCATCACTCTTTGACTCTTTACAAGGTGGGTCAACAGATGGAACCTCTTGCTCTTCAGTACCACATCTTGGTTGTCTTACAGACTCATAAGAGTGTGGTGGAGCAATTTCATTGGTTCCCAACCCACTTTTGTTTTGATAACAAAGTTTGGAGTGAGAGGATGATGCAAGTATGGCTTGGAAGTTTTGCTCAGCAATAGCATACTTCCTGGCTTGAGCCTCAGCTGTGACAAGCTGGGCTTGAGCCTCAGTCAATTTGGATATTAAATCCTTGATTTGAGTCTTGTAGTTGGTGTGTTCATGTTTTAAAAGAGATACAGTTTTCTCTAACTCCTTAATTTTCTTTTGGTAGTCAGATTCAGCTCTTTTAAAGTCAGATTTTAGCACATTTAAAGACTCAATATCGGATTTAATTTCCATATTGTAGTCCTGGTACAACTTAACCTTAGCAATACAAGCAGGGGTACAGAGATGTTCATATACCTTATTTTCATCTGTTCCTGCCATGAGTGCTTGAGCAGGAGTCACATCTTGAACCATAAAGCTCCAGTCAACTTCTTGAGCCATAGCCGCAGTTTCAGTTGACTTCCCATTGGGCTTTGGTGTAGAAGGATGTGTGGAGGCCTGTGAGGTTCCCGGGTTGGACTTGGGAGCCTTGCATTCCCTTGCAAAGTGGCCAAGCTGGTTACAGTTGTAACACTTAGCCTTGCTCTTGTCAAACCCAAACTTGCTAGTGATTGGGTTTTGAGGGAATTGCCTTCCAGTTCTCTTAAAGAACTTCTTCGCTCTGTAGGTAAGGAGAGCCATTTGCTGGACAATGTCCACATACTCTATGTCATCTGGACTGAAGCACTCAAGATCATCAAAGCAAAACTGATGATCATTGGAGTGTCCATTCCCTGAGACAAACGCACAGCCCTCCTGAAAGGAGCTTTGCTGAGCTTGATGAGACCTTGGAGTCTCAGGGAATGTGATGTAAGGCCCAGATGAACAAGATGGCTGCTGGGTGTATGACAGGTACTGCTGAGACTGAGAGATACCTGAGCCTTCAGCAACCATTAAAGCGTTGCTAGCAGGAAGGCTCAAGGGTCTGCTTGCTTGGTGACCCTTCTTGCTTTCCATTTCCAAACGGTATCCATCAAGGATCCCATAGAGTTCGGTCATGGTGAGAGTGTTTAAATTCTATGTTCTCTTAATGGAGACACAGTAGAAAGTCCACTCATTGGGTAGAGCACTCATGAACTTTCTGGTAAGGTCTCTAAGTTCTTGAGTGATTCCCACAGATTGGAGGGAGGAGATAAGATCCATATACCTGAAGTATTGCTGGCTAAAAGTTTCTCCAGCAACATAGGTGAAGTTCTCAAACTGCTGCTTCAGTGAGTCCTTCTTTGAATCATTAGAGCTCGAGTACATTTGAGCAAGTGCATCAAAGAGTTCTTTGGCTGACTTGCAATGCTCAAACCCCACCATGATGGAGTTTGGGATTGCAGTCATGAGAACAGTCATAGCATTGCTGTCAATGTCGAGCTTCTTCCTGTCTTCATCGGAGTAGTCTTCAACAGCCTTCTCGATCATGGCACCGTTTCCACCAGCAACTTTTGGCTTGTACGGGCCATTCACAATGGACTGCCACATCTTGCTATCCTGGTATCTGATCATGCATCAACTGAAGTGAAACTTCAGAAGTTTCAACTTTCATCTCAGCAATATAAAAAATTATTAAATTCCCATATTGAATCAAAGAACAGGTATGGGTTGGGATATAATACTGTTGCACCCCTTCTGAATGATAACTATACATCTTTACCTGAAACAATGACAAGCAGCTTATCAAAACATTTTGTGCCATGCACCAAGTTTGAATCAAAATGTAATGAACAAGTTAATAACAATGAATCTGAGGTGAGTAAAACTGAGTCTTCTGAATCAGATAAAGTCAAACAAAATGACTCAGAATTTGACTTTGATAATTGTGATGATTTGGATGATTCTGATGAACAAGATGATGAATGTACGGATGAATTGAATATTGGTAAGAATGTGTCATTTGAACCAATCTGCAGGATCGGGTTTTGTCACTTAACACTTGTATTTCTCTCAAACTCACTTATAATAGTCACTCAAACAAGATGAAGCAATGTCTTTGACAAGAGTTGATAATAATATAATAAGTAATCAAAGCAACAAGCAGAAATATTTTCAAGGTACTTGTATATATTACTTCTCAACTCAAGATTACAAGACACTTACAAGCATAGAACATGAGTTACAATGAGAAACTATATATACTAGATCCTACAGCCGGTTATACTTGATACCAGCTGGAAACCTAAGACTAAAGCATATACTACAATGCTATAGTTAAGGTATCTTAGATAAAGTATTATCTAAGATATGGTAGTCATGACATGTCCATGACTTACCTTTTGTCACCAACTAAAGATGGCAACTGTACTTAACATAAAAAGGTAAACAGTAGATTAAAGTATGGTCAACTACATGGCTTTTGAGAAAACGCCATGCAGTATCTCAGAGATTTGCAGCGGACTGTCAGACAGACCATACTTATGTCTACTGGATAATAGAAGTGTCTTCCGAAGGTTAACTGGCTTCGGAAGAACAAGTTCTTCCGAAGCCACTTATACTTCGGAAGATGCTTCTATGCTTCCGAGGCTTTAAGGACTTCTTTATTCTTCGGAAGTTGACTTCAGATCATTGTCTTCAAGTCTTGAACCTTCGGAAGTAGCTTCTTTACCTTCGGAAGTTGGAGTTCTCCTTCGGAAGTGTATTTTATACTTAGACTTCGGAAGAGCTCTTTCTTCCTTCGGAAGTCCCACACTTGGCTTCGGAAGTCCTTTGTATGTAGTACTCAAAATCTTCTAAGTAATATGGTTTTGGTTGCAACAGCCTCTTATGATCCAACACAATCATTCCTAAAGTCCTTGAAGAAACCAAGCTACCATATCCTCCTAAGCAAAGAAACATGTTGAAGACTATTTGCAAGAGAATAGCTCAGTTAAATGAAGGTCTTCAATAACTTCATCAGCAACAAAAACCATTAACTGGAAGATTGAGAAGTGTACATCTACTGAGGAAGTACACACATCCTCCGTAGAAATAGGAAAGAAGAAATCATCAACATAAAAACTTCGAAAGAATAAGTATTCTTTAGTAGAAGATCTGCTGCAAAACAAATCTACTGAATCAGTAGAAGATCTATGGAAGGCAAAAACAACATTCAATAAGAAATCAAACCAGCTTGTGGTGAATCCTAAGCAACAGAAATCAGGAAATGCTAAACAAGAATCCTTTGACATCATGTCAGGAAAGGGAAAGAATTCATCAACTGCAAAGTTTGAAAAAGAATTGAAGACACAAAGAAATCAAAAGAAGAAAGTGATTGACTCTGAAAAAGAATCAAAGGAAATGTATTGCAAATGGTGTGATATGAAGAATCACAACACTGAAGACTGCTACTTCAGCAGTTTTTGCTCTATTTGCAACATGAACAATCACATGACTTCTGACTGCTACTTCCACAAACATTGTGCAATTTGTAACAAAAATAACCATTCCACACAGGAATGTTATTTCAACAAGAAAAACAAGACAAAGAGCACAAAGAAGCAACAATCTAAGCAAGATGAATCAGACTCTCAATCTAGTAAAAGTCAAAAAGATACAAAAGCAAAAAGGATGCAACTAAAGCATCAGTTGCTAAAACAAAAGAAGAAAACATCTGCTGATGATAAACCTATGAAGAAGGAGCAACCACATAAGCAACTCAAAACACCTCACAAGAAGGTGGATCTGACAGATAAGAATGAAAATGATGATAAATTCTTTGATCGTTTTTAAAAGGGTACATATATACCACAGTCAAAATCAAAGGATAGTGAAACTTTCAATCATAAAGGTTCATCATCAAAATCAAAGCATCAGATAACAAAAAAAAGGTGAATGAATAAGGGATTAAGAATAAAGAACAAAACTGCACAAGCTTATCCTCAACAGAATCATTCTCACCTCAACCAACACATAATGAATCAATTGAGTCTAAAATTAATACTGAAACATCAAGACTCATTCATGAGAAAGTTACAATTTTAGACACTGTTGGAAAACCCAAAATCATTAAGACTTGGGTTCCTAATTCTGATTGATTTCTTTTATGTGCAGTAACAATTATGGAGAGCTGACAACAAGTGGTATGTTGACAGTTGTTGTTCCAGACATATGATAGGAAACTATTCTCTTCTCCATGACTTCAAACATAAAAATGCTTCTTATGTGGCATTTGGTGGGGATAAGAAGGGAGGTAAAATTATTGTTGAAGGAATGGTAACTAATGGTGTGCTCAAATTTGAGAAAGTAAACTATTGTGAAAATTTACAATATAATTTACTGAGTGTGTCTCAAATTTGTGATCAAAATTATACCACATTATTTGATAACACTAATTGTTACATTCTTAAGCCAGGTTTTTCAGTTCCAGAAGATTGGATCCTTCTTAAAGCATCAAGAAAAGGAAACACATATGTTTTGGATATGAAGAATACAACACTCACAAGCAGTGAAACATGCCTGCTATCTAAGTCATCAAAAGATGAATCTCAGTTGTGGCATAGAAGGCTTGTTCACTCCAACATGAAGATGATGAATAAATTGGTGAAAAATAACCTAGTCATTGGCTTGCCAAAGAAAGAATTTTATTGTTCAAACCATTGTCCTTCATGTTACAAAGGAAAACAACATAGAGTGTCACATAAATCCAAAATTATCAATACAAATACTACACCACTCAAATTGCTTCACATGGATCTTTTTGGTCCAACCAATGTGATGAGTATTGGAAAAAGGCAATATTGTTTGGTGGTTGTGGATGATTTCACTAGATTCACATGGGTCTTTTTCTTAAAACAAAAGAATGAAACATCTGAAACATTAATGGAGTTTGTCACTAAAATTGAAAATCAACTTGATTTAATAATGAAAATTTTCAGGAGTGACAATAGGACTGAATTTGTTAATGCTGTCTTAAATACTTTTTGCAGGAATAAAGGCATTGCAAGGCAATTCAGTGCACCAAGAACTCCACAACAAATGGAGTTGCTGAGATAAGAAACAGAACTCTCATTGAAGCAGCAAGGACAATGCTAGCTAATTTACAATTGCCCATCACCTTTTGGGCTGAAGCACTGAATACTGCATGCAATGTTCAAAACAGGACATTAATTATCAAAGAACATAATAAAACACCTTATGAGCTTTTATTCAAAAGAAAACCTTACATATGATATCTTAGAGCTTTTGGGTGTCATGTATATGTTTTAAACACCAAAGAAAAATTGCGAAAGTTTTCAGAAAAAGCCTATGATGGTTTCTTTGTTGGATACTCTTCAACATCTAAATCATATAGGATTTATATTCCACAACAAAACATTATGGAAGAAACTCCTAATGTGTCATTTGATAAATCCTTATTTCCTAAATCTGTGAAAGGATCATCATGGTTGTTTGATATAGATGCACTAACAGACTCATTTAACTCTGGTCATCCGAATAATGCAGGTTCTATGGATACATGCTACCTATTTATTCCACCAAACATGAATGAAGTGTCATTATTTGCTGATCCTCCAAGAATACAAACTTCAAGTACCATGGAACAAGGAACTCTAAATGATCTCAATAATGCAGCTAATACAGCACAAGACCAGCCCAATGAATCTACCTCCTCAAATGAAAACACTTCATCAGCAGTTGCTACTTCTGCATTCGCAGATGAGTGTTCTACATCCGGAGATTTGAATATTACATCAGCGGAGATTCAAAACATTGGAGATGATCAATCGCATTTAAAAGAGTTAATGTCAGCAACTCAACAAATACCATCCGTAGATGTTCCTATAACTCCTACGGAAGCACAAAATCCATCCGTAGAAGTTCCTTCGAAAGGCATTCATAATGCAACTGATGTACCAACTCATGAGGAAAATCATTCAGCTTCTAATAATCAACATGATGATCAATTTGACTACTTCATAAATTCATCATCTCAGCTGAATCCATCTGCATCACTAAATATGACTAACTTAGAATCATCTATTTCAGTTGAGTCTATTCCAACAACTAGAATTCATAAAACACATCAAATAGAAAACATCATTGGTGATCTTAATGAAAGAACCACAAGAAGCCAAGGGGGAGCTGCAAACATCTGTCTCTTCTCTTGTTTTCTTTCACAAGTGGTTCTTCCAAATATCACAGCTGCACTAAAAGATAATTGCTGGATTGAAGCTATGCAGGAAGAGCTTCAACAATACAGAAAGCAGAAAGTCTTGAATCTAGTTGATCTACCTGAAGGTCAACATCCTATTGGAACAAGGTGGCTTTTCAAAAATAAACTAGATGACAGATGTATAATTATAAGAAACAAAGCAAGGCTAATTGCATAGGGATATACTCAAGAAGAAGGGATAGACTATGATGAAGTGAAAGGATCGGGATCTAGTTTGATCAATTAGATTAAGATTTGCAGCGGAATAGAACAAGAATTAGACGAAATTTAAGCAAGAATAATATGAATATTCAATCAAACAGTGACGATTATAGAGAGAGAGTTTTCTGCAAATAGAATATTTTCATTCACGCATAAGCTTCTCTGCAAAAGCAATTAGGTCAACATTCCTTTTATAAAGGAATGTGACATCAGCTGATGTCACTTGATAGCGACATCTAACTGATTTATACAAACAACTGAAAGTAGACTAAACTACTGAAGATTTCCACAACAACTGAGGACACCTTCACAAAAAGCTAAGTACAAGCTAAAATTACAACTACTGAAGTTATAACATCTGAAGTGTAAGAACTTCAGATGTTTTACATAAAATAAAACTACTGATTACAAACTACTGAAAAGTAAACAATCACAACTACTGAAAAGAACTACTTCAGCTGTTGTGACAACTTCTGAGAACTTGGTCTTCAGGCTTTGTCTTCAGCAGTTGTCTTCAGACTTTGTCTTCAGCTGTTGTCTTCAGACTTTGTCTTCAGCTGTTGTAGACCACTTTAGTTGTTATGATGTCTGTGGGACTTAAAGGTTTTTCTTATCTGGCTCATTGGTTCTTTTGGTCCAACAAACTCCCCCTGAACCAATGCAGCCAAAACCTTTAAGATTATTGAAGTCCCACTTATTGGCAGAAACTTTTTCTGGATCAGCTCAGAAATCACCAAATTAAGCTCAGGCCAGGGAAGAGGTTTCAGAGAGTTTGATTGGCAAAGGATGAATGGGAACTCTGTCTTGGGGAATTGGACACAGAGCTGTTACCCCATTCATGAGACCTACTTCCCAATGATGAGTCTGTAAGACTCTCTAACATAGGCCTCAAGTAATACAACTTGTTCTTCCATTGTGAGTTCTTCAGCTTCACCTTCAAAGAAGAACTCAGGCCCATAGTACTCTGATAAGTATTTAACATTCTTTCCATTCTTTAGCTCCACAGTAGTTATTTCTCTGTATGCAAACTCATCAGGATGAGTACCTTCAAGTAACAACTGGAGCTCATTTCTTCTTATTTCTTCAAGCTTCTTGTAGATCAACCCCTTCTTCACCATTTTGTTTTCTAGTAAAGTTTGTGGAGTCATCTTAGACTTGTAAGCTCTCTTGAAGTCTTCAAGGATTTCCCAGGGTGACACTACAATGGCCAGCATTATCACAGCATCTACAGTCTTCTTTACTTGGCCATTGTATAGACTTGGAATATTCTTTTTATGAATTCTGTCACTTACTCTGGGGTCAGGCCAAATTCTCACTTTCTCTTTCTGATATTGAAATGTGAATCTGAGAGCATACAAACTCTAAGCATGTTTCTTCATAGCTTGTATGGATGAAGACTTAGGAAACTCTTTATCAACCATCCTTAACAGCTGCTTATCATGTTGTTTTTGCTGTACTTCTTCTTCAAGTTTCACTTTTACCATTTGCCTTTGGATGTCAGGTGTGATTGTTGTTGGTTGACTCCTGGGCTCAGGCATCTTTGTTTTAAGAACGGCATATATTGGCAGACTATCATCCTCATCATCTTCTTTTTCTTCTTCCATCCTCAACACCCTTCTCTTCCTCTTAGGTGCATCATTGGTAGTTGTTTGAGTAGGTTTCTTGGGTAAAGGAGTTGGTTTTGAGGGTTGTGAAGTTGGTTGTTTTGTTGTGGGAGATTATACAGGCTGCTCTAGCATCTTGGTTGTGAGTGAGGCTTTGGATAACTTTGTCATATCAGACCTTTCCCAGCACCAGCTTCATCAAGAGCTTCTATGATCAATCCTTTGTTCAATACTTCAGAAGAACAGATTCTGGTGGTTATCTCCAAAATACTGCTGGACAATGACTTCACTTCAATGATTGATCTTCCCAAATGCTTTGATATGAATCTTATCATAGCTTCCAGCCTTTCCCTTTCTATCTCATTATAACTTGCCCATCTATGCTCAATCTCTTGAATCTCTAGCCTTCTAATTTCAGAGTCAAGTTTGGCTGTGTCAAAACCTTGTCTGAAGAGTTGATCAATGATCTTATCCATAGATCTGCTATGTTGCTCATCAGCTTCTTTGATCAGTTCTTCTAACTTTTTCTCATCTTCAGTCTGTCTTCTTTCTCTTGTATGTGATCATCTCCTTTTCTTTCTTCTCTTTTTCTTCTTCCTCTTCAACTCTCTTTCTTTTGTCTGCTTTCACTGACTTAGACTCCCCCTTTTTGGTTGCATTGGGTTCAGGGGTTTGAATGTCAGAAAGTCTCTTAGAAACAACATCATCAACTAAGGTTTGAATATTTGAGGAAAGCCTCTCATCAATGGCTTGATGCACAATGTTAGTGATGAGAGGTAAGGAGGATTGAAAGGCAGCAACCATTTGCTCAGAGGGGTTCTGTCCCTGAGAAATGGTGCCTGAAACAGAGGCTGGTGGCACAGTTGTTGGGAGTGGCTCAGTGTTTGGGAGAGCTTCACAAGAAGTTGCTATCTGTGGGTGAATTTGGGCAGATGGACTTGATTCTTGAGACAATTTGGCAAGCAGTTCTTGTAGTCTGCATACCTCAGCCTCAAGAATGGTGTTGTGGGCTAGAACATCAAAGAAAAAGCCCAGGTCATCATCAGTCTTTGCTGAATCATCTGACCTCCTGATTAAATCAGGATGAACATGTGCTGAGTGTAGATCAGTATTCACATGTGCCCCTATTTCTTGGAACTAGGGACTTCCTGCCTCAGGATTATGTCCTTCATTGGCACTTGCCTCTGGTGAGGTCTTAGAGATGATACCACCTTCATCCTGTTCATGTGCTGAAACAGGAGAAGAGGCAGCCTCACCAGATGTTCGAATCTCCTCCTCTACACAGGGAGATTGAACTTTGTAATCCCTGTGCTGTGGGTTATCAGCCACATTATAATCCTCTTCATCAACTGTTGAGGTTTTCCCAGTGGTAATAGGTTTTGGGGAGGGGTAAAGGAATGTAGTTGAGTCAGCACTTGTGCAATAACCGCAGTTGGCCTTGTAGGGGTGGTTTCAGTGGGAGATAAGTGTGAAGAAGATTGCACCTGGGGTGCATGGTGCTCTTCAATGGCAATCTACTCAAGTGAGAGAGATTCCAGTAATGTGGTTTCTCCATTTTTGGTTGCATCAGGATCTTGTTGAGAGGATACCTGAGCGGTTTCAGCTGGTAGAGTCGTGGAAACTACAAGGGGATTACTACCAGTAGTTTCATCCTACCTTTGTGTTGCAGGGGCATCATCAGGGGACTCAACTCCCTGAGTAGCCTTTTTGGTTTGTTTGGATTGTGGTTTGGAGGGGACTTTGGATCTGGGGGATGAGGTTGTGGGTTCCCTCTGCTTGGGTTTTAGCAGTTTGGCAGCCTCTTTGAGTTGTGGGTCAGAGTTATGCCTGGAGTATACCTCAGGCAAAACTACCATAGCAGGGACTCTAAGGCCAACAAGGCCGTCAGATTTTAATTGATTGATGATTATGGCCATAAGAAACCTTGGATATAATATCCATCTGTTAGCCACAGGTTTCATTGCCAGATCTTTTAATTCCAAAAATATAATTTCAGAAAAATTTAAGCTTTGGCATTCAAGGATAGAATACAATACCTGCTGCCACCTGGATGACATTTGATCCATGAAGAGGTTTTGGGGGCAAGGCAGACATTGATCATATGAAAGATTAGGCGTTCAGCATCATGGAAGTGCTTCTTCAGAATGGTGGTAGCACTTAGGTCGCCCTCATACCCATGGTTGATGAATGATAGATCAGAGGTGCCTTTCGGGTATTTGGTGACAAAGGTGGCATCATTCAGATCTAGGGTTTGGCGAATGATAGTAGGAGTGATGACCACCTTCTTACAAACGACTGGAGAGTGATCGCGACATCATTCTCACCAGTATGGACAGTGACATTTGTCCAGAATTGGCGAAGGGTATCGGGATAGATGGTTGGATTCAGAAGAAAAGCAGTTTGATACGGGGAATCAACTATTAGATCAATCAGCATCAAACTTAGTCCAAAAGGCCGATTTTGTGAGGTAGGCAACACAGTTGTGTCGTGGTTTGATTTGCATGGTCGCCATTAATGGAAGATGAAAGTTTGGAAAACGACTTATTAAAAGGTTGAAGGTAGGTTTAGGTATTTATAGGTTATGAAGGTAGGTTTAGGTATTTATAGGTTATGAAACGGCTGAAAGAAAACAACTGAAAGTTTTGGTGTTAGTCATCAGTTGTTAGAAAACGACTGAAGACATGGTTTTAACTTTCAGATGTTGTAAACAACTGAAGACTTGGTGTTAGTCATCAGTAGTTTGAAACTACTGAAGACTTGGTTTTGGCTTCAGTTGTTTTGAAATGAAACAGCAGTTGTTGGAAACAATTAAAGAGTATAATTTCTCATTAGTTGTTGTCGTCAATTCACAGATCTCAGTTGTTTCATTGACCTTAACACTTACTCAGCAGACTATCTGATTTTCAGATGTTTCATTGGTCATGAGTACTTATCTGTTAGAATAGACATCAGTAGTTGTAACCACATCAGTAGTTGTAACTACATTAGTACTTTTCAACAAATAAAGTACTTCAGTACTTTTAGTAATTTAGTCTTCAGTAGTTATGAAAACTGCTGAAGATAAAATAACTTATCAGTACTTATTTTTGACAGCTGTATACTAATGCTCATCAGCATTTGTGAACTGAGAGCATCAGTAGTTGTCAAATCATTCTAGCTGCAGCATACCTTGGAAAGTTGCACTGTCCAAAGGCTTAGTAAATATATCTGCAAGCTCATCAGCACTAGGAACAAACTTTGGATCAATCAGACCTTTTTCATAACAATCCCTGATAAAATGATGTCTGATCTCAATATGTTTGGTCCTAAAATGCTGGACAGGATTCTTAACAATACAAAGAGCTGAAGCACTATCCATCAGTAAGGGAGTCTTAGTCTCTGTAATGTCATAATCCAGTAATTGATTCTGAAGCCAGAGTACCTGAGATGTACAAATTGCAGCAGCAATGTACTCTGCTTCAGCAGTGGATGTAGCAACTGAAGTTTGTTTCTTACTCTGCCAAGAAACTAAACAATTGCCTAAAAATTGGCATCCACCAGAGGTTGATTTTCTGGTTAATTTACACCATGCGTAGTCACTATCAGAGAAGGCAAGTAATTTGCAAGAGTGCCCAGTGGAATAGCAAAGTCCTAGAGATTGAGTTCCTTGCAAGTATCTAAAGATCCTTTTGACTGCAATCATATGGGATACTTTAGGTGCAGCCTGAAATCTAGCACAGACACAAGTTGCAAACATAATGTCTGGTCTAGAAGCTGTAAGGTACATCAAGGAACCAATCATACATCTGTAAAGAGTTTCATCAACTGCTTTACCTTTCTGATCAACATCCAGTTGTGTGGTGCTGCACATGGGAGTAGAACAGGGCTTACAATTTTGTAAATCAAACTTTTTCAACAAATCCTTTGTATATTTTGACTGATGAGTGAAAGTTCCATCAGCCATTTGTTTGATTTGCAAACCCAGAAAGAACTGTAATTCTCCCATGGCACTCATTTCAAACTTTTGTTGCATAAACTTAGTAAAGGCATCACACAACTGTGGATCAGAAGATGCAAAATTAATATCATCTACATAAATTTGAACAAGGAGCTTATGCATGCCTACTTTCTTAATGAACAAAGTTTTATCTATGGAGACTCTAGTGAAATTATTTTGAAGAAGAAAGTTAGATAGTGTATCATACCAGGCTCTGGGAGCTTGTTTTAACCAATAAAGAGCCTTATCAAGCTTATACACCCAATCTGGATGTTTATGATCTTCAAAACCTGGTGGTTGACACACATAAACTTCTTCTTTTATTTTACCATATAAGAATGCACTTTTGACATCCCTTTGAAAAACTTTAAGATTATGGAAAGCAGCATAAGCTAAGAACAATCTGATTGCCTCCAGTCTGGCTATAGGGGCAAAGGTTTCATCATAATCAATACCTTCTTGTGAAAACCCCTGTACAACCAGTCTGGCCTTGTTCTTGACAATTTGACCTTTTTCATCAGTTTTATTCCTAAACACCCATTTAGTGCCTATTGCACACTTACCTTGGGGTAGAGGAACCAGTTCCCACACTTGCTGCTTTTGAAACTGAAGAGGCTCAAGTTGCATGGCTTCAACCCATCCATTGTCTCTTAATGCAATATGATAGTTCTTGGCTCTTGCTGACTGATGAAGAGAGCATAAAAGCAGAAATTGGACAATTGACGTCTAGTTGAAACACCAGCATTGATGTCACCAATGATCTGAGACATGGGGTGATTCTTCAGTTCTTGGTACTCAATAAGATCTGTGCAAGTGTTTGTAGGAGATTCAGCAGCAACAAATGTTGATTCAGACTCTTGAAACCTAGAATGAGATGGCAATTCAAATGAAGTGGAGGATTCAGAGATCTCATCAGCATTTGTTGTGGATGGAACTGCTGAAGCTACAGGAACATCAAGTTTAGTAGATTCAGGCAGATGATCACTAAAACTTGCATTTATACCACCAGATGGATGACTAGTTGCAGGAGATGATGGATCCTCAGAATCTGCAACAGCTGGAGACTGATAAGGAACATATTGCAGTATGTCCAAATCAAATAACTCCACAGGGTTTTGTGGGATTTTGTCCTTTGGAGATTCATTAAACTTTACATGCAAGGTTTCTTCAACTATCTTTGTTCTGCAATTAAAAACTCTGTATGCCTTGCAAGTAGATGAATACCCAACAAAGTACCCTACATCCACCTTTGATTCAAACTTCTGAAGTTGATTCTTTGTGTTAAGAATGTAACAGGGACACCCAAATGCTCTAAAATAGAAAATCAGAGGGGCCAAATGATGTAACAACTCATAAGGAGTCTTCATCAACCTCTGATTTACTAACACTCTATTTTGCACATAGCAAGCTGTGTTGACATCTTCAGCCCAAAAGGTTAGTGGCAAACCAGAATCAGCCAACATTGTCCTTGCGGCTTCAATAAGGGTCCTGTTCTTTCTCTCCACCACTCCATTTTGTTCAGGAGTTCTTTGAATGCTATACTGCCTCTTGATTCCCTTAGATAAATAGAATTCATCAAGTGTGTGGTTCTAAATCTGTGCCATTATCACTCCTCACACACTTGACTGGAAGGGAATATTGCTTTTCCACATACAACACAAAGTAGATGATGATTTGAACAACCTCATCTTTTGAATGTAAGAAGAAGGTCCATACAAATCTGGAATAATCATCCACAATTACCAGAAAGTATTTTTTCTTTGCCATGCTCATCACTCTTACTGGACCAAAAGATCCATATGCAGTAATTGCAAGCAGCAGTGGACTTTGGTTCTTCTATTGGAGGGAATGATACTTTGTGTTGCTTTCCTTTTAAACAAGCAGAACAGTTGTCATCACATTTGAACTCCTTTAATGGCAGACCTCTCACTAAACCATGATGGATAAGCTGGTTCATGTTTTTAAGATTCACATGACCAAGCCTTCTGTGCCATAGTTCAGATTCCCTGAGGAGAGGCCTTGGAGAACAGACATGGATGGCCTTTTATATCAATTTTCTTTGATAAGTCTAAGGCATATACTCTTCCAATCCTGTTGGCCTTCAAGAGAGTATATTCATCCAATATCTTGTCAATCATTCTCAGAACATTGGAAGACAGAATCCGACAGTTCTTGCTGGTGAAAAGTGCAACATGCCTTTTATCACACATTTGACTGACACTCAACAAGTTGTACTTGAGATTCTCCACATGGTTAACATCATCAAATCTTATCTCACCATTTGACACAAAGCCTTTGCCGATGATGTAACCCTTAGCATCATTACCAAAAGATACAAATCCCTTCTTTCCTTGAGAGTAGTCATGAAGAAGAGAACTGCTCCCTGTCATATGCATAGATCCTCCACTGTCCACATACCAGATGCTTCTATGGCATGCTGAAGAACCCTGCATTTGTCACAAGAAACTAGTTAGATTTTGAGACCCAAACCATTTTGGTTTTGGGTCTGTTCTCATCAACAGATTTTATACTAACTGATTTGTCATGATTAACAACCTTTGAAGGTGGAGATGGTGCTGAAAAGGATTCCTTTGATTTTGGCTTAGTTTTCCTTTTCAGTGGTTTAATCACATGTACATCTATTTGGTTAACTCTCCCCAACAGATGTTGAACCATCATAACAAGTTGTGTCTGATTGGTTGTTAAAGCCTTCAGTTCAGCAGACACATCAGTACTTGTTTTTGATTTGTTCCTGTGACTCACCATGTCCTCCTTTTTGAAAGACACAGACTTAGTCTGGTGTTTTGATATTCCATGAGGAATACTTTCAGCTGTTTTATGATAAACCCCTTCCTTCTTTTTAGATTTTTGTAAGAACTTTGGGTTATCAGATTGAGATGTTTGTGGTACAAACTTGGTTTTAAATTCATCTTTCATTTTATTAATTTTCTTTTTAATGATTTTATCTTTGTTGAATTTTGAACCCTTTTTGTACCAACATTCATCAGTGAGATGATTGAATAGACCACATATTTCACATGGCTTTTTCTTCATCTTCTGTTGTTCAACTGCTGAAGAAGATGAAACTACTGAAGGTGTGTTCTTCAGTACTTTCTTCCTCTCAGTACTTATTTTAAGTACTAAAGGATTTGTAACAACTGAAGATTTGTTCTTCAGAAGTTTTCTATCAGTACTTTTGGATTTCCTGATAGACTCTTTAGCAGTTGTCAAACCATGTTTGTTTTCATTTAGTTTGAAATGCTCTTCAGGTGTTGTTACTTGCCCTTCAGTACTTTGAATACTTTGTGGGACAACACCTAAGTGCTTAGTTTTTCTTTGATCATGTGTTTATCAGCAGTGAGACCATCAGCAGATTGATTAGCTGAGGTACTAATACTGACTTCATCCTCTGATTTTGGATTATCACTTGAGGATGAGACACATGATGATGTGGTTTGGGAATTGCTTTCACCTTCAGATTTTACTTCTATCTTGGGAGTAAAATCTGTAGGAGGTATAGTGTGATTATACCCAATCCCAAACTTCACATTTGAAGCTGTTTGCTTGCTGAGAAGCATTTCAAACCCCTTGCAGGATGTTACCCAGCGTTCACAATTTACTTGAGTAGCTGCAAGTGTTTCTTTGAGATTCTTATGATTCTCTAAAATGACCTCTACCTTTGCCTTTTCATCAGTGATTTGGCATTTTAATTTGTAAATCTCATCATCTTTTTCATTTAAGACAGACTCAAACTCAGCTTTTCTTTTGGAAATCACTTTCTCTAGGTCAAGATTTTGATTAATTAAAGCTACATTTGCTTCTCTAATTGAGACAAAAGCAGCTATGCATGACTCAGAACACAATTGGCCTTAGCCTCAGAAGATACCTGTGGTACCTGTGATGATGAAGCATTTGAGCATGAACCATCAGTAGACTCCAGGCCATAAGAGCAAGATTTCCAAAAGGATTTTCACCACCATGTTGACCAGCACCAGAAAACAATTGTTCAGGATAACCAGAAAGATCATCTGGTAAGCTACTCCAGTCAACAACCTCAGGTGTGAAAAAGCTTTGATGTGATTGAGATTGAGATTGTTGATTTGATTGAGATGGTTGAGGATCAGGTAGGGCATCTGGTTGTTGAGCTATGGGTACTGGAACCTGACTGGACTGAGGCATGTAAAAACAGGGATAAGGATATGGCATTTGACCTTGAGGGACAAAAAATGCAGGAGATGATTGAATTTGTGAATGATGATCAGAACTGGTAGAATGTTGCCCTTTGTTTTGTGAGCTATTGCATGGAAAGGTCACAAAGGGTGCAGAAGAGTTAGATCCAGATGATCTACACTCTCTTGCAAAATGTCCAAGTCTATGGCACTTGTGACACCTCAACTTGCTCTTGTCAAAACCAACTTTGGTTTTTCCAGAGAGACCAGGAAATTTTCTACCTGTCCTTTTGTAAAATTTTTGAGATCTGATAGGCTCAAAATATCCATCTCTTCTAGATCATCATCAGCAATTCCCTTCAAATCATCCATCAAAAAACACAAATTATCACTACTACACCCTGAATTACTATCAACACCAACAAAAGCATGATCTCCACTGTTTGAAGAGAAATCTATATGCTCATCATAAGAACTTTCTGATGCAGCATATTCTGACTCATGACCAACCAGAGCAGTATTCCCTGGTACAAAATCATCAGTGAGCTTCCCAGATGAAGCCAGTTTCCTTTTCTGTTCTATCTCTCTTTCAAATGTTAACAGTTTCCCATGAAGTTGGGTGAGAGATAGATTGTCCAGATTTGCACTAGGTTGTAGGACAATAGTATATGTGTCCCATCTCTCAGGCAGGGATCTAAGGAATCTGTTGTTCATCTGACTATTTGTATATTCATGTTTAACCATTTTCAGCTCAGATATCAAACAGGAAAATCGCTCAAACTGTTGAGTCAGTGACTCACCCTTTCTATGAGAGAATGTCTCATATTGCTGGGCAAGGATCTCTCTATTGTTTGCCAAGACCTCATCAGTTCCTCCAAATTGTTCTTTCAGAGCAACCCAGAGATCATGAGCAGTTTCATGATGCATAAGTCCAGAATAGATTTCATTAGGCAGTGCCATGGCCAGAATTCCATGGGCTTTAGCATCAATTTCAAACAGTTTCAGATCTTCATCTGAGTATTGCTCTTTCTTCTTCGGAACCATCTCATTGGTTTCCGGATTACTCACCATAGGCTTATATGGTCCATGAACCACAGATTTCCAACAACCTGAACTGTTGACAGACAGGTGATGGAGCATTCGGCGTTGCCATATGTTATACTCACTCCTAACAAGCATCGGAGGCTTTGTTGAGGAGCCAGTATTGTGAGGATCATTGATTGATGTAGCCATTTTCACCGATTCAAACAGGTTCAATGAAATTTTAACAAATCTAGCTCAAAAACTCAACAACACAGTTTGAAACAAGACGAATCTCAAATTAATTCACCGGAAGCAACAGAAAATCAAACTCTATAACCAATTCTTGCAAATTTGCTAATTCGATCAAACTTAGATATCAAAAGAGCAGTTTCAATGATCAATTGTTAAATCGATCAATGATTAACCAGCTCTGATACCATTTGAAAGGATCGGGATCTAGTTTGATCAATTAGATTAAGATTTGCAGCGGAATAGAACAAGAATTAGACGAAATTTAAGCAAGAATATATGAATATTCAATCAAACAGTGACGATTATAGAGAGAGTTTTCTGCAAATAGAATATTTTCATTCACGCATAAGCTTCTCTGCAAAAGCAATTAGGTCAACATTCCTTTTATAAAGGAATGTGACATCAGCTGATGTCACTTGATAGCGACATCTAATTGATTTAAAAACAACTGAAAGTAGACTAAACTACTGAAGATGTCCACAACAACTGAGGACACCTTCACAAAAAGCTAAGTACAAGCTAAAATTACAACTACTAAAGTTATAACATCTGAAGTGTAAGAACTTCAGATGTTTTACATAAAATAAAACTACTGATTACAAACTACTGAAAAGTAAACCATCACAACTACTGAAAAGAACTACTTCAGCTGTTGTGACAACTTCTGAGAACTTGGTCTTCAGACTTTGTCTTCAGCAGTTGTCTTCAGACTTTGTCTTCAGATTTTGTCTTCAGCTGTTGTCTTCAGACTTTGTCTTCAGACTTTGTCTTCAGCTGTTGTAGACCACTTCAGTTGTTATGATGTCTGTGGGACTTAAAGGTTTTTCTGATCTGGCTCATTGGTTCTTTTGGTCCAACATGAAGTGTTTGCACCAGTTGTAAGAATTAAAGCCATAAGAGTATTCCTAGCCTATGCATCATATAAGAAGTTCAATGTCTATCAAATGTATGTCAAATGTGATTTCTTATATGGGAAAATTGATGAAGAAGTCAATGCAGCTCATCCTCCTGGTTTTGAAGATCCTAAGTACCCTCACATGGTATATAAGCTTGACAAAGCTTTTTATGGTCTTCATCAAGCACCAAGAAAGTGGTATGAAACATTATCATCTTTCTTGCTCAAGCATGGATATAAAAAGGGAACTATTGATCAGACTCTCTTTCTTAAACAAGAACATCAAGACCTCTTAGTTGTTCAAATTTATATTGATGACATTATATTTGGATCAACTAACAAGAGACTACATGTAAGCTTTGAAGAGTGTATTGAAATCTGAGTTTCAAATGAGTTCAATGGGATAATTTAACTTTCTTCCTTGGTCTACAAGTTCATCAAAAAACATATGGAATCTTCATCAATCAAGAGAAGTATATACATCAAATATTGAAGAAGTAGAATCTTGCTGATACATCTTCATGTAAAACACCTGCCTCAACCATTAATAAGATTGTACCTGATCCTACAGGAAAATCTATTGATCAAAGATTGGTATTGAAACTTATTTTATTGTATGGTCCTAATCAACTGATAGAACCATTTATTGCTATTGAAACTTAAAATGCCACGATTGAAACTTATTTTATTGTATCGTTGATCAATAGATTTTCCTGTAGGATCAGGCACAATCTTGTCAATTGTTGATGCAGGTGTTTTGCATGAAGATGCATCAACAAGATTATACTTCTTCAATATTTGAAGAATATATTTCTCTTGATTGATGAAGATGCCATCTATTTTCTGATGGACTTGTAGACCAAGAAAAAAGGTTAATTCTCCCATTGAACTCATCTGAAACTCAGATTTCATCAACTCTTCAAAGTTTACACATAGTCTCTTGTGTGTTGATCCAAAAATAATGTCATCTACATATATTTGTACACCTAAGAGATCTTGATGTTCTTGCTTAAGAAAGAGAGTCTGATCAATAGTTCCTCTTTTATTGTCTTGTTTTAGTAAGAAAGATGATAATGTTTCATACCACTTTCTTGGTGCTTGATGCAGTCCATACAAAGCTTTGTCAAGCTTGTACACCCTATGAGGGTAATCAGGATCTTCAAAACCAAAAGGTTGAGCTACATAGACTTCTTCATCAATTTTCCCATATAAGAAAGCACATTTTACATCCATTTGATAGTCAGTGAACTTCTTATATGATACATAGGCTAGGAAGACTCTTATGGCTTCAATTCTAGCAACTGGTGCAAAAACTTCATCATAATCTATTCCTTCTTCTTGAGTGTAGCCTTGTGCAATCAGTCTTGCTTTGTTTCTCACAATTATACCTCTGTCATCTAATTTATTTTTGAAGAGCCACCTTGTTCCAATTGGATGATGACCTTCAGGTAAATCAACTAGATTCCAGACTTTTTGCTTTCTGAATTGTTAAATCTCTTCTTGCATAGCTTCAATCCAGCAATTATCTTTTAGTGCAGCTGTGATGTTTAGAAGAACCACTAATGAAAGAAAACAGTTAGGATCTGGTATTTGAACGAAACACCAACTGATTAACGTGTAAACCAAACCAAATAGTGCGGAATCCTATTTGATTGGCGATCCAATCAGTGAGAACGCACGTAGAATCAATAAGGTACTGAATCTAATGTTAAGAATCGATTAGGAATCGATCTACAGCGTTCTATGAACTTGGAGAATGAACTTGGAGGCTTCTGGACCGCTAGGGTACGTCTGGAGTCGAAATAGAATGAATGCTTACGTGTTTCCACGAATTGGGTGGTATTTATAGGTTAGGGTTGCTCATTCGAGCGACTGGACCATTAGCATGGTTCAGTCGTGCGATTGAGCCATGCGGTTGATCCATCCGCACGACTGAGTGTTCAGTCGTGCGACTGAGCCAATCTCATGTTACAATCATACGACTGATCTAGTCTCCTGGTTCAGTCGTGCGACTGAGTCATTCGCTTGAAGTTATTCATGCGTATGGTCCATTCGCATGGGCCATTCGCATGAGAACTTCATTTTGTTAAGTTTGAATGTATTCATTAATATAACATTATATCTATCAATTCAAACAAACACAAACCTATTTAACCAATTCAACATCAACTCATTAATGAAATATTAAACATTATAAATCACAAACAACCATTCTCATTTCATTAATATTCCAAACATTACATCAGTGTAAGACAAACAAGACATATTACATTCATATCATGATCTAGGTACATATGTATCAACAAACTCCCCCTTGGACCTAGATCTATCTAATGTCTTACTTTCTGCATCACCTCCTCATACTTCTTGTACTTTTCCTCTTTTGTGACTCCTGCGTGAATCTGAAACGCAAAACAGAGTCTTATGACATTCTGGAATTGGAGGGCTTGTACAATATCTTGCGTGTCATAGAACAGTGGCCACTTGTACAATGTGTAGACATCATTAGCAGACAAGTTAGTGAGCCACATTGGGTCAAACACCCGGATGGTATCCATTTGTCCCTCTTTATTTAGAACTATGACCGCTTCTCTCCGGTTCTCGAATCATAGTACCACCACTTAAAGTGTGGAGTGAAGTCCTGTGGGATTTCCCTGAGAGGGATTCTTGACATCGTTCTTGGAGGACTCCACTTCAGCATAATCTTTGGCTTACCAGTGATGGGATCAACTTCTGAACGTCTGATATACTCGTAGGTTGTTGAGGTTTGAAGTTGACCCAACTGGTGTGGTACTATTTCTTCAGGGCAGCCTCAAACAGCCTGACATCTCCTTGGGTCAGCATTAGTAGCTTCAATTCGCCAGCTGGTTGAGCTCAAAACCAGGTAGAGTCTTTAGATCATGTGGAAATCTAAAGTACTCTATGCCCTTCTCCCTCTTAATTGCATAAACGTTTAGATCCTCAAAATGTGCCCACGCTATAATCCTACCCGACACCTTATGATGTTTCTTTCCTTCACTCTGTAGAGTTTGGTGTAGAACTTCTTTTTAGGAGCGGCACGTTGGGCTCGGATTTCCTCAAAACAAGCAGCCCATTCAGCCTTTCGGATATCAACATCTTCGTTTGAGGCTTGGGCCTTTCCTTCTGTCTTCTCAGACTCCTGATCCATCTGATCTAATACCTCAAATGTATCACTGACTAGGGATTCACCCAGATTGGGGCACATTTCCCTCGTTGTCAGCATACTGAGGATAGTGCTCTGCTGTGACGTCTTCAATCTCTATCTCATCAATGTCATTTAGCTCTTCGTCACTGGTAGAGTCACACGTTGGAGCATCCTTAACGATCTTATCGGGATTTAGCTTGAACATCTCAGCTAGCTGCTCATTTGAAAGATCATGAATTATTTCCCCTTCTTTAGGGGTATAACTCACAGATCTCCTGACGATCCCTTGCAAATCAAGAATCATGGTTAATTGAGTCTTGACCTGCTGAAGGGGAGCAACATCAAATTCATCCCTTTGATAGTTTGGATCTGTTTGATTTAAACATGTAACACATCAAACATTAGTTAATAATCAAGACAAAAATGCATTAATCTTAATATAAACATCAAATACATAAGTTTAAATACATGATTCAAGTACAAAAGTTATCAAATACATAGACATCTAATCATTACTTTTATCTTGAATCGCTGGATCATCACTCGGTGAGGCAGAGGAGGAAGCTCGTTGGTCTTGATTTCTCTTTGATCTCCTTTCTTGACCCTAAGCTGAGGCAGATGCAGCTACATCTCCTCCTTCATCATCATCATCCTCCTGCCTGTCCTCTGTCCTTTCTTCCTCAATCCCTTCGTCATCATCACTCTCTTCATCTTCATCCTCATCCTCCTCATCATCATCATTACCATCATCACCATCTCCTTTCTTGATCTTCAGAGGCTCATCTTTAGTTCCCTTGAGCTTGAGCATGATGGTCTTTTTAGCATCCTGCAACTCCTCAATCTTCTTAGCTGATATGACTCTATGCTCTTGGAGTTGGGTAATCTCTTGGCTCTGAGCAGCCATTTGCTGGGCATGCTGCTCGATCAGGTGAGCCTGCTGAGATATCTGCTGGGACTTTACAGCTGTGAGTTCTGCCAGCTGACGAATCTGCGCAGTCTTCTCTTCATCAGCGGCTAACAGACGCATCACCATTCGGTTCAGCGCTGAAAGCTGTTCCTCTACCCCAATGGGAGGTATAGGTGATCCGTATAGATGTGAGGGATGTGATGATGGCCCGGCTTGGTGGCTAGTGGTGGTGGTGGTGGCAGTGGTGAAGATGGGGTTAGGTCTAGCTGATAGTGGAGGTGATGTAGGTGTGAATGATATGGTGGTGGATGGCATATATGTAGTGGTGGGAGGTGTGGTGATAGGGGGTGTGGCAGTGGTAGTGGTAGTGGTAGCTGTGGTGGTGGATGGTGTGGCTGTGGTAGTGGTGGTGGCTGAGGTGGTAGTGGTGGTGGTTGAGGTGGTGGCTGTGGTGGTGATGTAGGTGAGTCTTCGCTTCTTCTTCTTCATGCCGTGGGGCTGAGCCATCCTTTTCTTCCTCGATCCTGTCGAGGAGGATGCTCCCCCTAGAACACGGATCGACGGCTCTAGAGCATAGTTCGGGTCAGCAGCAGTCTCTCCCGATACACTGGGGCGTTCACCAACCGCCCGAAGTCCATGTTCTGTGGGAACAACTTTGCTTCCCACAGTCCTAGTCAGTGGCTCCTCATCTGACTCTTCTTCTTCCTCACCAGGTATAAAGTCCTGGTGGAACCCAGCCGACTCAGCTATATCTCCAGTGGGGGCAGATACTGGAGGTGTGCTGTCAGTAGTTGTTTCCCCTCAATGTTCTCCACCAAGTAGGTGAAGATCATCCTGGAGAAGCTGAACGGATGGTTCAGCACCAACGCAACATAGGCGTTCTGGATCTGGTCAGACAACTCATCAAAACCTCCCTTCCTGGAAGCTATGCACTTTAGCAGCACGTGAGCAAGGTACTTGAACTGGGGACACAGGTTGCTCTTGTTGAGCACCCCAGCATTGATGTCCCGAGAGTACTTGGCTCGAAGAAAGCATCCTCTCACAGTAAGGGGGTGTAGTCTAGTAGGACAGTCAGCATCGTCCCCCAACTGTAACACAATCCTGAGATCCTCCTCTGTGATAGCTATAGCCTCTCCAAAGATAGTACTTCTGATACAGTGAGGCTCAGAGGATCGATCAACTACCGCACCTTCCCAGAAGGCCTGCTGAATAGAACGATAAGGAGTACATGGAGCAGATATAGCGTGTGCAATCCTCGATCTCCTTAGAAAGGTGATAATGCCAGAGAAGTCTGAAGCATTTCTAGATGTCAGATCCAGATGAGCACAAATATTGTGCTTCGTACTCATGGTCCATCAACTCGCCATCTGTTACACAAAGAATGTAAACATTAGTACCCATTGGCTAAGAATGTCATGAAAGACTTGGACTTGAAAAAAATTCTTTCTGTCATGCGAATGAGGTTGTGCGACTGAGATCAAGTCGTGCGAATGAGCAGTGCGACTGGGATTCAGTCGTGCGAATGACCCCATACGTACGACTGAGTGTGCGACTGGACTCATGCGTATGTAACCTCATGCGGTTACACTTGTCGTGCGACTGAACTCATACGCATGGTTCAGTCGTGCGGTTAAGCTATTCGCACCCTTCAGTCGTGCGACTGAAGTTCATCAACCTGTCCATTTGCATGTTGTACTGTCTGTTCAGTTCAAATTCAATTTTTCACCATTTTTGAGTTTTAGACTTCGTGTTCTGGTTCATTAGACTCGCAATCCATTCGTTTAACCCCTAACACCTTTAATTTCATTTGTTTACACCTTTATCTTCTATTTAGTTTGACCATACCTGGATCAATTCAATTTTGGAATCATACAGGCAAGTCAAATCATTTGGGACTTGTTATCAAAATCTTTTGATGCTCACTTCTTGGTTTTCATCCAGAGTCGTTAGAAAATTTAGGAAATCATACTGGTACTATTAAATTCCCACATTGATTTGAACTTTCAAGAATTGCAGCCTTGATGACTGTCAGTATATTTGTCCTCTTAAATCCATACACAGACTTTTGACACAGATTGGTGATAATTTAAGGTTTAATTATTTCAACCAACATTTGTGGATCCCTCACTTATATGGTAATCAACATTCCTCATGAGCTTTTGAGCGGTCTACGGGTATTTTGACAAGAAGAGACTATTCTTAGAGCTTTCAAAGAGAAGCCAATCCTCAGGTCAGTGCCATCGCACAGCAGAGAGGCGGCAAACAACAATAAATTCTAGAATATCTAGGTTATGCTTATCCTCAGGTCAGTACCATCGCACAGCAAAGAGGCACACAACCTATCTTCTTGTTAGAACATCTTAATTTTCTTTTGCACATAATGCACCAACAACATCAGTTATTAGCTTGATAGCATTTGCCTTTCATTTTTTCGTGCTTTGCTCTATTTATGGTCATCCGCACACATTTGTGGCGTTTACATGCTCATTACCCCTTATTGGAATATTGTTGATTGTGTTAACCAGTGACAAGATGGGAGCCCACAGTTAGTTGAACAAGTTAGTTTGATCTTGAGATCACCAGTCAGGTCTAATCATCTATTGTGTTGAATCTACCGACATATCATCTGTGGTCTAGCAACCTCTAGGTCTACTTTCGTTGTGTTACCTTAGTAGTTACCAGTTTTTCTATCATCTTTCCTTTTAGATTGCTCAGACTACACAGACTTATACTTGGAATTTTGCATCTTTTCTAAATTAAATTTTAAAGTCCCTATTGATTTGTTCCTGTGTACTATCATTTTCCAAAGAGTTTGAATCGGTATCACAGGTACTGTCTACCTTATATCAGCTAGCCTCTCCTTCTCCCTCGTGTTTTTTTAATGTTACTGGCTGACCTATTCTCCCCCTAAAATTCTAAAATCATAATGGATTTAATTATTTTAGGATTTTAATAGACATCTAAATAACATGAATTTAATTTAAACAGAAAATAGAATAAATAAAGAAAATAAACAAAATTAGACATAACTATATCGGACTACACATGATCATCATCAGGAATAACATCACTTTTCTTTTTAACACCATTGACATCTAACAGATATAGAAAACGTGGTTTGTCAAAAGCTTTTGTATAAAGGTCAGCGCGTTGAAAATCAGTATTAATCTTTACCACATCAATTAAGTTCTTGTCAAAACAGTCCCTTATAAAATGATATTTAATACCGATGTGTTTGGTCTTTGGATGTTGTACTGGATTTTTAGTTACTGCAATTGCAGCAGAGTTATCAACAAAAATAGGAGTAGAAGAGAAATTTAAACCGTAGTCCCGCATTTGCTGTTGAATCCAAATGATTTGGGAACAGCAACTTGCAGCAACAACGTATTCGGCTTCACAGGTTGACAATGCAACCGAGGTCTGCTTCTTACACTGCCAGGTCACTAATCTCCTCCCAAAGAATTGACACCCTGCTGATGTAGACTTGTAGTTCATCTTGCAGCCCCCGTAATCCGAGTCACTATACGCCGTGAGCTCAAAGTCATCATCATGAGGATACCACAACCCAAGTGTGGGTGTACCCTTCAGATAACGAAATATCCTCTTGACCCCGATCAGATGGTTAACCTTAGGCTTAGCCTGATATCTAGAACATAGACATGTAGCATACATGATATCAGGTCTTGAGGCAGTGAGGTACATGAGGGATCCAATCATTCCTCAGTACATTATGGCATCTACCAGATCTCCATTTTCATCAGGTGCTATATCATGGTTTGTAGCAAGTGGAGTCCCAGCTGCAGAAGCATTCTCCATGTCAAACCGACTGAGAATGTCTCCCACATACTTGGTCTGATGTAGAAAGATCCCTTTTGGTGTCTGATCCACCTGTAACCCGAGGAAGAATTTCATCTCCCCCATAGCACTCATCTCAAACTCTGCCTTCATAACTGCTTCAAATTCTTTGCATAATTCTTTGTTCTTTGAACCGAAGATTATGTCATCGACATAGATCTGTACTGGCAGTAGGTCTCCATCTTTTTCTTTGATAAACAGTGTGCAGTCAATGACTCCCCTGCGAAAGTCGTGTTTCACAAGATGAGTCGAGAGTTTCTCATACCAGGCCCTTGGAGCTTGATGAAGCCCGTATAAGGCCTTGTCGAGTTTGTAAACTCTGTCCCGATGATAAGGATCTTCAACTCCCTCGGGTTGACTGACATAAACTGTCTCTCGAATTTCCCCATGAAGGAATGCACTATTCACATCTATTTGATAGAATTTAATCTTCATATACGATGCATAGGCAAGGAAGATACGGATGGCTTCCATCCTTGCCACGGGTGCAAACACTTCATTGTAATCAATCCCCTCGACTTGGCGAAATCCCTGAACCACCAGTCGAGCCTTGTTCCTGATAATGACCCCTTGGTCATCCTTCTTGCATTTCAAGACCCATTTGGTGCCAATGACCTTAGCACCTTTAGGTCTATCTACCAGAGTCCATACACCTAACTTCTTGAATTGAAGAAGTTCTTCTTGCATGGCACTCACCCACGCCTCATCATTCAGTGCTTCACTGACGTATTTTGGCTCAAACTGCGAGACAAAACACCGATAAGCACCATCATGAATGTATCCTTTTTCCATAACCGAGGCATAATCAGCTGAGTACAGCTGATTTCTGGTTTGCACTCCTGATCTGACATCCCCAATGACATTGTCTAGTGGATGATAGACATTTAGACGTGATCCTGGAGTGGTAGGAACAACTACCTCAGAGCCAAGATTATGAACATTTGGTTCTGCATATGAGGTAGATGGAGTTTGAGGTTCCGAAGTCGAAGGGGCATCACTGTTAGATGCTTGTGGACTTGCAGGAATTGGAACCTGTTCCTCCAGATTGTTCTGGTCATCTTCTTCAGCTTCATCTTCTGAGGAGGAGTCACTGTCGTCGACTACTCCCCCTGAGTGATGAGATGATTCTCCCTGTGAGCTCTATGATGTTGAATCAAGAGATGGTGTATTCAAGATATCATACATCATCCGTGTAGCTATCTCGTCATCAGAAGGAGAGATAGGAATGTTGAAGGACTTGAAGAATCCATCATAGTCGAAGAAGTAAGCGGGTCCTTTTCCAGTAGGTGGTGTGGTGTATCTCTGAACATCAACATTACACCACAGTTCTACTAAACCCGTTGAGTTGTTGTAAACTCTCTTGTTCGGTATGTTGTATCCTAGGAAGATTCCTTCATCAGCCTTCTCGCTGAATTTTCCTTCTTGAGTCTTCTTCAGAAGTGTGCACGGCGCGCCAAATGGTTCGAGATACTTCAGATTAGGTTTACGTCGTTGTACTAACTTGTAACATGTCTTTCCATGGCGCTTGACTACCAGAACTCGATTCAATGTATAACATGCATTTGCCACTGCTTCATTCCAGAATTGGATAGGCAGTTTCGAGTCTGCCAGCATTGTCCGTGCTGTCTCTATCAAGCTTCTATTCTTTCTCTCAGCAACACCATTCATCTGAGGCATATAGGCAGAAGTGAATTGGTGCACAATTCCTTTTTCCTTGCAGTAAGCCTCCATCCACTGATTCTTGAATTCAGTCCCATTGTCTGAGCGTACCTGTCTCACCTTCAGCTTGTAGAGAGATTCCAGTGTGGTTACTAACTCCTTGAATGACTCAAATGTTTCTGATTTGGACTTTAGAAACATTACCCAAGAGAATCTTGAGTAGTCAACAGTAACCACAAAACAGTACAAGTCACCTGCAATGCTCTTTGTACTGACTGGACCAAACAGATCCATGTGAAGAAGTTCAAGAGGAAGCTCGATAGAATGAACTTTCTTTTCCTTATGAGTCTTCTTCGTCTATTTTCCTTTCTTGCATGCTACACAGAAATCCGGAAGTTGGAAATTTTTGACGTTAACTCCTCTCACGAGATCCTTCTGGATCAAGTGATTCATCTTCCGTTGATTTATGTGTCCCATTCTCCTATGCCAGGAGATGGAGTCCTTCTCAGTAGCTTTTGATAGAAAGCACTGAACTTCATGATCCGTTGTAGAAGCCGTTGAGAGATCCAAAACATAAAGGTCTTTATATCTTGAAGCTGTCATCAAAACTTGGTCCTCCGGAATCACGTAGTCTTTCTTTAGGACGTAACACTTCTTGTTGTCGAATATGACTTTAAATCCTTTGTCACATATTTGGGAAACAGAAAGTAAGTTGTTTTGAAGTTGTTGAACGTAGTTCACTTTATCAAACTTAACTTTCTGATTTCCAACCTCTCCCTGAGCTGTGATATAGCCTCCTTTGTTACCAGCAAACAAAACATGCCCTCCTTTTATTTGTTTGACGTTTGATAAAAGAGCCCTGTTTCCTGTCATGTGCTTGGATGCGCCGCTGTCTACAATCCACGTGTTGGTTTCAGCACTGTAGCGAACACCCTGAACATACAATGTAAAACATTAGTTTAGGTTTCCCAAAGGCATCACACATCATGAATTCAACCCATTGACCCTTAGACGATGAGGGTAGCTCAGGTGCCTTCTTGTCTTCATTATCAGACACGGAGGATGACTTTTCTTTCCATAGGCCAGATTTGTGTAAGGCATGTTTGTGATAAACAGTCGACTGGCTAATGGGTTGAACTTTGGGTTCACTAGTTCTTCTAGGTGGAGTTAAAGAACTCCTATTAGGAGACCTAGGTTTTGAATCCTGAAGTTCAATTTTCTTCCTAGGTGTCTGATAGTAAGGACAAAAGGAAGCAATGTGTCCACACTCTCCACATTGTAGCATGACCTGCTATCAACTTTATGATTAAACTTTTGTTGTGGAGATGTGTGTGACATCCTAGTGACATCACTTTGTTTGGGTTTTGACTCTGTTTCTTTTGATGGTTTCTCTTGTTTAACAAAATTAATTGTTTTAACACTTTTAACATCTTTTCCTTTTTGGTTAACTGGATTTTGACATGAGACTTGTGAAAGATTAACATTAACAGTCTTTTTAGGTTCAGATTTGACTTTGTTTGACCCCACTTTATATTAACCTTTTCAAATTCTTTTTCCAGATTAACACAAGGCATTTTACCCTTTGCCTTTGAAGTGGTCTCCTTTTGTTTTGTTCCAGATTCAGTTGAAGAACATGAGGAATCTGGATCACTTACAAGCGGAGTAGACACCACATGATCCTTGATGGGATTGTTATTTATTGGTCTACTCTTAGTGTTCATCAAGGTCTCAGGTGGTGGTGGAACCACTTTATAACCCAAACCCTCCCCGTTGTTACGTTCTCTCACTAAGTGTTGGACAATATGTGATGAACTTGTCCAACTGTGCAGTTTTTGCTTTAAAGAGTTGACTTCTACTTCTAAAACTGCCTTTTGCTTCTTAGTGTCTTCTAGGGAGTTAAGATAGTACCTAATGTCATTAGCTTGGTTAAATGCTACTACTTCAGTTTCCCTAAGCTGTTTATTCAAAAGGTCTATCTTTTCTTTGTAACTATGCTCATTTTGTTTTAAAACTCTATTAGCCTCAGTGCACAGTTGCAAATCCTTTACTAAGTTATCATTATGATCTAATAACCTAGCAAATTTCTGATCTATGCTTTCTCTAATGTATTACAATCAAAACAAGCATGATTTTGAAACAGTTGGTCAGTGGTACTTACCTGAGGAGATTCTGATGAATTAGCCATCAACGTAGCATCAGATGTCTCTGGTTCTGGTGATTCTGTCTTTGTTGCAGACGTCCCTTCTTCAGGCTTGTAGCTGACCTCAGTTGCAGTTGTCTTTTCACTATTTGACATCGCTATCTCAACTGCAATATCTCCTTCACTCGCGGAATCATCATCTAAGTCTTCCACATTGCAATATTGGATTCCCCCGGAGAGACAAACCGAAAGCTCCAGTCCTGTCCTTCATCATCATGGGCAGTCAAGGCTTTTGGATCCTTGCTTGATGAAGTAGAACTGCTAGCTTGCTTGTCTTGATGAGTAAAGGACGAGAATGGATTCCCGTTCCCAGTCTTCTTTGGCTTCACACACTCTCTTTTGAAGTGCCCCTTTTCTCCACAGTTGAAGCAGGTCACCTTGCTCTTGTCAAAGCCGAATGTAGTGTCCTTAGTAGCAACCAAGTTTTGTCGGTTTTTTTCACAAACTTCTTCGCCCTACGGACAGCACTTGCTAAGGCCCACATAATATCCATCCTCTCTAGCTCAGTCTCATCTACCTGCTCGTAGTCCTCATCTGCCAGATGGCAGTTTCCAATTTTCCCAGCAACAAGTCCATCATAGGAATAAACCACTGCTGCCAAGAGATCCATGTGCTCTCGAGCTACTTCCACGGTCACGTTTCCGAGATTCTCGGTCTTTAGTCTTATAGCGTTAGCTTCAGATCCAATGTAGTGGGTAGTAGAAGACCCTGACGTTTCTGATCCTAAAGTAGAAGCTTGCGAGGGACCAGATGAGCTAGACACAAAGGCGGTCTGAAGAGGTGCTCCAGACGTCTTAACTTGAGGACTGGCACTGTACAAAGCTGGATTCTGAGTGTATGAAGACTTCTGAGCTCAGTACTTCATCCTAAGTGCTTCTTCTCGCAGCTTTAGAATGAAATCATTGATGTCCAACTTTGCCAACATTTCATTCTGTCTCAGATTTGATACAAAAGAAGCCCATTTTTCTGGCAATCCGTCTGCAAAATTTGACACTTTATCTTCCATGGTAGTAGTGACACCATGTGTATGCAGTTCGCTCATCAAATGGTAGAATCTATCAATAACATCGTCTAAACTCTCATTTCCCATCGATGAGAAGTTGTCAAATTCTTTCTTCAACTCCTTAGCTTTAATGGCCTTCATCGAAGCATTCCCGTCATATCTCTTCTCCAGCTCATCCCACAATTTCTTGGCTTGCTTATTCTTCGAGTACTGGTGGAAAATATCCTTAGGAATAGACTGTGTTAACAATGCATATACTCTCTTTTCTGCATTATATTTAACTTTCTGTGCATCAGTCATTCCTCCTAAAGTAAGCTTCACCCCATCAGCTCCCACCGGCATACTATATCCTGTCTCAATAGCTTCCTACATATTTGGATCCAATCCATTGAGGTAGATCTCAAAACGTTGTTTCCAGTGGGGAAACTCATCTAAAAGCTTTGGGGGTTTATTATGATTCCCCACCTCACTCTCCAGCAGTAGTAAGTTCTGAATCCGTGAGTCCTTCCCGGCTGTAAACGCTGACATCTGATCCTCCATCTCGATTAACTTTAATTCTCCTAAACAATCTGTCAACTGGTGCGACTGGAGTGATGCGAATGGGCTATCCGTGCGAATGAACTATGCGACTGGTTCAATCGTGCGGCTGAACTGAGCGATTGGTCTAGTCGTGCGAATGAAACTGATGCGTATGAACACTGTGAACGGTAGGCTTAGTAGTACGAATGAAGATGCGACTCAGTCCAATCGTGCGTCTGGAAGGTGCGAATGAAGTCCAGTCGTGCGATTGGCTCACTCGTGCGACTGAAGCTGCTGTTTTTCGAAAATTTCTAGGTTAAACGTGTTTTGGCCGTAAAAACCCGAATTTTCACCAACCCTAATCGCCTAATGCCGTAGAAACCAAAACTTGATGAGCAGGGGACGTCCAAGACAACTTTTGACACAAAAAGATTGCGTTTTTTGTGAAAAAACACAAACTTTGTATCAAAATTGATTGAATCACACGTAATCAAGAGCCAAAGCTCTGATACCACTTGTTAGGATCTGGTATTTGAACGAAACACCAACTGATTAACGTGTAAACCAAACCAAATAGTGCGGAATCCTATTTGATTGGCGATCCAATCAGTGAGAACGCATATAGAATCAATAAGGTATTGAATCTAACGTTAAGAATTGATTAGGAATCGATCTACAGCGTTCTATGAACTTGGAGTATGAACTTGGAGGCTTCTGGACGGCTAGGGTACGTCTGGAGTCGAAATAGAATGAATGCTTACGTTTTTCCACGAATTGGGTGGTATTTATAGGTTATGGTTGCTCATTCGGGCGACTGGACCATTAGCATGGTTCAGTCGTGCGATTGAGCCATGCGGTTGATCCATCCGCACGACTGAGTGTTCAGTCGTGCGACTGAGCCAATCTCATGTTACAATCATATGACTGATCCAGTCTCCTGGTTCAGTCGTACGACTGAGTCATTCGCCTGAAGTTATTCATGCGTATGGTCCATTCGCATGAGAACTTCATTTTATTAAGTTTGAATGTATTCATTAATATAACATTATGTGTATTAATTCAAACAAACACAAACCTATTTAACCAATTCAACATCAACTCATTAATGAAATATTAAACATTATAAATCACAAACAACCATTCTCATTTCATTAATATTCCAAACATTACATCAGTGTAAGACAAACAAGAAATATTACATTCATATCATGATCTAGGTACATATGTATCAACAAAAACAAGTGAAAACACAGATGTTTTCAGCTCCACCTTGGCTTCTTGTTGTTCTTTTATCAAGATCACCAATAATATTGTTTATTGGACGAGTCTTATAAATTCTTGTTGTTGGAGTAGATTCAACTGGAATAGATGATTCCAAGTTAGTCATATTCATTGATGCAGATGGATCCAATCCAGCTGATGAATTTAGGAAGTAATCAAAGTGTTCCTCATTTTCATCATTGGCTATGGAGTGATCTTCTTGAGTTTGAATATCAGGTGTATCATTAACATCTTCCGCAGGAACTTCTCCGGAAGTATTTTGAGCTTCCGTAGGAGTTGCAGCAACATCTGCGGATGGTATATGCGGACTTGCTGAATCATATCCAATGTTTGTTGTATCTGCTTGAGAGGATGGAACAGCTGCTGAGACATTATTCATATCTCCGGATGCAGAATGCACATCTGCGGATGCAGAGTCAGCAGCTGCTGATGAAGTGTTTCCATATGAGGATGTGGATCCATTTTGCTGGACTTGTGCAGCATCATTGTTATTATTTGTTGTTCCTTGTTCCATGATACTTGATGTGTGTATCCTTGAAGGATCAGCAGACAATGACACTTCATTCATATTTGGGGGAACAAATGGATAACATGTATCAGCAGATCCTGTATTATTCAAATAACCAGAGTTAAATGAGTTTGTTAGTGTATCTATATCAAACAACCATGATGTAGGATCGGTTTTGTCACTTAAACACTTAGTTTTCTCTCAATACTCACTTGTAACACACTCGGATCAGATGAAGTAGAATCTCTTCTAAGAGTTGATAATAATATATTAAGTAGCAAAGAACACGAAGAAATAATTTTCAAGATACTTGTAAATATTACTTCTCAACTCAAAGTATTACAAGACTCTTACAAGCATACAACAAGAGTTACAATGAGAAACTATATATACTAGATCCTACAGCCGGATATACTTTGATACCAGCTGGAAACCTACGACTAAAGTATATACGACAATGCTAAAGTTAAGGTATCTTAGATAAAGTATTATCTAAGATATGGTAGTCATGACATGTCCATATCTTACCTTTTGTCACCAACAATAGTTGGCAACTGTACTAACTGATAAACGTGAACAGTGGAATAAAGTATGGTCAACTACATGGCTTTTGAGAAAACGCCATGCAGTATATCAGAGGTCTGCAGCAGAGTGTCAAAGAGACCATACTTATTTCCACTGGTTCATAGTAGTGTCTTCCGAAGGTTAGTTGGCTTCGGAAGATCAAGTTCTTCCGAAGCCACTTATACTTTGGAAGAGGCTACTTCTTCCGAGGCTTGAGGACTTCTTCATATCTTCATACTTCGGAAGTTGACTTCTTATCTTTTCTTCTAAGTCTTGAACTTCGGAAGTGAATACTTTGTCTTCGGAAGTTGGAGTTTTCCTTCGGAAGATGATCTTGCACTTTGTCTTCGGAAGAACTCCATTTCCTTCGGAAGTTCCACACTTAGCCTCGGAAGTCCTTTATTAGTTGCACCCAAAAATAGTCTAAGTGATTTGGTTTTGATTGCACCAGCCTTTCTAGATCCAACAAACTCCCCCTAGGCTGATGCTACCAAAACCTCACTTATTATGCTTCTCAAAACCTTTAGCACCAGGGAAAGAATATTCTTGTCTGTTTCCTTGTTCTTCCCTGAAGTGGTGCTGAGAAGTTTGTACAAGTCATTAGTGGATAGGAGATCCAGTCTATCACTCTGAATGACATGTATCCTTTGTTGTACCCCCCGAAGAGAGTTAGTTGACGGAAGTTATAGTCATACTCCCATCTAACTATGGATTCAAGTTCAGGACCCTCAACCATTTGAAGAAAGGCTTTTCCTTTGGTTGCTAATCCTTTCCTTTCCTCCTCCTCTCTCAGTTTCAACTCTTCTTCAATCTTGGTCCTAGCAGTTAGCTCGACCAGATGAAGACTGCTCAGGTGATTTCTGATATGAGCAGCTACCTCAGAGTTGGAGGGGTTGGAGAGTGGCTTCTCTGCTAACTCAGCAATATCAAATCAGCTTAAGTGTAGCAGAGATAAGGCATTTAGCCTGTTTAGCTCTCCACTCTCTCTCTCAACAACAAAGTTATGAGAAGAGCTTTCGAACCTCTAGTGGACAATCCTCTTTATAGGCACAAGGGGTTGACTTGGCACCTTCTCCCCTTTCTTCGTATCCAGCAGAGTCACCAGCCATCTCCTTAGCTTATTTTCTTCTTCATTCAGAGAATCTAAGTTGAGGCCAAAGAGCTTTGCGGCTTGGTCCAATGTTCCTCTGGGCAGATCAAGAAATTGATCTCTAGTGAGGGAACATGAGGATCCATCAACATAGGTCAGTTTGAGAGACTCCTCCTCACAAGAGATGTCGCTCAAGGTTGTACAATTGATGAGATTTGTCTTGATCGCCTTGAACTCCTCTAAGGAGAGATGTTTGGAAGGCTGAGTAGATGGTTTGGGAGGTTGCTGGGTAGGTTGTGGTGTTTGGGTTCTGGCAAGTGTTTTGGGTTGGAGGATGGGTAGTTTAGGTGGTTGAGGTGAGGAAATAGGTAAGGTTGATGGTGTAGGTTCAGGGGTGTAAGGCTCAGAGGTTGGTTCAGTCTTAATGGGGAATGGAAAAGGAATTGGTTCAGGTTGTGGTTGGGTTTGAGGTTGAGGTTAAATGGTTGGTTTGAAGATCATCCCCTGTCCCCTTCTATACATCTCCTTCCTCTTCCCCAAGCGAATGTCAGCCTTTATGTCACTGACATGTCGCTTGAGAGTCTTCTCAGACATTGGACCCACCTGTCTGCCAGAGAAGCCATGAGCCCAGAGATAGTCTTACATCCAGGCTTTATCACCTATCTTTCTGGCAGTAGTGAGTCCTGCTTCTTCTTCCTTCTTCTTCTTCAACCTCAGCTTCTCCTTAGCAGCTTTCTTTCTCTCCTTCTCCATTTGATCTTGCTCTTTGTTGAAGAGCCATAAGATCGTATCATTGTCATGTGGAGATAGTTCTTCTAGAGAGAATCCCCTGGAGGTTAGGAAAGTTATCCTTTCCCTCCTTAGCTGTTGATCAGCTTCTCTTTTCTCCTTCTCTCTATCTTCCTCCAAGGCCAACCTTGGTGTTTCTTTCTTTTGCTCAATTTGAAGCAAAGTTGCCTTTTCTAACTCTATTAACTCCTCTAATGGTAGCACGAGTACATCTTCATTAACAGCTCCTAATTTGACAAGCCTGTCAATGATTTCCACTCTTCTTCTGTTGTTGATAGCCTCTTGGTTGCCTGTAGCTGCTTTGCTACTTGCAGCTAGCAACTTCCCAGTTGGGAGTCTACCTTTTCTCTTGAGCTTCTCTAACCTTGCTTCCTCCTGAAGCTCTTCCTCAGTCATCTTCCTCTTTCCTTTGACATCTTTGGAAGTGCTAGACTTTAGGGGTTCTTGGATGGAAGTTCCAGGTTGAGTGGTGGTAATGAAAGCTGGAGTCAATGATGATGTTTGAGCTCGGGGTTGAGTGAGAAAATCCTCCTTATTGACTTCAGATGCAAGTTCTAGGATTGCATCTGTGACTTTTAGATCATCGGATAAAGAGAATAGTCCTTCCGCAGCTACAATCTTAGCTTCGGAAGATTGAAGTTGTTCTTCCGAGGCTTTGACTTGTGCTTCGAAAGTCTATGAGAATGCATTCTCTGTCCCAACTATCTTAGTTGCTGGGCCATCAGTCCTTGTTTCCCCTTCGAAATTAATCTCAGGTTCCACTTGGACCTTAGGTTGACCAACTCCCTTGACAGTAGTAGAAGGTGCATTCAACCTCTGAAGCTCTTGAGCTTCAAAGTAAATCACAGACAAGTCAGGACTTGGCTGTTCAATAAAAGATTCCATCAGGAACTTGTTGAAGAACCTGTTGAGATCTTGGAGCATCCTTTGGTCCATTTGAATTACAACTGGAGGAGGCTTAGGAAAAACTGAAGCTTGTTGAATGGGGTATCTTGAACTTAAGGAAGTGAGAGCTTGACTCTGTGGTTCCTCTTGTCTTTGTCCCTGAATACTCTCCCTCTTTTTGGTAGCATCATCTTAAGAGCTTGATGAGCTAGAGGAAGAGGTCAATGAGACCTGAATTGGTACATGCCTAACAGACCTCTCAATCTGTTTCTTAGCTAGGTTGGCCTTGATTTTTTCAATCTCAAGTTGCTGAGTGGCAGACCTATACTCTAAAGTCCTAACCTTAGATTCAAGGTTTGGGACATTAGAAAGTAGGTCTTGAATGGTGAGTTGCAGTCTTTCCTTATCTTCTTTTGAAAAAAATCATGAGGAGATGAGGTAACATACCTAGTATGTTCATCCTCACCACCAGATGTGGTTTCTTGACACCCTGGTTTCCTTTGCCCAGTGATGTCTCTTTTAGAGTCATCAAATGGCATGGTTGCCGTAGATTCAGTCTCAGTGATGTTACCACTGTCCTTAAGGTCCATTGAGGCTCCTTCCGTAATGGCAACTGAATCTTCATGAGTCCTCTCCACACCAGTGGGACTCACCTCAGTTATGGCTTGCTGATGGGGGCTAGAGATAAGAGGTCTCTTTAGGCTCTGTTGATCCTTGAGAGGGTATTGTGGATCAACTTCATTGCCCTGAAGAGACATAATCTCCTCATCAGTTCCTATTAATAGGTCAGTAAAGGATATAGAGGTTAAGCCTAATGACCCGGGACCTTGGTCAATGTCTATTGGCATTGAGCCTATGGTAGGGCTGTCCCTTTTTTGCTGCTTAGGGAGTATAAAGACTCACCCTGAGGGTTTACAGCTTGGGTTTCGGGCTCATGGGTTTGAGACTGAGGATACTAAATACCCATATTATGGTCAATATTGAAGGATGGTGAGACCTCAGACTGAATGGGAGCCCATTGTTCCACTCTAGTCTTTTTGGATTGAACATATCGGAGCTGTACAAGATTGTCTATATTATCAACATAGTCAAAGTCAACAAAAGTCAATGTCAAGGTCAAAGTCAACAAAAGTCAACCGTCACGGTCAAAGTCAACAAAAGTCAAACGTCGAGTACGAGACGAAGAACCGAGACGAGACGTTGAAGATTTAGATGACTAGGAGTTTTATTGTAATAAATATATTTTGTGTAAACAAAATATATTTTATCTTGGCTTTAGTCATGTTTATGCTTTATATGTTATTTCCATTAATTAGCCTAAGTCTAGGTAGTTAAGTGCAATTAAATAATATTATAGTAACTATAAATAGATTAATTGTCATTAGTGTTGGCAAATGGTTGCATGACCAATAGATTAGAGGATTACTAGAAAATATATTTGGCAATCTAATTGAAGATCAAAGGGGTTTTATTGTGTTCATCTTAGTTTGATCTATAATCTTCATGTTATTTTGATTCAAGTGTGTTCAACCTAGGCTAATAATTTGTTATCAGAGCCATTTTGGATCAAATACATTGAAGATTTAAAGAATTTGTTGCTGATTTTTTGAAGATTTATGAAGATTTTTAAAGAGAGAAACTGGAGTTCTAGAGAGAGAAAGTAGATCTGAGTTCAAATTTCTACAAATTCAACAACAACAACATCAGATCTATCATTATCTACAACATATATTGAATCTACATCATCGTTTTTACAAGGAAAATCAATGAAAATCTTCAAATCTGGAATTTTTCTCTCACACACACTAGTGTGTGTGTGTTTTTGGTGTTCTTGAGAGCTTCAAATCTTCATAGTGCGAAACTAGAACTGTTTTTGAACGAAAGTTCAAACTGTCCGGTGAAACTACAGTTTCGTCCGGCGAAACTCCGGCGAAAATACAGTTTCGTCCGGCGAAACTCCGGCGAAAGTATAGTTTCGTTCGGCGAAACTTCGGCGAAACTAAACTTTCTGGCGAAATTATCAGTTTCTGCACCTTAGGCGGCCAAAACCCTAACCATCTCAATCACCTTCACGGCCCTAGCCGCCGTCCTCAACTCCGCCACCCTCAACACTAACGCCATCCACCACCACCACCACCACCACTACCACAACGGTCAGCATACACTGGCCATCATCATCGCAACATCATTCAACACACACCACAACCGAACAACCGTGGTAAGTGTGGCGGCAAAACCCTAGCCGCCGCCACCTTTCTTCCTCAATATCTCCTTCACTACTACACATCTCCATGAACCACCACACCTGTTGGAATCAGCATGACGAGGGGAAGAAGATGATATATTGTACGAACCTTGACTCGCTGGAACCCTAGCCGCCTCCACCTTCTCTCTTCGATATCTTCTTCGTTATTGATTTTCAGAACAAACCGAGGCCACCATTGAAATCAGAAGGTCATGATTAGTGGGGATAGAGGTTGAACCGCTCATTTTGGGCGATTTTTTTCCGGCCGCCGTGGCTCGCCGGACCGGCGACTGCTCGGCGGAACCCTAGGAGAACATCCTCTCTTCATCCGCCTCTTTCTCTCTTCTCTCTTGTGTGTGTGTTTTAGTTGACATTAACTTTTAGGGTTAGGGTTTGTATGTGTGTTAATGGGTTAATGGATTTTCAAAGAAAGTGGGCTAACAAATAACAATTTGGTTGTGGGCTTTTCTCATTGATTTGGGTTGGATCAGCAAATTGGGTTAACTATTTGGTAATAATTTGGGCTAGCTAAAGATTAAGAATTGGGCAGAATTTATAAAATGTGATATGGGCTTATAAAAAAAATCAAAGAAAATCGATTAGTTGAGATTGCACAGAGTGACATTTAAAAAAAATTGATTTTTCCGGGGGAGAATTATTTTAAAATTTTTGGGCAAAATATTTTTGAGGCGTTTAATTGTTCAAAAATTTTAATAAAATGTCATCTTCAGAAGACTTGAAATCAGATAATGTCACAATGTTACAGAGCCGGTTTGACTGTTTTGTAGCAATGAAGAAAGAAAAATTGTCAGATTTAATTGATCGATTTTTAAAGATGGCAAATAATCTAAAGAAGCATGTTCCAGATCTTAGTAATCATGAACAAATTCAAAAGTTTCTTGACTCTCTTCCGTCTGAATGGAATCATCAAGTTAAAATGCTGAAGCAAGAAAGAGGTTATGTCGACACAAAACTTATGGATATGATCAACAGACTAAAATCTCTCGAGCTGGATATCCAAAGAAACGAATTTCAGCAAGCCGTGTTCCCACATCAAACTCACGCGCTTAATAATGATCTTGTTTTTTCTATAACAAGCATACTTGATTACAAAACAGATATGATTGAAAAGTTGAAGTTATTGAGAACTGATTCGGATTTGAATTTTGAATTCAGAGAAACTGTTGAAGAGAACTGTGAAGCTTTAAGAGTCGACAATGACAGTAAATCGGAGTCTGTGAGAACCGATGATGATAAGGCTGGAAAAGCTGATAAAAGAGAGAAAGAATCTGAGGCTGACGAGATGCTGAAGGTCAAAGAAGAGGAACAACAAAAAATCACAAGGGTTTGTAACTGTGAAAAGAGCTTAGCTGCAGAACGAACTATCATGGGTCTTCCTTATGAGACTGTTCAGGATATGTGTTCTTCGTCATTCAAAATCCATTTATTTGGGATTTATAAGGCAAACAGATTGTTATTGGAAAATGAAAAAGAATTAAAATTAATCAATCAGGAATTAAAGAAAAATAAAATTGCTTTTTCAAGAAAACTTAATGAAGCATTGGCTAAAAATGATATTTTAAGAAGAACTATTTTAGAGCGTAACGTTGAAATTAATATTCTGAGAGAAAGGGCTGTTTTAGCTCAATGTGAAACAACACAGCTTCAAACGAATCTGGATAAATGGACCCTTTCACACATGAAAAAGGATGAGCTTATTGCTAAACAACAAGGGGCGCGGGTAAAACATGGGATTGGATATAAATCTGATGGGAAAACTGTATTTAATTAAGTTCCACCTCCTTCTACTTTATGTTATTCACCAATCCCCAGACCTCATCCTAAAAATAATTTGTTTGAACAACCTATTAATAGTTTGCATGCAGGTTTGAGCAGTGTCAATCTTAATGAGGTGCGAGATGATTATGATTCTACAACTGGTATAGGATACAATAAACTAAATGCTGACAGTCAAGCTAACGATTGTTCAGTCCCAGTTGTTTGTAAATCTATATCTACTATTTCTTCTAACTTCTTTGATAAGTTTAAAGCAGGTGAAATTCCTACTTTTGAGCCTATAAAGGTTTTGAAAGAAGAGATAAATCAGGAATCACCTAATCATCAAGTTCCAACAACAAATCCTACTCCTGTCAATCAAGATCCATTGGAAGCAGATCTGCGTATACGAGACTGGTCAAGCTCAGATGATGAATCAAACACAGAGGACCGTGTCAATTCATCAAAGTTCAAGATATCACCTGAAACTGTCAAGTCTCAAAACCTTCCAAATGCTGAATCAAGACTAATACGGATCTCTTCTCCAACTGCAGAACAACCCAGTTAATCAGTGAAGATCTCATTCACTGTTCAGCACAACACGCACCAAAACACAAAAGAATCTACCACAACCTCAAAGCAATCTCTAATTCCAAATGCACTATACGAGACTACAAAGAATCAAAATCCTTTCAAGGCTTGCTTTGAGTGTGGAAAAGAAGGTCATGTGGTAAAGAAATGTCCTCAAAGACTTGCTATGAATGGTAAAGGCAAAACGTATTGCTTCTCCAGCTGTAAGTCTACAAAGAATGTTCCGGTCGGTAAAGGAAACACGAGTTGCTTCTTTGGATCAAGAGCTAAAAAGCACACATCTTTGAATGGTTGGATGGAAAACCCTCCATCCAAACCTTTTCATGTGAAGCCGGTTTCACATGATTCAAAGATGAAAATGACCAAAGGTTCAAAACCAAATTCTTTTCCTTCCGGTCTTAAACAAAAAATGATTTCCAAATTTAATTCATTCAAATCCAAATTAATTGAATCAAAACTAATTTGGCAAATTAAAAAGAAGGAAATCCCCGATTGTTTTAACAGTTGTGTGCAGAAGCAGGTTACTTATATTGATGAAAAAGGAACTTTCAGGACTTCGATGGCCTGGGTTTCCCTCTCTAACTAATTTGTTAATGAGTGCAGAAATAATTCAGGAGCCTTGTTAGTAATACGGTTTACTGACAGAGATTGTTCTTGATTCAAATTTGAGGCGGAACAAACAGGTTAAGGTCATGGTTTTTTATCCACGATTTGGATTTTTATTTGCACAATCACATATCTCACTTCACAATCACTGTATATTTCTTGATAATTCATTTCTTATCTTCATATCAGTTTAGTTTGGAAGATCTTCTTTGGTAAATTTCTATTTTTGTATAGTTTTAAAAAAAAATTTAAAAAATTAATAAAAAATAATAAATAAAAAATAAAATAAAAAAATAGGTTTACAAAATAAAAAATTTAGGAGGAGAGTATAGTAAATAAAAATTAAAAGAGAACTGAGAACTTGATTCGAGATGACTGAGAAATGATTGTTTATCATTTTGAAATGCTTGTTCTTGCATGATTTGTGTTTTAAAATGAGAAACGATAGTAACTGATACTGTTATCTGATTTACATCTTATTTTTAATTGCAAATAATAGAAACACAAACAGATTCTTTAATGATATGTTTGGTAGACTCAGCCTGGAGAATAAAATAGACAACAACATAATGATTTAAATTAAAATATATGCTTAAGGATGTCTGGATTTATGCAATCATTTTGGCCTGCACGAAAACTGAGTCCGGACAAAAATTGGATTGAGAATTGATCTTTCACCCACCATGATACAAATCATATAAGCCATATCTTTGAGCCATGATTGGTGTATTTATGTGTCTTGTGTTTGTGCTAATCTCCTCTGCTGTACGGAAGTACTGACCTGGAGTGATGATCTCCTTTGCTGTACGATAGTACTGACCTGGAGCTCTCATCGGCACATGATTAAATGGTCATCTCCTTTGTTATATGTGAGCATAGACCTGGAGCTCTCACCATTTTGGTCTAAGTAGTGTCAAATCATCTAAATGATGAATTCATCACAGAATGCAATATTCTGTTGATAAACACTTGCACACGCCTTGCTCTATAAAGATCGTAATAAAATTCAAGAAATCCTAAGGTTGGGTGAGGGTTTTTGCCAAATGATTATGGGGTCCTAGCATTCTAAAGTATTTAATCGAACCTTATCGAATCATCTGCTGCTTGTTGAAAAAGATAGGGCATGAGTTTAAGTGGACAAACATATCAGCAATCGTTATTGATCTGTTTGAGAATTTCAAAATCATTCAAAGACTGTGATTAGATTCAGTTATTAGTGTGATCTCATTGCTTGTCAATGATTAATTTCATCTTTGTGCTAAAGTATATCTTGAGGATGTGATCTCATGGTCGATTCAGTTCTCGGTTATATATAAAAAAATAAATATAAAAAATAGATAAAAAATGTTATAATAAAAATAAAAATTATAATAAATTTTCATTTCAAATTTTTTTTAGGTCTTCCATATTATGCTGTTACAATATTATCATATTCATGCTTTTAACGAAAATTGCGCTCAAATGAACACGAATTCGTTTGTTTTAATCACAGATAAACATGGGTTTATTTTGTTAAAATAAAATGATCTAATTAGATATGTTGAGACTGTGTTTGTGATTGTGTTTCAGATTTTTACTGTAAGTGATGGTCGATCATGAGTTGAGCAGTGTCCTTGATCAGAGAACCTGTTCCTCAAGTTTGCAGAAGATACCGAGCTAGGAATCCTTCTCCTACATCTTCTGAAGCACTCGAGATTAGAGATTTGTGAAAGATGTTCCAATATCCTCACAAAAGATGCACTCGAAAAGGGGGAGCACATAAATAGAGGGAGCTTATGAGATGAATAATTTTTCTCATCAGATTCAGAAAGCTTCAATTCGAAGATCTTTCTATTGTTGACTTCTCGGTGCTGATTTCGTTTGAAGACGTTGATAATGATAGACTAAGGGGGGTATTTTTGGAGCTGTACAAGATAGTCTATATTATCAACACAGTCAAAGTCAACAAAAGTCAACGTCACGGCCAAAGTCAACAAAAGTCAACCGTCACGGTCAAAGTCAACAAAAGTCAAACGTCGAGTACGAGACGAAGAACCGACACGAGACATTGAAGATTTAGATGACTAGGAGTTTTATTGTAATAAATATATTTTGTGTGAACAAAATATATTTTATCTTGTTTTTAGTTATTTTTATGCTTTATATGTTATTTATATTAGTTTGCCTAAGTCTAGGGAGTTAACTGCAATTAGTGAATATCATAGTCACTATAAATAAGTTAATTGTCATTAGTGTTGGCAAATGGTTGCATGACCAATATATTGGGGGATTACTAGAAAATATATTTGGCAATCTAATTGAAGATCAAAGGGGTTTTATTGTGTTCATCTTAGTTTGATCTATAATCTTCATGTTATTTGATTCAAGTGTGTTCAACCAAGGATAACAGAATAGGAGGAGCTTGTTCAATCAGAGTAGATTGAACAAAGGTTCGTTTGGGGCGTCTTTAGTATGTAATAGTGATGGGGTGAGAAGGTAGATTTGGCAATGTGAGGGTAGTTGCTGGTGTGGGTCCATCACCTATGGGGTTAACAGGGATGTCACCAGGAGCCATTTGCTCAATCATTTTGGAAGAAGAGCAGTGTGTCTTCCAGTGAAATTGGTGGACACTCTCTTCAAAATCTTGAAGATGGTCGGCCTCATTTGAGGGATAGTCAGAGCAGCTGCATAGGGAAGCTGACTCTGGTCCAAGTCATAGTTGATGATGTGCTGATGGAACCTATGATACATGAAGAATGTGTCCTGTTGGAGGTTCCCCATAAGATTAGTTAGCACAAACCTTGAGTAATTAAAGCAGAGGCTTTTCACCAATCCATGAACTAGGCACCCTAATTCATATGGGATTTGATCCCATCCCCTAGACTTGTTTGACAAGCAATGGCGAAAAACATGCAGCAAGAACTTCCAGTTGTAAGATAAGTTAAACTTGTAGACTGTAGACTTGCTTACATCTCCACCATATCCTATTTGGATATAGGTATTGTCCGAGTCTGTCTTGGGAAACTCTGTAGAAGTGCCCTTATCATGAAGCTCCAGATGCTTCCTGATGAGTTGTTCAGAAATAACCAACTCCTGGCCACAAATGCTCGACCTTATTACCCGAACCCCATTTATGGTTTCAATCTGACGATTGGCTCAAAATTCAGCCATGTGATTTGAGTAAACAGTAGGGTTAATAGTCATGGCGATGTAATAAGATGATTGGGTAAGAAAGGAAATGATATCAGAGAAGTCAGCATCCCTTGAAGAATCAAGGAGTGCGACTTGGTTGTGCTGAGGGTTAAATGCCATTGAGAAAGTTGCAGGGAGTTGAGTGTGAAATTAGGTAAATTGGAGACGAAGGAAGCTTTTAGGGCAGTGAATTTGGTAAAAAGATGAAATTGATTAGTCGAGGTTATTTAAATGGGTGAAATGACGGTTTAGGGGGTTTGGATAAGGTGACATGATGTTTTAGTGGATGATGTGACAGGGGCGGTAAGGTTTAGTCCATTTAAATAATCCGACATCATTAACAAAATCTTTACTTTTTACAGAGTGGGGCCCAAAAGATTTCCGTTACATAGTAAAGTCTTTCTTCTGAGTGTAAAGCATTTCCGAAGGTAATCTTATTCCAAAGGCAATTTTACTTCCAAAGGAGATCTGATATGTATTCAATCGCTTCTTCCGAGACTAAAAACTCTTCCGAGAAGAAAATTATCCTGGGAGGAATTTTTCTTCGGAAGATATGTTAAACATCTTCCGAAGGTTAATTCCTCTTCAGAAGAATTTATACTTAGTGAAATTATGGAGAAGGTCCTTTTGTAACAGGGCTTAGATTGTTTTGACACAAGACTTTACATATTGAAAAGGTTTTTCAAATGAGATAGACTAATCAATGTTTATCATCTCAATAGCTGTAATGAGATACTTGAATCTTTGTTCATCAAAAACATTTTTGATCAAGTCAGCATATTGTTCATTTGAGTCAACTTTGATTAGTTTAATCATATTTTTCTCATGAATATCTCTAATGAAATGATACTGATATCAATGTGCTTTGTCTTGGAGTGCTTCACTGGATCTTTAGTAATGGAGATAGCACTGTTGTTGTCAATATGGATAGGAGTGCTCATGAAGTTAAATACGTAATCAATCATCTGGTTCTGAATCCACAACAGTTGAGCACAAAAACTAGTAGCAACAATGTATTTAGCTTCAGCAATAGATGTTGAAACACATGATTGCTTCTTTCATTGCCATGAGATGATTCTTCCACCAAGAAATTGACATCCACCTGATGTTGATTTCTTGTTGATATTGTAGCCACCATAGTCACTGTCAGAGTAGCCATAGAGATTGAAATTATTGTTCCTTGGATACCAGAGACCTAATTTAGGTGCTCCTTTAAGGTATCTGAGGATTCTCTTGGCATCGGCTAGGTGAGACACCTTTGGAGCAGCCTAATATCTTACACAAATGCATGTTGCAAACATGATATCAGGTCTACTTGCTGTGAGATACATCAGAGAATCGATAATTGCCCTATACTGATGTTGACCAGTATCTTCCCCTTCAGAGTCAGGACAGAGATTATGGTTTTTGGGTATAGGTGTTTTTGCTGGCTTACAATCTTTTATATCAAATCTTTCTAAGATGTCATTGACATACTTAGATTGATTGATGAAAAACCCTTCCTTCATTTGTTTCACCTGAATTCCAAGGAAAAAGTCCATTTTTATCATGGAACTCATCTCAAACTTCTTCTTCATAATGCTCTCAAAGTCTTTACACATTTGGTCATTTGAGGAACCAAATATGATGTCATTAACATAGACTTGAACGAGCAAGATGTCTTTTCCAGACTTCCTTATGAAAAGAGTCTTGTCAATGGTACCTCTAGTGTAACCAGTCTTCAAGAGAAACTAAGACAATGTCTCATACCACATCCTAGGTGCTTGGTGCAGCCCATATAGAGCTTTATCCAATTTGCACACATAGTTGGGGTGCTGTGGGTCTTCAAATCTTAGAGGCTGGCATACATAGACTTCCCTATCTATATCCCCATATAGAAAGGCACACTTGACATCAAGCTGGTAGATAGTAAAAGTCTTTGATGCAGCATAAGCAAGGAAGATCCTAACTGCCTCAAGTCTTGCAAAGGTGCAAAGACATCAGTATAATTGATTCCTTCCTCTTGAGTGTATCCTTGAACCACCAGTCTTGCCTTGTTCTTAATGATCAAGGCTTTATCATCTCTCTTGTTTTTGAAAACCCATTTTGTGCCTATAGGTACTTGACCAAATGGTAGCAGACATAGGTTCCAAACCTTTTGTCTCTTGAATTGAAGCAGCTCTTCTTGCATTGATTAAACCCAACTACTATCTTTCAAGGCATCTTCTACCTTCTTGGGTTCCATCTCGGATAAAAAACATGAGTACAAGCAGACATTCCTATTGTGAGTTTGTCCTCTTGTTCTCACACCTTCAGAGACATCCCCTATGATGTTTTCAGATGGATGAGTGTTGTGAATCCTAAGTCTAGGAATTACCTCCAATTGCAGAGATAGATCTAGATTGGACATATTTTGCTTAGGAGCTTGAACACTTGGTCCAGCTGCTGTTTTAAACTCATTCAATGAGAACTAATTGAGTGAATGAGAAACATCATCATCATTTGTTGGTTGTGAAGTAATATTAACAGTTGCTTGTTCCTTCAAGATGCTACTTCTATTAGCTTGGTGTTGTGCAGTGTTGCCTAATGAGGTTTGAGGGTCAACAGGTGAATCACTGGTTGAAGCTCCACTATCCCTTGAGATAGTCATACTATCAGATCTGCCAATAGTAGGAGCTTGGTTTGTTACAGCTCTTGGAGAACTTGGAATAGGCCCGGGTAGCTCAAACAGTTGGTCTTCATCAGAGTCACTTTGAGCACCTGTTTCAGCTGAAACATTCTCACAAGAAGGTTTAGAATAGTTTGGAAACAATTCTAAATCAAAGATATGATCAGGGCCATTCCCCCTAACACAAAAAGTGTGCTCATTGACTACAATATTGAAAGATTCCTCAAATTGTTGATTTTTGAGGTTTAGCTTATAGAGTTAGAGGAATATCCAACAAAGATAGCATCATTCGACTTTTCAGCAAATTTTGCCAAATTGTCTTTTGTGTTAAGTATGGTACACCTGCTGCCAAAGGACCTTAGAAAGCCAATGAACAGTGGCCTCTTGTTCCATAGCTCATAAGGGGTTTTTCCATGTGGTTTAACTACTAGAACTCTGTTTTGCACATAGCATGCAATGCTGACTGCCTCTGCCCAGAAAGTTAGAGGCTGTTAGGACCGTGTACGTACGGAGTACTAACTGATAATGCGAGTATACCTAATAAAATAGTGCGCAATCCTATTTGATTGGCGATCCAATCAGTGAGTACGCAGTTTCGATCAATCTAGAGATTAATGAAACGTTATGAACAATTAGAACACGATCAACTGCGATCTATGAAGTTGGAACAGGTTCTCTAGGGTCTCTGGACGGCTAGGGTACGTATGTGAGTTGAAATTCTTCAAGTGTTTTGCTTTTCCATGAATTAAGTGGTATTTATAGGTTAGGGTTTGTCAATCGTGCGACTGAACCATTAGTATGGTTCAGTCGTGCGACTGAATCATACGATAGGTCCATACGTACGACTGAAGGTTCAGTCGTGGACTGAGCCAATCTTATGTCTCAATCGTACGACTGATCCAGTCTCCTGGTTCAGTCGTGCGACTGGTCCATTAGCATGAAGTGTTCATGCGTATGGTCCATTAGCATGGTCCATTTGCATTAATACTTCATACGATTAAGTTTAAACACATTTCTCAACCATTCTTGACTAAGAACTATGTAAACAACCACAAACCTATATAGCTAGTTCAATATGCGTTATGACACAATAAACAATGAAACATTAAACAATATAAGCATCAAACACATATTTCATTTCATTCAACTCATTCATTACATATATGTAATACATGAAAGACATTTTACATTAAGCTCCTAAACTAGGTACATATGTATCAACAAACTCCCCCTTGGACCTAGTTTACATCATTGTCTAACATTCTTCATTAGCTCCTCAAACTTCTTGTACTTTTCCTCTCTTGTAACTCCGGCATGTATCTTGAATGCGAAACAAAGTCTTATCACGTTCTGAAACTGGAGGGCTTGTACGATATCCTGCGAGTCATAGAATAGTGGCCACTTGTATAAGGTATATACATCGTTATCAGACAAGTTAGTCAGCCACATAGGGTCAAATACCCGAATAGTATCCATTTGGCTCTCCTTCTGTAAGACTATGACCGCTTCACCTGTTCTCCAATCGTAGTACCACCACTTGAAGTGTAGAGTGAAATCCTGTGGCATTTCCCTTAGAGGGATTTTGGACATTGTATGCGGAGGACTCCACTTCAGCACTACCTTAGGCTTTCTAGTAATGGGATCAACTTCAGACCGTCTGATGTACCTCTTCGGTTATTGAGGTCTGAAGTTAACCCACCTAGTGTGGTATCCTTTCCTCAGTGCAGCCTCAAACCAGCCTGACATCTTTCTCGGGTCAGCATAGAACAACTTTAGGCGTGCCAACTGGTTGAGCTCAAAACCAGGGAGAGTCTTTAGATCATGTGGGAATCTAAAGTACACTATGCCCTTTTCTATTTTCACTGCATACACATTCAGATCCTCAAAATAAGCCCATGCAATGATCTTACCTGACACCTTTAAGTGTTTCTTGACTTTGTATAGCTTGGTGTAGACATTGGGCTTTTGTGTAGTACGCATGGCTCAGATCTCAGCAAAACATGCCGCCCATTCAGCCTTTTTGATGTCAACATCGACGTCTAAGGCTTGGGCTTGACCCTCAGTCTTCTCAGCCTCTTTCTCCATCTGATCCAGCTTGTCAAATGTATCACTGCCGAGAGTATCACCCAAGTTGGGGACTACATTTCCCTCTAGGTCAGTGTACTCTGGATAATGGTAAGCAGTGATATCCTCTATCTTGATTTCATCTATGTCGTTGAGCTCATCATCACTTGTCACCTCAAAAGTAGGAGCATCCTTGACAATCTCGTCCGGGTTCAGCCTGAACATCTCAGCAAGTTGCTCGTCAGTCAGGTCATGAATGATTTCTCATTCTTCGGGAGTATAACTCACTGACCGTCTGACAATCCCTTGCAAATCAAGAATCATTGTGAGTTGAGACTTGATTTGCTAAATGGGAGCAACATCGTATTCATCTTGCCGAAATGTTTGATCTGGTTGATTTAAACATGTAACACATCAATCATTAGTCAATAATCAATACACTTAAACATTAAATATATATAAACATTAAGTACAAAATTTTAATACATGATTCAAGTACAATAGCTTTCAAATACATAAATATCTAATCATTACTTTTGCCCTGAATTGCAGGCTCATCAGCTAGAGGGGCTGAGTATAAGGCTCCCTGATCCTGAGCCTTCTTTGACCGTCGCTCTTTAGTCTATGTGGATGCTGATGCAGCAACATCATCTCCTTCATCCTCATCTCCTCCCTTCTCCTCTCCTTCAGCTCCATCATCTTCTTCATCCGTCTCATCATCATCATCCTCATCATCGTCATCATCACCATCATCGTCTCCTTCTCTGATCTCGAGGGGCTTATCTTTGGAGCCTTTGAGTCGTAGCATCAACTTCTTGTTCTTCGCCTCAAGATCATCTATCCTCTGTACTGAAGAAGTCTGCACTCACGAAGCTCAGCAATCTCCTGACTCTGAGCTGCTATCTGCTGAGCCTGAGCAGCATTAAGCTCCATCAGCTGGTTTAGCTGTGTAGCTCGTTGCACATCAGTAGCAAGCAGCTTAAGCACAATCCGGTTTAGATTGGCCAGCTGCTCCTCTAACCCAACGGAGGGCAGAGAGGATCCAAAGCTCAGTGGGACCTGAGATGAACTCCCAACTCGATGGGTGGTGGTAGTGGTGGTAGCTGTGGTAAAGACCGGTGGTGGTATAGGTATGACTGGTGGAGGTATGGATAGAGTAGTGGAGGGTGGAGGTGTGGTAGTAATGGTGGGTGGTGTGGTAGTAGTGGTGGAGGGTGTGGTAGTGGTGGTGGTAGCTGTGGTGGTGGTGGTGGTGGTAGAGGTGGTGATCAAAGTGAATCTCCGTCTCTTACTCTTCATCCCGTGCGGCTGAGCCATCCTCTTTTTTCCTCCCTCCCTTCGAGGAGGATGCTCCCCCTTGGCTGTTGGGCTGGTCTGGGGTGTAAGATGTATTAGTATCAGCCTCCCAAGACTCACCCTGGCATCCACCTACCGCCCTAATCCCTCGCTCGGTGGCAACCACCTTGCTGCCCACCGTCTGAACTAATGGCTCCTCATCAGACTCCTCTTCCTCATCAGGACGGAAGTCCTGATGGAATCCTGCCATATCAGCTCCTTCCTGGGTGGATGATGGAGATGTAGGTTCTCTGGCAGTGGCCGTAGATAGGGTGGGGCCAGTATCTCCACCATCACCACTATCATCATCATCAAAATCTTCGGATGGGAGCACAATCGGCTCAGAATCTGAGTCACTATCATCGTGACGCCACTTTCTCCTAGCTGGCGCCACGTAGTCCTCTCGGGCCAAATTCCCAAACGTCTCCTTACCGGGGTCTTCACTCTTGCCCCGGTAAACCTTCATCCGCCCTAGGGTAGTATCATCCATCACCTCTAGTGTAACTGCATCCTCTCTCTCCTTGGGCAGCGAAGGAAGCTTCTGGTTGATGATCATCTGAATGAAACGTGGGTACATGCAGAAGCCTTCCTTGCCTTTGGCCTCTATGTTCTCCACCAAGTATGTTGATACATATGTACCTAGATCCTGATATGAATGTAATATGTCTTGTTTGTCTTACACTGATGTAATGTTTGGAATATTAATGAAATGAGAATGGTTGTTTGTGATTTATAATGTTTAATATTTCATTAATGAGTTGATGTTGAATTGATTAAATAGGTTTGTGATTGTTTGAATTGATACACATAATGTTATATTAATGAATATATTCAAACTTAACAAAATGAAGTTCTCATGCGAATGGCCCATGCGAATGGATCATACACATGAATAACTTCAGGCGAATGACTCAGTCGCACGACTGAACCAGGAAACTGGATCAGTCGTATGATTGTAACATGAGATTGGCTCAGTCGCACGACTGAACACTCAGTCGTGCGGATGGATCAACCGCATGGCTCAATCGCACGACTGAACCGTGCTAATGGTTCAGTCGCCCGAATGAGCAACCCTAACCTATAAATACCACCCAATTCGTGGAAAAACGTAAGCATTCATTCTAATTTGACTCCAGACGTACCCTAGCCGTCCAGAAGCCTCCAAGTTCATACTCCAAGTTCATAGAACGCTGTAGATCGATTCCTAATCGATTTATAAGGTTTGATTCAATACCTTATTGACTCTACGTGCGTTCTCACTGATTGGATCGCCAATTAAATAGGATTCCGCACTATTTGGTTTGGTTTACACGTTAATCAGTTGGTGTTTCGTTCAAATACCAGATCCTAACAAGTGGTATCAGAGCTTTGGCTCTTGATTACGTGTGATTCAATCAATTTTGATACAAAGTTTGTGTTTTTTCACTAAAAACACAATCTTTTTGTGTCGAAAGTTGTCTTGGACGTCCCCTGCTCATCAAGTTTCGGTTTCTACGGCATTAGGCGATTAGTGTTGGTGAAAATTCGGGTTTTTACGGCCAAAACACGTTTAACCTAGAAATTTTCGAAAAACAGCAGCTTCAGTCGCACGATTGACCCAATCGCACGACTGGACTTCATTCGCATCTTCCAGACGCACGATTGGACTAAGTCGCATCTTCATTCGTACGACTAAGCCTACTGTTCGCAGTGTTCATACGCATCAGTTTCATTTGCACGACTGGACCAATCGCTTAGTTAAGCCACACGATTGAACCACTTGCATAGTTCATTCACACGGATAGTCCATTCGCATCACTCCATTCGCACCAGTTAACAGATTGTTTAGCAGACTTAAAGTTAATAGAGATGGAGGATCAGTTGTCAGCGTTTACAGCCGGGAAGGACTCACAGATTCAGAACTTACTGCTACTTGAGAGTGAGGTGGGGAATCATAATAAACCCCCAAAGCTTTTAACGTTAGATGAGTTTCCCCACTGGAAACAACGTTTTGAGATCTACCTCAATGGAGTGGATCCAAATATGTGGGAAGCTATTGAGACGGGATACAGTATGCCGGTGGGAGCTGATGGGGTGAAGCTTACTTTAGGAGGAATGACTGATGCACAAAAAGTTAAATATAATGCAGAAAAGAGAGTATATGCATTGCTAACGCAGTCTATTCCTAAGGATATTTTTCACCAGTACTCTGAGAATAAGCAAGCCAAGAAATTATGGGATGAGCTGGAGAAAAGATATGATGGGAATGCTTCGCTGAAGGCCATTAAAGCTAAGGAGTTAGAGAAAGAATTTGACAACTTCTCATCGATGGGAAATGAGAGTTTAGATGATGTTATTGATAGATTCTACCATCTGATGAGCGAGCTGCACACACATGGTGTTACTACTACCATGGAAGATAAAGTATCAAATTTCGCAAACGGACTACCAGAAAAATGGGGTTCTTTTGTGTCAAATCTGAGACAAAATGGAATGTTGGCAAAGTTGGATATCAATGACTTCATTCTAAAGTTGCAAGAAGAAGCACTTAGGATGAAGTACCGAGCTCAGAAGTCTTCATACACTCAGAATCCAGCTTTGTACAATGCAACTCCTCAAGTTAAGATGTCTGGAGCACCTCTTCAGACTGCATTTGTGTCTAGCTCATCTGGTCCTTCACAAGTCTCTCCTTCAGGATTAGAAACGTCAGGGTCTTCTACTACCCACTACATTGGATCTGAAGCTAATGCTACAAGACTGAAGACCGAGAATCTCGGAAACGTGACCGTGGAAGTAGCTCGAGAGCACATGGATCTCTTGGCAGCAGTGGTTCATTCCTATGATGGACTTGTTGCTGGGAAAATTGGAAACTGCCATCTGGCAGATGGGACTACGAGCAGGTAGATGAAATGGAACTGGGGAGGATGGATATTATGTGGGCCTTAGCAAGTGCTGTCCGGAGGGCGAAGAAGTTTGTGAAAAAGACCGGACAAAACTTGGTGCTACTAAGGACACTACATTTGGCTTTGACAAGAGCAAGGTGACCTGTTTCAACTGCGGAGAAAAGGGACACTTCAAAAGAGAATGTGTGAAGCCAAAGAAGACTGGGAACGGGAATCCATTCTCGTCCTTCACTCGTCAAGACAAGCAAGCTAGCAGTTCTACTTCATCAAGCAAGGATCCAAAAGCCTTGACTGCCCATGATGATGAAGGACAGGACTGGAGGTTTCGGTTTGTCTCTCCGGGGGAATCCAATATTGCAAGCGTGGAAGACTTAGATGATGATTCCGCGAGTGAAGGAGATATTGCAGTTGAGATAGCGATGTCAAACAGTGAAGAGACTGCAACAGAGGTTAGATACAAGCCTGAAGAAGGAACGTCTACAACAAAGACAGAATCACCAGAACCAGAGACATCTGATGCTGCGTTGATGGCTGATTCATCAGAATCTCCTCAGGTAAGTACCACTGACCAACTGTTTCAAAATCATGCTTGTTCTGATTGTAATAAATTTAGAGAAAGCATAGATCAGAAATTTGCTAGGTTATTAGATCATAATGATAGCTTAGTAAAGGATTTGCAACTGTGCACTGAGGCAAATAGAGTCTTAAAACAAAATGAGCATAGTTACAAAGAAAAGATAGACCTTTTGAATAAACAGCTTAGGGAAACTGAAGTAGTAGCATTTAACCAAGCTAATGATATTAGGTACTATCTTAACTCCCTAGAAGACAATAAGAAACAAAAAGCAGTTTTAGAAGTAGAAGTCAACTCTTTAAAGCAAAAACTGCACAGTTGGACAAGTTCATCACATATTGTCCAACACTTAGTGAGAGAACGTAACAACGGGGAGGGTTTGGGTTATAAAGTGGTTTCACCACCACCTGAGACCTTGATGAACACTAAGAGTAGACCAATAAATAACAATCCCATCAAGGATCATGTGGTGTCTACTCCTCTTGTAAGTGATCCAGATTCCTCATGTTCTTTAATTGAATCTGGAACAAAACAAAAGGAGACCACTTCAAAGGCAAAGGGTAAAATGCCTTGTGTTAATCTGGAAAAAGAATTTGAAAAGGTTAATATAAAGTCAGGGTCAAACAAAGTCAAATCTGAACCTAAAAAGACTGTTAATGTTAATCTTTCACAAGTCTCATGTCAAAATCCAGTTAACCAAAAAGGAAAAGATGTTAAAAGTGTTAAAACAAATAATTTTGTTAAACAAGAGAAAACATCAAAAGAAACAGAGTCAAAACCCAAACAAAGTGATGTCACTAGGGTGTCACGCACTCCACAACAAAAGTTTAATCATAAAGCTGATAGAAGGTCATGCTACAACTATGGAGAGTGTGGACACATTGCTTCCTTTTGTCCTTACTATCAGACACCTAGGAAGAAAATTGAACTTCAGGATTCAAAACCTAGGTCTTCTAAAAGGAGTTCTTTAACTCCACCTAGAAGAACTAGTGAACCCAAAGTTCAACCCATTAGCCAGTCGACTGTTTATCACAAACAGGCCTTACATAAATCCGGCTTATGGAAAGAAAAGTCATCCTCCGTGTCTGATAATGAAGACAAGAAGGCACCTGAGCTACCCTCACCTTCTAAAGGTCAATGGGTTGAATTCATGATGTGTAATGCCTCTGGGAAACCCAAGCCAGTAAAGGCTTGGGTTCCTAACCTAAACTAATGTTTTACATTGTATGTGCAGGGTGTTCGCTACAGTGCTGAAACCAACACGTGGATTGTAGACAGTGGAGCATCCATGCACATGACAGGAAACAGGGCTCTTTTATCAAACGTCAAACAAATAAAAGGAGGGCATGTTTCGTTTACTGGTAACAAAGGAGGATATATCACAGCTCAGGGAGAGGTTGGAAATTAGAAAGTTAAGTTTGATAAAGTGAACTACGTTCAACAACTTCAAAACAACTTACTTTCTGTTTCCCAAATATGTGACAAAGGATTTAAAGTCATATTCGACAACAAGAAGTGTTATGTCCTAAAGAAAGACTACGTGATTCCGGAGGACCAAGTTTTGATGATAGCTTCAAGATATAAAGACCTTTATGTTTTGGATCTCTCAACGGCTTCTACAACGGATCATGAAGTTCAGTGCTTTCTATCAAAAGCTACTGAAAAGGACTCCATTTCCTGGCATAGGAGAATGGGACACATTAATCAACGGAAGATGAATCACTTGATCCAGAAGGATCTCGTGAGAGGAGTTAACGTCAAAAATTTCCAACTTCCGGATTTCTGTGTAGCATGCAAGAAAGTCAAACAGACGAAGAAGTCTCATAAGGAAAGAAAGTTCATTCTATCGAGCTTCCTCTTGAACTTCTTCACATTGATCTGTTTGGTCCAGTCAGTACAAAGAGCATTGCAGGTGACTTGTACTGTTATGTGGTTACTGATGACTACTCAAGATTCTCTTAGGTAATGTTTCTGAAGTCCAAATCAGAAACATTTGAGTCATTCAAGGAGTTAGTAACCACACTGGAATCTCTCTACAAGCTGAAGGTGAGACAGGTACGCTCAGACAACGGGACTGAATTCAAGAATCAGTGGATGGAGGCTTACTACAAGGAAAAGGGAATTTTGCACCAATTCACTTCTGCCTACACGCCTCAGATGAATGGTGTTGCTGAGAGAAAGAATAAAAGCTTGATAGAGACAGCACGGAGAATGCTGGCAGACTCAAAACTGCCTATCCAATTCTTGAATGAGGCAGTGGCAAATGCATGTTATACATTGAATCGAGTTCTGGTAGTCAAGCGCCATGGCAAGACATGTTACGAGTTACTACACTGACGTAAACCTAATCTGGAGTATCTCGAACCATTTGGCGCGCCGTGCACTCTTCTGAAGAAGACTCAAGAAGGTAAATTCAGCGAGAAGGCTGATGAAGGGATCTTCCTAGGATACAACATACCGAACAAGAGAGTTTACAACAACTCAACGGGTTTAGTAGAAGTGTGGTGTAATGTTGATGTTCAGAGATATACCACACCACCTACTGGAAAAGGACCCGCTTACTTTTTCGACTATGATGGATTCTTCAAGTCCTTCAACATTCCTATCTCTCCTTCTGATGACGAGTTAGCTACACGAATGATGTATGATATCTTGAATACACCATCTCTTGATTCAACATCATCGATCTCACAGGGAGAATCATCTCATCACTCAGGGGGAGTAGTCGACGATAATGACTCCTCCTCAGAAGATGAAGCTGAAGAAGATGACCAGAACAGTCAGGAGGAACAGGTTCCAATTCCTGTGAAGCCGAATACGTTGCTGCTGCAAGTTGCTGTTCACAAATCATTTGGATTCAACAGCAAATGCGGGACTACGGTTTAAATTTCTCTTCTACTCCTATTTTTGTTGATAACTCTGCTGCAATTGCAGTAACTAAAAATCCAGTACAACATCCAAAGACCAAACACATCGGTATTAAATACCATTTTATAAGGGACTGTTTTGAAAAGAGCTTAATTGATGTGGTAAAGATTAATACTGATTTTCAACGCGCTGACCTCTATACAAAAGCTTTTGACAAACCACGTTTTCTATATCTGTTAGATGTCAACGGCGTTAAAAAGAAAAGTGATGTTATTCCTGATGATGATCATGTGTAGTCCGATATAGTTAAGTCTAATTTTTTTATTTTCTTTATTTATTCTATTTTCTGTTTAAATTAAATTCATGGTATTTAGCTGTCTGTTAAAATCCTAAAATAATTAATTCCGTTATGATTTTAGAATTTTAGGGGGAGAATAGGTCAGCCAGTAACATTAAAAAAAACACGAGGGAGAAGGAGAGGCTAGCTGATATAAGGTAGATCGTATCTGTGATACCGATTCAAATACTTTGGAAAATGATAGTACACAGGAACAAATCAAGAGGGACTTTAAAATTTAATTTAGAAAAGATGCAAAATTCAAAGTATAAGTCTATGTTGTCTGAGCAATATAAAAGGAAAGATGATAGAAAAACTGGTAACTACTAAGGTAACACAACGAAAGTAGACCTACAGATTGCTAGACCACAGATGATATGTCGGTAGATTCAACATAATAGATGATTAGGCCTGACTGGTGATCTCAAGATCAAACTAACTTGTTCAACTGACTGTGGGCTCCCATCTTGTCACTGGTTAACACAATCAACAATATTCCAATAAGGGGTAATGAGCATGTAAATGCCACAAATGTGTGCGGATGACCATAAATAGAGCAAAGCACGAAAAAAAATGAAAGGCAAATGCTATCAAGCTAATAACTTATGTTGTTGGTATATTATGTGCAAAAGAAAATTAAGATGCTCTAACAAGAAGATAGGTTGTGTGCCTCTCTGCTGTGCGATGGCACTGACCTGAGGATAAGCATAACCTAGATATTCTAAAATTCATTGTTGTTTGCCTCCTCTCTGCTGTGCGATGGCACTGACCTGAGGATTGGCTTCTCTTTGAAAGCTCTAAGAATAGTCTCTTCTTGTCAAAATACCCGTAGACCGCTCAAAAGCTCCTGAGGAATGTTGATTACCATATAAGTGTGGGATCCACAAATGTTGGTTGAAATAATTAAACCTTAAACTATCACTAATCGGTGTCAAAAGTCTGTGTATGGATTTAAGAGGACAAATATACTGACAATCATCGTGGCTGCAATTCTTGAAAGCTCAAATCAATGTGGGAATCTAATAGTACCCGTATGATTTCCTTAATTTGCTAACGACTCTGGATGAAAACCAAGAAGTGAGCATCAAAAGGTTTTGATAACAAGTCCCAAATGATTTGACTTGCCTGTATGATTCCAAAATTTAATTGGTCCAGGTATGGTCAAACTAAATAGAAGCTGCCTATTCCGCAACCGAATCCAGTAGATTTTTATCTTAGGATTTACCTCTCACAAAAAGTCAAAAACAAGTTTATTTTTTGTACTTTAGTTTAATTTTCTAGTTATTTAGTCATTTCAGTTTGTTTGTTTGTCGGACTACATCATGAAATTTAGTAAGGGATATATTCACCAAATAGGGTCATGTCTGAGATGACCACATGTGTTTTCAAAGGATAAATGGGTCACGTCTGAAGTGACAAATTGTTTAAAATGATCACGTCTGAGGTGATCAAAAGTTTTTCAAGTTAAAAGGATCATGTCTGAGATGATCAAATGCGTATAATGTTGATTCTATAGTTTAAAAAGGGTTTAAATGTAAAATGGTAAGAAATGCAGAAAATTTCATAAGTATGACCCATTCGCACGAATGGACCATTAGTATGGACTTATCATACGAATGGGAGCCATTCGTACGAATGGACCATGAGTATGGACCATTCAACCAAATGGCCCTTATGAATGACCCAGTCGGATGTTTAAGAGCGAACGAATGAGTAAGTCGCACGACTGAACTCCAGTCGGACGACTGAAGGGGGGCGACTGAACCAATCGCACGACTGAGGCCCATTCGCCCGAATGAAATGTGCGTATGAGCCTAGTCGTACGATTGAACTTAGGTTTAGTATAAATAGAGGGAGAGTCGGTCACAGTGACTCACCACTCTCAAATTTGCCCTAAATCGCACTACTAACGTTACTCTGCCCAAATTTCGTTTGATCACTATAAACCCTCGATTCTCACATACTGACCATTTGCATTGACTCTACAGGTAATTTGTGGTGCAGAAACATTACTTTATCACTCAATTTGACACTTAATCTGGACAATCGAACTCGTTAGAAAACCCGTGACTTGTGTGGCAAACTAACCTAACTAAACGACGTAAACAAATGAAATTAAAGGTGTTAGGTGTTAAATGAACGGATTGCGAGTCTAAAGAACCAGAACACGAAGTCTAAAACTCAAATTTGGTGAAAAATTGAATTTGAATTGAACAGACAGAACAACATGCGAATGGATTGATGAACTTCAGTCGCACAACTTAAGTGTGCGAATAGCTTAACCGCACGACTGAACCATGCGTATGAGTTCAGTCGCACGACTGGTGTAACCGCATGAGGTTACATACACATGAGTCCAGTCGCACACTCAGTCGTACGTATGGGGTCATTCGCACGACTGAATCCCAGTCGCACTGCTCATTCGCAGGACTTGATCTCAGTCGCACAACCTCATTCGCATGACAGAAAAGAATTTTTTCAAGTCCAAGTGTTTCATGACATTCTTAGCCAATGGGTACTAATGTTTACTTTCTTTGTGTAACAAATGGCGAGTCGATGGACCATGAGTACGAAGCACAATATTTGTGCTCATCTGGATATGACATCTAGAAATGCTTCAGACTTCTTTGGCATTATCACATTCCTAAGGAGATCGAGGATTGCACACGCTATATCTGCTCCATGTACTCCATATCATTCTATACAGCAGGCCTTCTGGGAAGGTGCAGTAGTTGATCGTTCCTCTGAGCCTCACTGTATCAGGAGTACTATCTTTGGAGAGGCTATAGAGATCACAGAGGAGGATCTTAGGATTGTGCTACGGTTGGGGGACGATGCTGACTGTCCTACTAGACTACACCCCCTTACTGTCAGAGGATGTTTTCTTCGAGCTAAGTACTCTGGGGACATCAATGCAGGGGTGCTCAACAAGAGCAACCTGTGTCCCCAGTTCAAGTACCTTGCTCACGTGCTGCTAAAGTGCATAGCATCCAGGAAGGGAGGATTTGATGAGTTGTCTGATCAGATCCAAAACGCCTATGTTACGTTGGTGCTGAACCATCCATTCAGCTTCTCCAGGATGATCTTCACCTACTTGGTGGAGAACATTGAGGGGAAAGGGAAGGAGGGCTTCTGCATGTACCCCCGATTCATGCAGATGATTATAGACCAGAAGCTCCCTTCCCTGCCAAAGGAGAAGGAAGATGCAGTAGTGCTTGAGGTGATGGATGATACCACCTTAGGCCGGATGAAGGTATATAGGGGGAAGAAGGTAAAACCCCCTGTCAGGCGATTGTTTGGGCATCTGGCCCGTGAGGACTATGTGGTGCCAGCTCGGAGGAAGTGGCGCCACGACGACAGTGATTCTGATGTTGAGCAGATTGCTCTACCCACCGATGATTCTGATGATGATGACAGTGGGGATGCTGGAGATACCATGCCCATTCCATCGAGGGGCACAACTACTGATAGCACACCTCCAGTATCTGCCCCCACTGAGATATAGCTGAGTCGGCTGGGTTCCACCAGGACTTTATACCTGGTGAGGAAGAAGAAGAGTCAGATGAGGAGCCGCTGACTAGGATTGTGGGAAGCAAAGTTGTTCCCACTGAACATGGACTCCGGGCAGTTGGTGAACGCCTCAGTGGATCGGGAGAGACTACTGCTGACCCGACCTATGCTCCAGAGCCATCGAGCCGTGTTCTAGGGGGAGCATCCTCCTCGACAAGATTGAGGAAGAAAAGGATGGCTCAGCCCCACGGCATGAAGAAGAAGAAGCGCAGACTCACCTACACACCACCATAGCCACCACCTCAGCCATCACCACTACCACCTCTACAGCCACACAATCCACCACCACAGCCACCACTACCACTACCACTACCACACCCCCTATCACCACACCTCCCACCACTACATATATGCCATCCACCACCATATCATTCACACCTACATCACCTCCACTATCATCTAGACCTAACCCCATCTTCACCACTACCACCACCACCACCACTAGCCACCAAGCCGGGCCATCATCACATCCCTCACATCTATACGGATCACCTCTACCTCCCATTGGGGTAGAGGAACAGCTTTCAGCGCTGAACCGTATGGTGATGCGTCTGTTAGCCGCTGATGAAGAGAAGACTGCGCAGATTCGTCAGCTGGCAGATCTCACAGCTGCGCAGTCCCAGCAGATCTCTCAGCAGGCTCAGCTGATCGAGTAGCAGGCCCAGCAAATGGCTGCTCAGAGCCAAGAGATAGCACAACTCCAAGAGCATAGAGTCACATCAGCAAAGAAGATTGAGGAGTTGGAGGATGCTAAACGGACTATCATGCTCAAGCTCAAGGGATCTAAAGATGAGCCTCTGAAGATTAAGGAAGGAGATGGTGATGATGGTGATGAGGATGATGAGGATGAGGAGGAGGATGAGGATGAAGATGAAAAGAGTGATGATGATGAAGGGATTGAGGAAGAAAGGACAGAGGACAGGCAGGAGGATGATGATGATGAAGGAGGAGATGCAGCTGCATCTGCCTCAGCTCAGGGTCAAGAAAGAAGATCAAAGAGAAATCAAGACCAACGAGCTTCCTCCTCTGCCTCACCGAGTGATGATCCAGCGATTCAAGATAAAAGTAATGATTAGATGTCTATGTATTTGATAGCTTTTGTACTTGAATCATGTATTTAAACTTATGTATTTGATGTTTATATTAAGATTAATGCATTTCTGTCTTGATTATTAACTAATGTTTGATGTGTTACATGTTTAAATCAAACAGATCCAAATTATCAAAGGGATAAATTTGATGTTGCTCCCTTTCAGCAGGTCAAGACTCAATTAACTATGATTCTTGATCTGCAACGGATCGTCAGGAGATCTGTGAGTTATACCCCTGAAGAAGGGGAAATAATTCATGATCTTTCAAATGAGCAACTAGCTGAGATGTTCAAGCTAAATCCCGATGAGGGATGCTCCAACGTGTGAGTCTACCAGTGATGAAGAGCTAAATGACATTGATGAGATAGAGATAGAAGACATCACAGCAGAGCACTATCCTCAGTATGCTGACAACGAGGGAAATGTGGTCCCCAATCTGGGTGAATCCCTAGTCAGTGATACATTTGACGTATTAGATCAGATGGAGCAGGAGTCTGAGAAGACAGAAGGAAAGGCCCAAGCCTCAAACGACGATGTTGATATCAGAAAGGCTGAATGGGCTGCTTGTTTTGAGGAAATCCGAGCCCAACGCACCGCTCCAAAACAGAATGTCTACACCAAACTCTACAGAGTGAAGAAACATCATAAGGTGTCAGGCAGGATTATAGCGTGGGCACATTTTGAGGATCTAAACGTTTATGCATTAAAAGGGAGAAGGGCATAGAGTACTTTAGATTTCCACATGATCTAAAGACTCTACCTGGTTTTGAGCTCAACCAGCTGGCGAAATTGAAGCTACTATATGCTGACCCAAGGAAGATGTCAGGCTGGTTTGAGGCTACCCTGAAGAAAGAATACCACACCAGGTGGGTCAACTTCAAACCTCAACAACCTACGAGGTATATCAGACGTTCAGAAGTTGATCCCATCACTGGTAAGCCCAAGATTGTGCTGAAGTGGAGTCCTCCAAGAACCATGTTAAGAATCCCTCTCAGGGAAATGCCACAGGACTTCACTCCACACTTTAAGTGGTGGTATTATGATTGGAGAACCGGGAAGCGGTCACAGTTCTAAATAAAAAGGGACAAATGGATACCATCAGGGTGTTTGACCCAATGTGGCTCACTAACTTGTCTGCTAATGATCTCTACACATTATACAAGTGGCCACTGTTCTATGACACGCAAGATATTGTACAAGCCCTCCAATTCCAGAATGTCATAAGACTCTGTTTTGCGTTTGAGATTCACGCAGGAGTCACAAGAGAGGAAAAGTACAAGAAGTATGAGGAGATGATGCAGAAAATAAGACATTAGGTAGATCTAGGTCCAAGAGGGAGTTTGTTGATACATATGTACCTAGATCCTGATATGAATGTAATATGTCTTGTTTGTCTTACACTGATGTAATGTTTGGAATATTAATGTAATGAGAATGGTTGTTTGTGATTTATAATATTTAATTTTTCATTAATGAGTTGATGTTGAATTGGTTAAATAGGTTTGTGATTGTTTGAATTGATACACATAATGTTATATTAATGAATATATTCAAACTTAACAAAATGAAGTTCTCATGCGAATGGCCCATGCGAATGGACCATACGCATGAATAACTTCAGGCGAATGACTCAGTCGCACGACTGAACCAGGAGACTGGATCAGTCGTATGATTGTAACATGAGATTGGCTCAGTCGCACGACTGAACACTCAGTCGTGCGGATGGATCAACCGCATGGCTCAATCGCACGACTGAACCATGCTAATGGTTCAGTCGCCCAAATGAGCAACCCTAACCTATAAATACTACCCAATTCATGGAAAAACGTAAGCATTCATTCTATTTCGACTCCAGACGTACCCTAGCCGTCCAGAAGCCTCCAAGTTCATACTCCAAGTTCATAGAACGTTGTAGATCGATTCCTAATCGATTCTTAACGTTTGATTCAATACCTTATTAATTCTACGTGCGTTCTCACTGATTGGATCACCAAATCAAATAGGATTCCGCACTATTTGGTTTGGTTTACACGTTAATCAGTTGGTGTTTCGTTCAAATACCAGATCCTAACAAAGTAGGTGAAGATCATCCTCGAAAAACTGAACGGGTGGTTCAGCACCAGAGCTACATACAAGTTCTGGATCTGATCTGACATCTCATCAAATCCGCCCTTCCTCGAGGCAATACACTTCAGCAGCACATGGGCTAAGTACTTGAGTTGGGGGCACAGGTTTCTCTTGTTGAGCACACCTGCGTTTATGTCCCCCGAGTACTTAGCCCGAAGAAAACATCCTCGAACTGTCAACGGATGCAGTCTGGTAGGGCAATCACCATCATCTCCCAACTCTAAGACTGTCCTCAGATCCTCCTCACTGATCTCAATGTCCTGACCAAAGATGGAACTCCTAATACGGTGAGGCTTTGAGGACCTATCTACAACCGCGCTTTCCCAGAAAGCCTGTTGTATCGATTTGTATGGTGTGCACGGAGTGGAGATAGCTCTGAAATCCTCGATCTTAGTAGAAATGTAATAATGCCCGCGAACTCAGACGCGTTCTGGGACGTAATGTCTAGATGAGCACATATGTTGTGCTTTGTGCTCATCGTCCACCAACTCGCCATGTTGCTGTAACACAAGATATATAAACGTTAGAGTGTGTGTAAATGAATGACATTTGAATTTATTGGACTTGAATCCTTCTGTTCTGTTGTGTGAATGGACAGTGCGACTGAGTCTGAGTCGTGCGATTGAGCTCATTCGTGCGATTGAGCATGCGACTTGGCTTAGTCGTATGCTATCCCATGCGGGTGAACCAGTCGTGCAACTAAACTCGTACACATGGTTCAGTCGTGTGATTGTGCCATTCGCCCAGCTCAGTCGTGCGATTGAGGTTCATCAGTATGTCCATTCGCAGGACAGTCTGTTTTTCATTCAAATTCAAATCTTGAGCAAAACTTGATGTTAGACGTTGTGGTTTGGCTCATTAGACTCGCAATCGTTCTAACTAACATATAACACATTTTAAGTTAGAAATTTACTGGTTTGACAGGTCTATTTTGTGAACTAAGTGTCGGTTCTTGTTAGGGCTCAAATTAAGTCGATTTAGGGCACGATTTGATGAACATTTGAGTGGATAGCGTCGCACATTACCTGTATAATTAAGAGAAATCGTTAGAAGCAACAATAATCAGTCTAGAGCACTCAATCGAAATTTTGGCAGCGTAACGGTACAATCGTGCGAAGAGAGAGCAATTGGGGGGGGGGGTGATGAGTGTCTGCGACCGACTCCCCTTATTTATACTAGGGTTTCTTTCAGCCGTGCGACTGAACCTAATCGCACTGTTGATTAGTGCGACTGAGGCTCAGTCGTGCGATTGGCTCAGTCGGTCACCTTCAGTCATGCGACTAGGTTTCAGTCGTGCGACTGTCTCATTCGGTTACCTCCATTCGGGCGATTGGTTCATTCTGATGATCCAATCGTATGGATTGACCCATGCTTATGGTCCAATTGCACGTCTGGTCCATACACGTGGTTTAGTCGTGCGATTGGGCTCATACGTATTGTCCAATCGTACGACTGGTCCATACTCATGGTCCAGTCGTGCGAATGGCTCATACTTATGAGTTTGACCTTATGACCATTCATACACTTAGCTATTTTACTTATTACTAAGACATTTTGACCATTGATCATCTCAGACATGACCATTTTAACTTAGAAAAACTGTTGATCACCTCAGACGTGATCCTTTTACATTTGAAAACCCCATTGGTCACCTCAGACGTGACCCTTTTAGTGTGTGAATCCCAGATTGACTTCCGATGCGTAGTCTGACATATAACTACTAAATTAACTGAAATTAACTAAATTAAACATCTAGAAATAAAACAAAGCTAAAACATAATTTTGTATTTTTTTGTGAGGTTGAAATCCTAAGATAAGTATCTACCAGATTTTTCTTCCTTGACAGTATAACGTCAAGTTACTTTGATCATAACTGGAACGATTCATTATGGAATCATACAGTTTTATCAAATCATTTGGGACAGTTTACCAAAGCCTTTTGATGCTAGATTCTTGTTTTCATCGAGAGTCATTAGCAAGTTTAGGAAATCATACTAGTGCTGTGAGATACACACAATGATTTGGACTTTCAAGAATTGCAGCCACGATGATTGTCAGTATACTTGTCCACTTAAATCCATACACAGATTTTTGACACAAATTGGTGATATGTTAGGTTTAATTATTTCAACAAGCATTTGTGGATCCCACACTCATATGGTAATCAACATTTCTCAGGAGATTTTTGAGCGGTCTACGGGTATTTTGACAAGAAGAAACTATTCTAAGAGCTTTCAAAGAGATGCTAAGCCTCACGTCAGTGCCATCGCACATCAGAGAGGCGCAAACAACAATGAATTCTAGAATATTTAGGTTATGCTTATCCTCAGGTCAGTGCCATCGCACAGCAGAAAGGCACACAACCTATCTTTTTGTGAGAGCATTTTTCTTTTCTTTTTGGACGTAATGCACCAACAACATTTGTTATCAGCTTGATAGCGCTTACAAATTTTTTTTCCGTGCTTTGCTCTTTTTATGGTCATCCGCACACATTTGTGGCGTTTATTTGCTCGTCACCCCTTATTGGAACTACGTTGATTGTGTTAACCAGAGATAATATGGGAACCCACAGCAAGTTGAACAATTTAGTTTGAATTTGAGTCACCAATGAGGTCTACTCATCTATTGTGTTGAATCTACCGACACATGATATAATGAATTTGCAACCTCTAGGTCTACTTTCACTATGTTACCTTAGTAGCATACTAGTTTTACTATCATTTTTCCTTTTATTTTGCTTAGACTTCTCAGATTTATACTTTGAATTTTGCATCTTAATCATTTAAATTTTTTAAAGTCCCAAACTCTTTGTTCCTGTGTACTATCATTTTCCATAAACATTGAATTAGTGCACAGATACGATCTCATTTCTATTAGCTAGACTGTCCTCCTCCCTCGTTTTTTTAAGCAATTAAATAAAACAACTAATTTAATACTACTCTAACATATTCTCCCTCTAAAATTCTAAAACCGAAAATATTTTTTGAGGTTTTGAATTTTATAGAAACAGGAAATTAAAATAGGACAAATAAAAGAAAATAAAAAATAAAAAATAACTCTACTCGTCGGACTATGTACTGTCATCTTCTGGAATCACTTCACATTTCTTTTTCTCGTCTTTGACCTCTAACAGATATAAAAATCTTGGTTTATCAAACGCTTTTGTGTAGAGGTCAGCGCGTTGAAAGTCCGTATTAATTTTAACAACATCGATTAAATTTTTTTCAAAATAATCATGTATAAAGTGATATTTAATTGCGATGTGTTTGGTTTCAGGATGTTGGACATGATTTTTAGTTACGGCTATAGCAGCAGAATTATCAACAAATATAGGAGTGTTAGAGAATTTCAAACCGTAGTCCCGCATTTTCTGTTTAATCCAGATGATTTGTGAACAGCAGCTTGCAGCAGCAACATATTCAGCTTCACAAGTTGACAGAGCAACCGATGTCTGCTTCTTACACTGCCACGTGACTAATCTTCTCCCAAAGAATTGACATCCTGCTGAAGTTGACTTGTAGTTCATTTTGCAGCCGCCATAATCCGAATCGCTATACGCTGTAAGCTTAAAGTCATTGTCATGAGGATACCACAACCCAAGTGTTGGAGTACCCTTCAGATAACGAAATATCCTTTTGACTCCTATGATATGGTTGACTTTCGGCTTTGCCTGATATCTGGAGCATAGACACGTCGCGTACATGATATCAGGTCGTGAGGCAGTGAGGTACAGGAGGGATCCGATCATTCCTCGGTACATGGTGGCATCCACCAGATCACCATTTTCGTCAGGTGCCACATCGTGGTTTGTAGCAAGTGGAGTTCCAGCTGCCGAAGCATTCTCCATATCGAACCGACTTAGGATATCACCTACATACTTGGTCTGATGTAGAAATATTCCCTTTGGTGTCTGATCCACCTGTAACCTGAGAAAGAACTTCATTTCTCCGATGGCACTCATCTCAAATTCAGCTTTCATTACTGCTTCAAATTCTTTACATAGATCTCCAAAGATTATGTCATCAACATGAATCTGTACGAGCAGTAAGTCACTATCCTTTTCTTTGATGAACAGTGTACAATCAATCACTCCTCTGCGAAAGCCATGTTTCACAAGATGAGTCGAGAGCTTCTCATACCATGCTCTTGGGGCTTGATGGAGCCCGTAGAGAGCCTTATTTAGTTTGTAAACTTTGTCCCGATGATACGGATCCTCAAATCCTTCAGGTTGACTAACATACACTGTCTCCCGGATTTCACCATGAAGGAATGCACTCTTTACATCTAATTAATAAACTTTGATCTTCATGTAAGAGGCATAGGCTAGGAAGATACGGATTGCTTCCATCCTTGCCACAGGTGCAAACACTTCATTATAATCGACTCCTTCGACTTGTCTAAAACCTTGAACGATAAGTCGAGCCTTGTTGCGAATTATGACCCCTTGATCATCTTTCTTGCATTTCAAGACCCATTTAGTTCCAATGACTTTAGCACCTTTTGGTCTGTCCACAAGGGTCCATACTCCTAGCTTGTTGAACTGTAGGAGTTCTTCTTGCATCGCACTTACCCATGCCTCATCGTTTAATGCTTCACTTACATATTTTGGCTCAAATTGAGACACAAAACATCGATAAGCACCGTCGTGAAGATATCCCTTTTCCATGACTGAGGCATAATCAGTTGAGTATAGCTGATTTCTGGTCTATAAACCTGATCGAACATCTCCAATGACATTGTCCAAAGGATGATAAACAAGTAACCTGGATCCAGGAGTGGTGCGAACAGCTACCTCATTTAGATTGTGAACCACAGGTTCAGTATCTAAAGCTGTTGGAGTTTGAGGTTCCGAAGGGTCAGAGGCATCAGGGTTTGATGCTTGTGTACTTGCTGTAGCAGGAACCTGTTCCTCCTGGTTCACCTGTTCAGTTTTTACTTCTTCATTGTCAGAGGAGGAGTCGCTTACATCAAGTGCTCCCCTTAAAGGACTAGAAGAATCACTATTTGGAACTGATGTTGACGAGTCTAGAGACGGTGTGTTTAAGACATCATACATCATTCTGGTCGCTAACTCATCATCAGAAGGGGAGAGATGGATGTTGAAGGACTTAAAGAATCCATCATAATCGAAGAAGAATGCGGGTCCTTTTCCAGCAGGGGGGTGGTGTATCTCTGAACGTCGACGTTGCACCACACTTCTACTTGACCCGTTGAGTTGTTGTAACTCTCTTATTCGGTATGTTGTATCCTAGAAAATTTCCTTCTTTAGCCTTTTCACTGAACTTCCCTGACTGATTTTTCTTCAGCAGCTTACATGGTGCACCAAATGGTTCGAGGTACTCTAGATTAGGTTTACGTCGTTGGAGCAACTCGTAACACGTTTTACCATGACGTTTGACCACCAGGACTCGATTTAGGGTGTAACATGCATTGGCAACTGCCTCGTTCCAAAATTGGATAGGCAGTTTCGAGTCTCCTAGCATCGTCCGGGCTGTCTCTATCAAGCTTCGATTCTTTTTCTCAGCAACTCCGTTCATTTGAGGAGTGTAGGCAGATGTGAACCGGTGCATTTTTCTTTGCAGAATGCCACCATCCATTGGTTCTTGAACTCGGTGTCGTTGTCTGAGCGAACTTGCCTTACCTTCAGCTTGTAGAGTGACTCCAATGTAGTTACAAGCTCCTTGAATGATTCAAATGTCTCTGATTTGGATTTCAGAAACATCACCCAAGAAAATCTTGAGTAATCATCCGTAACTACATAGTAGTACAAATCGCCGGCAATGCTCTTTGTACTAACTGGCCCAAACAGATCCATGTGAAGAAGCTCAAGAGGTAGGTCAATTGAGTGAACTTTCTTTTCCTTATGAGACTTCTTTGTCTGTTTCCCTTTCTTACACGCGACACAAAAATCCGGTAATTGGAAGTTCTTAACATTTACTCCATGCACTAGATCATTCTGGATCAAGTGATTCATCTTCCGTGGATTAATGTGTCCCTGTTGGAGCTGTAAAAGATAGTCTATATTATCAACACAGTGAAAGTCAACCAAAGTCAACGTCACGGTCAAAGTCAATAAAAGTCAAACCCGACACGTTCGAGACGAGGAACCGAGACGAGACGTTGAAGATTTAGATGACTAGGAGTTTTATTGTAATAAATATATTTTGTATGAACAAAATATATTTTACTTTCTTTGAGTCATGTTTTAGTCTAAATATATAGTCTAGGGGGTTATGTGTAAATATGGAAACTTAAACTAGACTATAAATAGCCTAATTGTAATTAGAATTAGGTTAATGGTTGCATGACCAATTAATTGAGGGATTGACTAGTAAACAATATTATTAGCAATCAATAGAGAACAAAGGGGTTTTATTATGATTATCATTATTTTGATCTAATTCTTCATGATTTGATTCAAGTTTGATTATCCTGGAGTTATAATTTGGTATCAGAGCCATTTTGGATCAAATTCACTGAAGATTTGAAGATTTTTAGAGAGAGAAGTTGAGGTTTTGGTTGTTTTTGTTCAATATCATGTTTTCATCAATTTCAGATCAAATTTGAGTGTTATTGATATGGAAATTGATTGAAGTTTGCTTGTTATTGGTTGGGAAAGCTCTATTATTCATCAGGTATCAAATCCATTGAGATTTGGGCGTTTTCAGATTGATTTCGTGTTGAAAAAGTTTTTCAGCTTCGTTCAGCGAAATTACCAGTTCATCCAGCGAAACTACGAGTTCTTCCAGCGAAACTACATCGGTTATCCTCATTAAAGTTGTTTTCTGCTGTCCTACGAAACTAGTTTCATTGAACGAAAGTTCAACAGTGATTGTGGTTGATTTACAAGTGAAATTGCTGCCGAAAGTATCATTGAACGAAAGTTCAAGCTTGTTTTGTGCGAAATTTTCGGCGAAACAAAGCAGTCTAAAGCATTTGGCTAGCGAAACTGCTGCCGGAATTTCCAGCGAAATTACTGTCGGCTCAGCGAAACTAGATATTTCTGCGAAACTAGCTCTGCGAAACTACAATTTCGGCGAAATTATCATTTTGTTTCAGCTTGACCCCAGTTGCTAAGATTGTCTAGTGTGACATTTAAAAATAATATTATTCCAGGGGGAGAATTATTCTAAATTTTTTGGAGAAAAATATTTTTGGGACGTTTAATTGTTTAAACAAAATAAAAATAAAAATGGCTTTTGCAGAACTGATTAAATCTTTCGAATCTGATGATCTCACAATTGCACAATTTCGGTTTGATAATTTTGCAGCTTTAAAGAATGAAACGATGTCTGATTTTGTTGATCGTTTTCTGTTGGTGGCAAGTAATCTGAAGAAGTTTGATGCACAACTGGGAAATCATGAACAAGTTCTAAGATTGCTTGATTCCCTCCCATCAGAATGGAGCTCACACGGCAAGTCGATTCAACGAGATAGAGGCTTTCGGGATTACAAACTGATGGAGGTCATCAACAAACTGAAAGAGATTGAGTTGGATATCAAACGTTGTGAGTACTATGAAGCGACATATCTAACTCCAAAGATCACTTCAAACTCCAAAGAGAAACCAGAAGAGAGATCAGATTCTGGCACCAATTCCGACGGTTTACCGAAACCTAAAACCAAAGAGGTACAAGAGGAACTTAAGCAGACATCAATGGGTAAAGGTAGAGCTGAGTTGAATGCTGAAGTTTGTGATGCTGAGAAGGAAGAGGAATGGAAGCGAAATACCAGAGTTTGCAACTTTGAGAAGGCTCTTACTGCTGAAAGAGTCATCCTGGATCTTCCATACGAGACAGTTCAGGATATGTGTTCTTCTTCTTGTAAAATTCGTTTATTTGGTGTGTATAAATCTAATAGGTTACTTTTAGATAACCGAAAGGAGTTAACCACCATAAACGCAGAACTTAAAAAGAATGAAGCCAAGTATTTTATCAAATTAAATGAAGCTTTAAAAGAAAATGATCATTTAAAACGAACTCTTCTTGAAAGAAATGTTGAAATTAATATTTTAAACGAAAAAGTTACTTTGGCTGAATTTGAAATAAGCAAGCTTAAAACAAAGCTTGATAGATGGACCATATCTGGAATGAAACAGGAAGAGCTACTGTGTAAATAGAGGGGAGCTAGGATTAAAACAGGAGTGGGTTCTGGTGAAAATCCATACGTCTATCCTCCTCCTAGCACCTATTGTTACTCTCCTATGCCTCAACCTCATCCATCTAATGATTTGATTGAAGCTGCAGAAACTAATAGTTTAAATGCAGGTTTAAGCAACGTTAATCTTAAAGAGGTTAGAGATATGCAGGATTCTCCTGTAGGTTTGGGATTCCTTAGGCAAGGGTCTGATAAGAAGATTAATGCCGATTCCACTTCTGATGCTCCAACAACAATTTCAGTTGCTTCTCCAACTTTCTTCAACAAATTCAAATCAGGTAACATTCCCTCGTTTGTTCCCGTCAGGTTTGTCAAAGAAGGAACAATTGTTGAATCATCAGGCAATCAGAATCCTATAAGCGAAGCCAACACAATAGGAGGTGTCAATTAAGATCCTTTGGAAGCAGATCTGTGTATACGAGACTGGATAAGCTCAGATGATGAATCAAACACAGAGGAGCATGTTTGTTCCTCACAGATCGAGATATCTTCTAACATTGTCAAGTATCGAAAGCTTCCAAAAGCTGAATCAAGACAAATACGGATCTCTTCTCCAATTGCAAAGCATCCCAGTCAATCAGTAAAGATCTCATTCACTGCTCAGCACGAGAAACTTCAGAACAAGCAAGAATCTGCTACAAGTTCCAAGCAATCCTCATCACCACCTGCACAACACGAGACTACAAAGAATCAAAAGCCATTCAAGGCTTGTTTTGAGTGTGGAAAAGAAGGTCATGTGGTAAAGAAGTGCCCTCAAAGACTTGCTTCAAATGGTAAAGGCAAAACGAATTGCTTCTCCGAATGTAAGTCTACAAAGAATATTCCAGATGGTAAAGGCAACATAGGTTGCTTCTCTGGATCAAGAGATAGAAAACACACATCTTTGAATGGTTGGATGAAAAACCCTCCATCCAAACCTTTTCATGTGAAGCCGGTTTCACATGATACAAAGATGAAAATGACCAAAGGTTCAAAACCAAATTCTTTTCCTTCTGGTCTTAAAAAGAAAATGATTTCCAAATTTAATTCATTCAAATCCAAGTTAATTGAACCAAAACAAATTTGGCAAATTAAAAAGAAGGATACAGCAATCCCCGATTGTTTAAACGGTTGTATGCAGAAGCTTGTTACTTATCTTGATGAAAAAGGAACTTCCAGGACTACGATGGCCTGGGTTCCACTTTCAAACTAATCTGTTTATGAGTGCAGGAACAATTCAGGAGGACTGTTAGTAATCCGGTTTACTGACAGGGATTGTTTCTAATTCAAATTTGAGGCGGAACAAACAGGTTAAGGTCATAATATTATATCCACAATCTGGATTTTTATCTGCATTATCACAGTTCTCACTTCACAATCACTGCATATTTTTTGAGAATTCATTTCTTATTTTCATATCAGTGTAGTTTGGAAGACCTTCTTTGATAAATTTTTATTTTTGTTTTTGTATAGTTTAAAAACAATTAAAAAAATAAAAAATAAAAAAAATAAAAAAATAAAAAAAAAAATAAAAAAAAAAAAAAATAATATAAAATAAAAAAATTTGCAAAAATAAAAATTTAGGGGGAGAGTATAAGTAAATAAAAATGAAAAGAGAACTGGGAACTTGATTTGAGATGATTGAGAAATGATTTTATATCTTCTTAAAATGCTTGTTTTTGCATGACTTGCGTTTTTAAAATGAGAAATGATAGTAACTGATGTTGTTATCTGATTTACATCTTATTTTTAATTGTAAATAAAAGAAAAACAATCAGATTCTTCAATGATATGCTTGGTAGACTCAGCCTGAAGAATAAAGTAGACAGCAGTATGATGATTTAAATTAAAATATATGCTTAAGGATGTCTGGATTTACGCAATCATTTTGGCCTGCACAAAAACTGAGTCCTGACAAAAATTGGATTGAGAATTGATCTTTCACCCACCATGATACAAATCATATAAGCCATATCTTTGAGCCGTGATTGGTGTATTTATGTGTCTTGTGTTTGTGCTAATCTCCTCTGCTGTATGGAAGTACTGACCTGGAGTGATGATCTCCTCTGTTGTACGATAGTACTGACCTGGAGCTCTTATCGGCACATGATTAAATGGTCATCTCCTTTGTTATACGTGAGTATAGACCTGGAGCTCTCACCATTTTGGTCTAAGTAGTGTCAAATCATCTAAACGATGAATTCATCACAGAATGTAATATTCTATCAATAATCACTTGCACACTAATGCACAAGCCTTGCTCTGTAAAGATCGTTACAAAATTCAAAAAATCCTGAGGTTGGGTGAGGGTTTTTGCCAAATGATTGTGGGGTCCTAGCATTCTAAAGCATTTAATCGAACCTTAACGAATCATCTTCTGCTTGTTGAAAAAGATAGGGCATGGGTTTAAGTGGACAAACATATCAGCAATCGTTATTGATCTATTTTTAGAATTTCAAAATCATTTAAAAACTGTGATTAGGTTCAGTTATCAGTGTGATCTCATTGCTTGTCGATGTATAAATTCATCTTTGTGCTAAAGTATATCTTGAGGATATGATCTCATGATCGATTCAGTTCTCGGTTTAAAAAAAAAGAAAAAAAAAAATAATGATAGATAAAAAATGATGATATAATAAAAAAATTATAATATATTTTCATTTCAAAAATTCTTTTAGATCTTACATATTATACTGTTACAATTTTATCATTTTTCATGCATTTCACGGAAATTGCGCACAAACGAACACGGGTTCGCTTATTTTTCACACAGATAAACACGGGTTTATTTTGTTAAAATGAAATGATCTAATTAGAAATGTCGAGATTGTGTTTGTGAATGTGTTTCTGATTTTTGCTTTAAGTGATGGCCGATCATCAGTTGAGCAGTGTACCTGATCAGAGAACCTGTTCCTCAAGTTTGCAGAAGATACCGAGCTAGAATCCTCCTCCTACATCTTCTGAAGCACTCAAGATTAGAGATTTGAAAAACCTGTTCCAATATCCTTGTAAAGCTTGCACTCAAAGAGGGGGAGTATATAAATAGGGGGAGCTTATGAGATGAAAAATCTTTCTCATCAGATTCAGAAAGATTCAAATTGAAGATCTTTCTACTGTTGACTTCTCGATGCTGATTTTGTTTGAAGACGTTAATAATGATAGACTAAGGGGGAGTATTGTTGGAGCTGTAAAAGATAGTATATATTATCAACACAGTGAAAGTCAACCAAAGTCAACGTCACGGTCAAAGTCAACAAAAGTCAAACCGACACGTTCGAGACGAGGAACCGAGACGAGACGTTGAAGATTTAGATGACTAGGAGTTTTATTGTAATAAATATATTTTGTATGAACAAAATATATTTTACTTTCTTTGAGTCATGTTTTAGTCTAAATATATAGTCTAGGGGGTTATGTGTAAATATGGAAACTTAAACTAGACTATAAATAGCTTAATTGTAATTAGAATTAGGTTAATGGTTGCATGACCATTTGATTGAGGGATTGACTTGTAAACAATATTATTAGCAATCAATAGAGATCAAAGGGGTTTTATTGTGATTATCATTATTTTGATCTAATTCTTTATGATTTGATTCAAGTTTGATTATCCTGGAGTTATAACTTTTATGCTTTTGTAATATATTAGGATGTGAGCTATGACATGTCATTGTCACAAGTGAAAAAGCAATCTGCATTTTGACTCTACATTGTTCTTGTTGTCTAGATTAGTGTTTCTTGTTGACTTACTGAATATCGCCGGCTGTAGGATGTAGTATAAAGTGTCTCGAGTACTTGTATCTTTATGTATGATTTGTAACACTTGTAAAGGAACTTAAGATCAATATACATCATTCTTGAAAACCAATATTATCTGCTCTTGTTCTTGTTCTGTCTTATTTAGTTGTGTTCTTAGTATACCGCCATAAACTCGCTTCCCTACTTGATCTGTTAAGTGTCCTAAGTCTCTACTCATTGTGAAACTGTTGCATTGACTCCTTTCAATGGTACTGTAGAAAATTATAGCAATCACATAAAAACTATTTAGTGAAAACCAAATGTAAATATAAAAATATATATTGTGTTATAAATGAAAATATAACATGTTAATAACTTCTCAATAAACAAAACTTAAAATTATATATATCTTAGTTGTAACTTTTCATACATTCGACCTTAACACCGGGGGGAATGGCCTCCCATTTATGAAAGTTCATCAGTTATATGCCAAGCATTACGATCCTATACTTGGTTGCAAACTGAGCAGTTGAAGTCCCAACAAATTTCTTTATTTTGTTAACATGTTCATTAAACATTGTAAATAGAATTAGAATTCTTGGGCAATGTCTCCAAAGTCTTTCTAGCATTATGATCAAGACTTCAACCACGCTTTTTTGGTGGATCGTTTGGAGATTGGTTCACATCTACATGTTGATTTGCATCCGTATGTAAATATTATGAAAAAGAAAAAGTGCATGGAATGAAGTCTTTGTTATTTAAGAAAACATATTTGTAATAGAACATGACGCACTAAAACATTGACTTTTACCTTGTACAAAAACAAAAGTTACCTGTTGAGGAATAGGTCCAAATGCAGCTACTACATTTAAAAAATATTATTTACTTTCACTACAAATGAAAATACGTATTAGATGTAAAAACAACATGAAACAAATATTTACCATTAGCTTCATTTTAGATGAACAACAATTGTGTTTACGTGTGGGTTGTTATATGATCTCAGATGAACCCCCTCCTATCAATTGTTGACCGAAATATAAATTGAGCTGAATATTTTAACATGACCATTTAAGGGATGGTCAATACAATCAGTCTCACAGTGTTAGAACACTTAACAGATCAAATAGGGAACCGGGACTGATGTTATGATACAATGAACACAAGCAATACAAGAGACATATACTTAAGAAGAAACAAAGTAATGGTTTTCAAGAATGTTGTATATTGCTCTCAAGTTTGTTTTTACAAACTCTCCCTACAATTAGCCTTTCTATAAGAATTACAAACTCTCCCTATGCTGATGCTACCAAAATAGAGAAGTGTCTTCAGATATTGACAGTCCTCATCATGATCATGACCATTCCCTTCTTCATCAATTGCTCAGGATCACTCAGGCATTCAAAATACCTTCTCATGTCAAAAAGATCATGTTGAGGTAAGTTAAGCATGTCTTGTTAGAAGTAGACATCTTGACCACTTTGATCTCTAGTGACATACCATCTGTCTGGATTAGTAGCAAAAGTCCAAGACAATATAGGTCTTCCTAATGCAAAAGGCTCTACTTGAGTTGGAGTGGGTTGAGCAGCCTCTTCTTGCACATCCTTAGGATGCTCTAACTCATCATGAGGTTTGGAAGTGGATGCCTTTGGTTTCTTTTTTTATAAAGATTTAGAGGCCATCCTTTTCTTCCTCTTTTGAATCTTTAACTGAGTAGAATGGCATTCAGTACCAGGTTGTTTTGTTTTGTCTTTCTCAGTAGGGTTCTTTTCCCTCACAGGTTCAGAAGGAGAGGGAGTTGAACCTGTTGTTGATCAGAAGATGATGCTTGTTGTGGGCCAGCATGAGGTCCTGGTTGTGTTTTCTTAAAGAATTCAACCTTAACCTGAACTTCAAGAGGAGATTGACTTGCTGGGGAGTGTAAGTCAACAAGCACTCCTATTTTAATCTTCTACTTGATCACTCTAATCTTCTCATCCATAATGGATAGAGACATTGGACCAAGGCTCCTTTCGGAGAATCCATACAGCTTCAAGAAGCTCATCATCATTTGCCTATCAGCAGACTTCTTTTGAGTCTTTTGGATGATGGCTCTTGACTTTGTTGCTTCTTCCCTCATCTTCCTCTTAACACTTTTTGTTCTTTAAGGGCTTGTAGCTCAAGCTGCTTGAGGTATTCAATTCAATGTACCCATATGATAAGGGAATAAGTATAGCTACCTGGTACAGTCCTATGGCACTCAAGTAGTTGATCATATTTTCTCTATCATCTTCCTTGTCAACCCGGAGGTTGTTTAGTTGCCATAGCCTCTTTCTCATAACTTTCTTGTACTGGGAGAGGGTAGGAGCATACTTGTAAAGTCTTTTCTATCTTTTGTCTTTCTTAATCTTTAGGAGCAACTCTGCATTCTCTGCCTCCTTCCTCTCCTTAGACATTTCCATGTCTGCCAGCTCATTCAGTTGCTCTAAGGGGAGATAGATAATCTCATCAATGTCATAGTTCCTACTCCCAAAATAGTTAATGCTGGTTGCCCTCAACTCATCATTCTGAGTGTTTGGTCTAGGAGCAGCTCTGATAGCAGCTTCCATGAAGCGTGAGGAGCAAATAGAACTTTCTCCCCTTAGCTTCCTCTTCCTCTCTCTCTCCTCCTCTCCTCAGAAATCAATATTATTTTCCGTTTATCACCCACAAACCTTTATAACTCAGGGTGGAGATAGCTTTGGCCTTCATTGTCTTATGTAGCAGTCAAACTCTGGCTTGAGAGATGCTGTGAGACACCTTCACCAGCTGGTGCTTCACTAAGGGTATGGGATGCTGAAGTGGTAGGTTCTGTGACACTGCTCACAAGTTCTATCACTGGGCCTTCATTCTAAGTTTCCCCTTTGAAGCTAATATTAGGGTCCATGTCAACATCCGGTTGACCAATGACATTGCCTATTCGCATTTGTCATCGTTCTTTGAATACTTTAGTAATCCTGTCTTGAATCCTTTTAGACATTTTGTCAGCTTGCCTATGTTGAGTTGGGTTGGCAAGTGGCATGTTGACAAGATCAAGACCTTTATAGTAGTTGAAGGACTGAAAGCTAAAGACTTCTTGTTGTCCTTGAAGTCTATGAAGTATCTGGGCTTTTCTATCAGCATCATACCTCCACCCTAGTATGTAATTTGAAGCTCCTTGGCGTGGGGATGACATTGCCCTTGGAATACCCTCATCAATCAGACTTTGAATGAAAGAGTCCACATCAACCCAACTTCCATAGCTTCAACTCAACTTCCATTCTTTAAAGCCTCATCAACTTTCTTTGGCTCTATCTGGGATAGAGAACAAGAGTGGAGACAAACATTTGCATCATGAGTTTGTCCTCTTCTTCTTACCCCTGTATCAACATTTCTAATGATGTTTGTGGTGGGATGAGACTTGTGGATCCTAAGTTGAGGGATCACAACAAGTTGTTTGGATAGATCTAAATTAGAGAAATTTTGATCAGGCAATGAAGTTTCACCCATCACATCAGCATACTTATGAAGAGAGACTTGATCCAATGAGTGTGTGACATCATTGATGTTTTCTTCCATTGAGTGTTGTGCCTCTGAGCTGGAATTCGTTGGCACTTCAGATGTATTAGCTGAATTTGACATGGTTGTGCTGATAGGAACTATATCTGCAGGGTTAGTTACCATTGGAGCTGAAATAGTATGGTTTGAAGGTCTTCTCAGCTTAAATCTTGGTCAGGATCTCCTATTGATAAGATATTTATGGATTCTAAGACATTTTCATAATATTTGTTAAAATAGTTAGTAACTAAATCAAGATGAAACAGCCAATCAAGACCAGAACTTTCACACTAGGAGTGTGCTCATTGAAAGTCACATTGGCTGACTCTTCAACTACTCTAGTTCTGAGATTGTATACTCTATAAGCCTTAGCTTGAGAAGAGTATCCGATAAAGTGTCCATCATCTAATTTCTCATCAAATTTGGCTACTTGATCCTTGGTATTCAAGATAGTGCAGGGACATCCAAATGACCTGAGAAAACCAATGAAAGGTTTTCTCTTGTGCCAAAGTTCATAAGGAGTCTTACCATGAGTCTTGACTACTAAAAATCTGTTATGCATATAGCAAGCAGTATTCATTGCCTCTGCCCAAAAGGTGATAGGTTGTTTAGAGTCAGACATCATAGTTCTTGTAGCCTCGATTAATGTCCTGTGCAGGACCGTTTAAAGGATGGTCACTTACAACACAACACATAATGAGGAGAGTGTAATAGAACACTTAACATATCAAACAGGGAACAAGAATCAATATAGTATGATACATAGAACACAGGTAAATATGAGACTGAACAAGAACAAACAACACAAGGATATTGGTTTTTAAGAATGTTGTATATTACATGCCATCTTTCTTGATTAGAAGTGAAGGTCCAAGATAAGATGGGTCTTCCTGATGCAAGAGGAGCTGCTTGAATTGGAGTTGATTGAGTTGCTTCTTCATGCACTCTCTCAGGATGATCTAATTCATTCTGAGGCTTGGAGGTGTATGACTTTGACTTCTTCTTCTTCTTCTTCTTTGACTTGGGTCTAGAGGCCATCCTTTTCCTCCACTTTGGAAACTTCAACTGAGAAGAGTGGCCTTAGCACGTTGTTGTTTAGTCTTGTCTTTCTCAGTTGGGTCTACCTCCCTCACAAGTTTAAAAGGAGAGCGAGTTTGAACCTGTTGTGGATCAGAAGATGAAGCTTGCTGAGATTCAGCAGGAGGTCCAGGTTATGTTGTCTCAAATTGTTCAACCTTAACCTCCACTTTAGGAGGGGCTTGACTTGGTGGGGAGTGTAAGTCAATGAGCTCTCCTCTCTTGATCTACTGCTTGATCACCCTGATGTGCTCATCCATGGTGGATAGAGACATTAAGCCAAGTCTCCTTTGATGAATCCATATAGCTTAAAGAAGCTCATCATCCTCTGCCGATCAGCAGACTTCTTTTGACTCTTTAGGATGATGGGTTTGACTTGGCTGCTTCTTCCTTCATCTTTCTCTTTGTTGATTTTTATTATTTGATTACTTGAAGTTCAAGTTGTTTGAGATACTCAAATTCAATATAATCAAAGGACAGGGGAAGAAGTGCAGCTGCCTGGTTAAGTCTTGTGGCAGTCATGTAGTTAATCATATTTTGCCTATCAGCTTCTTTGTGTACCTGAGGTTGTGGAGTTGCCACAGTCTCTTGCACAGGACTTTCTTAAACTGGAGAGAGGGTAGGAACATGTTTGTACTGTTTTTTGTCTTCTTTCATCTTTGATTTTGGGGGAGCAACCTTGCATCCTCTACTTCCTTCCTCTCTTTAGACATTTCTATGTCTACCAGTTCATTTAGTTCTTCTAAGGGGAGAGAAATGATTTCATCTATGTCATAGTTCCTTGTCTGCAGGTAAGTAATCCTGACTGCCCTTAACTCACCACCTTGAGTGTTTGGTTTTGGTCAGTCCTGATTGCAGCTTCCATGAAGCCTGAAGATCCAGTGGAACTTTCTCCCCTTAGCTTCCTCTTCCTCTCTCTCTCTCCTCCTCCTCCTCAATCTCCTTAGGAGTCCTTTTCCCTTTTTCACCCACAAACCTTTGTGACTCAGGTGGAGAGAACTTTGGCCTTTATTGCTTGGAGTAGTATCCAGGCTCTGGCTACAGAGAGGTTGTGATACACCTTCACCAGCAGGTGTTTCACTGAGGGGATGGATTGTTGAGGTTTTTGGTTGTGAGACAGAGCTTACAGGTTCTATCACTGGGCCTTCAGTCAAGGTTTTCCCTTTAAAGCTAATGGTAGGGTCCACCTAAACATCCAGTTGACCAAAGACAGTGCCTGCTTGCATTTGTCTTCTTGCTTTGAAAACTTCAGCAATCTAGTCTTGAATCCTTTGAGCCATCCCGTCAGCTTGCCTAGATTGGCTTGGAAAGTAGCATGTTGACCAGGTCAGACCTTCATAGTAGTTCAAGGTCTAAAAATTGAAGACTTCTTGCTATCCTTGAACACTTTAAAGTATGAGGGCTCTTCTATCAACATCATACCTCCACCCAATAATGTAATTAGACGCTCCTTGGGGTGGAGTTGACATAGCCCTTGGAATTCCCTCTTCAAATAGACTCTGAATGAGTGAGTCTAGTGAATCCAGATCAATGTGAACTTGAGAAGATTGCTAAGCATGGACAACTACAAGTGAGGATGGTGAGTCCTCAATGTCCATACTCTGTGAAGAACTCCCAAGTTCTGTGATTGCTATGACTTTCTCCCCCTTTTTGGTAGCATCACCCACTTGCACAGGTGATCTAGGAGTTAGGTTAGTTACATCCACAGTTTCTTGTGTTCCTGGATGAGTTCCTCTTAAAGGTCTCCCCGCTAGTTTTTCCTTAAGATAAGATATCTCAAGTTGCTGATCATTGACCTTGTTTTGTATGGTAGTCACCTGAGATTCAAGTGGACTAACCTTAGAGACTAAATAGGAGCATATTTGTAACTATTTTTGCACCTTTAGTCTTATGTTCCCCTCATCTTCATGAGAAGAATCATTGGGGGATGAGAGAATTGGACCAGAGTCTTCTCTCTCACCACCAGCATAGTGTTCTTGGCTGTTGGATTTCCCTTGCTCACTGAAAACTTCAATTGAAGTGTCAGTAGGCTGTGTTGCCATGGTTGAGGACTTAAATATGTAAACACTTTCACAAGTTAGAGCCTCTTCCATAAGGACCTCCTAAACAGGTTCAGGGAGATCCACCTCAGTAATGGGTGAATGATATGGGCTAGAAATAGGAAAGGCAGGAGAACTCATCTCTTTTAGAGTAGGGAAGAAACAGAGAGACTCATGGTAATCACCGAATCTTATGTCTTTGTTAACATAGAATTCTAGGTGGGAATAGGTTGATTTAGATCTAGAGGCTAGGGATGGTAACTGTCCCCTGAAGGGTGTTTACTTGAATGTTGAGGCTTAGAATGAAAACTTAAGGCTGATGGGCCAATGACCTCATCCGACTGAGCTTGAGGAACTTCAGCACTGATTCTTGACGAGATGGGAGTGGTTTGCTTCTTAGGAGAAGTGAGAGCTCCAGTGTCCACTTCTTCCTATATGGGTGATGGTATGAGGGCTTGCACAAGCTCAACAGCTTGAGCAGGGGTTCGTTTGTATTTTCTTTGGTAGGTCAGGATGATTTGTGGCTGTTTAGATGGCTGAGAGGTAGAAGGTATGGGTTCAACACTTGCTTGTGTTGCTAAGTTGTCACCTTGAGCAATGAGCTCTAACATTTTTGGACAAGGGTTGTTTCTACCCCAAAGAAGCCTACAGTTGGCTTCTTCATACTCTTAAAGATGCGAGGCTTCATCAGTCCCAATTTAAGAAAATTACATGTCCCCCTAAACTGTGAGCACAGTTCGCAGTTAAGAATGTGTTGAACAAATCTAGGGAACATATAATACTCTAAGGAGTCCAAATTTGCAAGTAAATTTATATAAATAAATTGAGAGTACCTAAATTTGACCCCCGGGACCATTCCATGGACTATGAAGGAGATATCTTTAGGAATCTAGTCCCACCCCCCATGCTTGTTGGATAAGCTGTGGATAACCACATGAAGTAGGTACTTTCACTAGGATGAGACATTCTTTTTCCTGAAGGTCTTTACAGAGAAATCCCCTTTATACCCCAATTATTCAAAGGAATGATTTACAACTTCCTTTGGAAAGGACAACTCACCTTCTTCATCATCTAGCTGAAGATGAGTGTTGATGATGGCTGGAGTGACGAAGATTGTCCTCCCTTACACTGGGGCAGACAGTACCTTCTCCCCATTCATAATGACCTCTTGGCAGGTCTTCCAGAATTCTAACAACTGATCCTCGTAGAGAGGAGGATCAATGGTAAGGGAGGTGAGACAGTTTGACAAAGAAAGAAAACGCCAGAACTCTGAGAAACTTGGATCTTTCTCAGAGTCCAACGGAGCAATCTGATTATGTTGCCTGTGGAGTTGCATGGAAAAATCTGGGTTGTTTGCGCGGTTGAGGTTGGCCATTTAGAAAGCTTCAAGGTGAAGAAAGATAAGATCAAAGACGTTTTGAGGGAATTTTGGTTTTGGGAATAGTTCAGATGAAGAAGAGAGTGAAAGAGGGGGAAATTGTTGGGTATATATATGAAATGGATATGAGACAAAGTTAATGAAAGAGGATAAACTTTGAAATCCGGATGTCAGTCCCACCTCTGAAAAAGTGCCAAAAAAGGTAGTTTTCTTGGAAGACTAAAATCTTCCAAAGGTAATTTTGCTTCGGAAGTTTTAATGAAAAGCTTCCAAAGCCAAAATGACTTCGGAAGATATTCCAAAGAGTTTAGAAAATTTTGCTTCGAAAGAGAATTTTACTCCTAGAGTTTTATTCTTATAAGAATAAAACTTCTAAGACTAAAATGCTTTCGCAAGAAAATTGTTCTTTAAAAAACATACAAGTACTCGAGTAAAATTTTTAAGCTTCGGAAGATATTTAAAATTTCTTCTGAAGGTAAATTTACTGAAGTAGTTATTTGTTTTCTAAGACATAAATTTCTTCCGAAGGTAAATATATATCTTCCGAAGGATAAAAAGATCAAAATTTTCAAAAATTTAAGAAATGTCTTTTAAAAAGATTGTTCTTCCAAAGTAAACAAGGGCTTGTGAAGGTGATAAAATAGACAACTTAGGACACACATACTTTAGAAATAATATAATTAAGTTTTAAGAAAAGCTACTCAAAGTTAATCATCCCAATAGCTGATACAAGATATTTAAATCTCTGCTCATCAAAAGCTTTGGTGAACAGATCAGCATATTATTCATTTGTGTTAACTTTGACTAGTTTGATTAATCTCTTTTCAAAATTATCTCTAATCAAATGATACCTGATATTGATGTGTTTTGTACTTGAGTGCTGCACAGGATACTCTGTGATAGAGATAGCACTATTGTTGTCTATGTGGATGGGAGTCTTCTTGAAGTTGAATCCATAGTCTAGCATCTGATTCAGAATCCAAAGCACTTGATCACAACAGCTTGCAGCAGTAATGTATTCAGCTTCAGCAGTTGATGCAGACACACATGATTGTTTCTTACATTGCCAAGAGACTATCCTTCCACCAAGAAATTGACATCCCCCTGATGTAGACTTTGCAGTCATGTTGCAGCCACCATGGTCACTATCTGTATATGCATACAAATTGAAATTAGAATTCTTTGGATACCAAACGCCAAGTGTTGAAGCACCTTTGAGATATCTTAGAATCCTTTTTAAAGTGACTAAGTGTGACATCTTGGGGTTGGCTTGACATCTTGCACAAATACATGTGGCTAACATGATATCAGGCCTGCTAGCAGTGAGGTACAAAAGAAACCCAATCATAGCCCGGTAAAAATGTTCATCCACACACTCCCCCTCAAGATCAGGTCCAAGGGGGTGATTTCTCATTATAGGTCTCTTAGCAGCCTTACAGTCAGTCATGTTGAATCTTATAAGTATGCCTTGTATATACTTTGATTAACTTATGAAGATGCCACTATCAACTTGCTTCACTTGAATTCCAAGAAAAAAATTGAGTTCCCCCATGGCACTCATTTTAATCAGCTTCTCAAAGTCTTTGCAAAGCTTTGGACTAGTTGACCTGAAGATAATGTCATCTACATATACTTGAACTAGCATTAAGTCACTTTGATAAAAAGAGTTCCATCTATAGTACCCTTTTTGTAACCATGCTGGCAGAGATACTGAGATAAAGTCTCATACCACTTTCTTGGAGCTTGATGAAGCCAATATAGAGCTTTATCAAGCCTGCAGAAATAATCAGGATGATCAGGGTCTGCAAAGCAAGGTGGTTGTTTGGCATACACCTCTTCATCAATTACCCCATAGAGAAAAGCACATTTGACATCAAGCTGGTAGACCTTGAAATCCTTGGATGCAGCAAAAGCTAAGAATATTCTGACAGCTTCAAGTCTTGCCATATGAGCAAAGACATCTGTGTAGTCAATTTCTTCTTCTTAAGTGTATCCTTGAACAACTAGTCTTGCCTTATTCCTGATGACAAGTCCTATATCATCGTTCTTATTCCTAAACACCCATTTGGTTCCTATGGTAGTGTTCCCTTGACGAAGGGGACATAGGTTCCAAACTTTTTGTCTTTTGAATTGAAGCAACTCCTCTTCCATAGATTCAACCCAACTTCCATCCTTTAAAGACTCATCAACTTTCTTTTGCTCTATCTGGGATAAGAAGAAAGAGTGAAGACAAACATTTGCATAATGGGTTTGTCATCTTGTTCTCACCCCTGAGTCAACATCTCCAATGATGTATGTGGTAGGGTGAGACTTGTGAATCCTTAGTTGAGGGATTACATCAAGTTACTTGGAGAGATCTAAATTAGAGAAATTTAGATCAGGTAATGAGGTTTCTCCCACCACATCACACACTTATCAAGAGAAACTTGATCCAATGAGTGTGTGACTTCATAGATATTGTCTTTAATGGAGTGGTTGTCGGCATCAAGAAATTCTTGATCACTTTCACCACCACCATGATCTTCTACATTTGAAGCATCTTTGTCTGAGTGTTGTGCCTGTGAGCTGGAATTCGAAGGCATCTCCAATGTATCAGCTGAATTTGCCATTGTTATGCTGATGGAAACTTCATTTGCAGAGTTAGTTACTACTAGAGGTGAAGTAGTGTAACTTGATGGTCTTCTCAGATCAAATATTGGATCAAGATCACCTGCTGATAGTATATCTGTAGATCCTGAAACTTTCTCACATGATTTGTTAAAACAGTTTGTAACTAAATCAAGATCAAATAGCCAATCAAGACAAGGACATTTCACATTGAGAGTGTGCTCATTGAAAGTCACATTGGCTGACTTCTCAACTACTCTAGTTCTGAGATTGTATACTTTATAAGCCTTGGCTTGGGAAGAGTATCCAATAAAGTGGCCATCATCTGATTTCTTATCAAACTTGGAAATTTGATCTTTGGTATTCAAGATGGTGCAAGGACATCCAAATGACCTTAGAAAATCTTGTTTTGCACATAGCAACCAGTGTTCACTGCTTCTGCCCAGAAGGTGATGGACAGGTTAGAGTCAGACAACATAGTTATTGCAGCTTTAATTAGTGTCCTGTTTCTCCTCACAGCAACACCATTTTGCTAGGTAGTCCAAGGAGCACTATATTATCTTGTAATACCCTTTTCATCACAAAATGTATCAAGGATTTGGTTCTTAAATTTAGTTCCATTATCACATCTTATGCTTTTGACCTTATGATCACATAAATTCTCAATCTTTAAGATGAAATTCTTCAGAATCATAGGGTTCTCATCCTTAGTTTTAAGAAAAAAGATCCAAATGAATCTTCTAAAATCATCTCTGATCACTAAACAGCAAGAGGTCCTTCCTAGACTCATTACACTAGTGGGGCCAAAGAGATCCATATATAACAAGTTTAGGGGAGTAGTGATGCAGTTTCTTTCCCTTGGCTTGCGAGATACCTTGTGTTGCTTCCCTTTGAGGGATGCAACACAGTGGTCATCACTTGTAAATTCTTTCTTTAGCATTCTAGTTACCAAATCATTCTTACTTATTTTATTCATGTTCTTAAAGTTTATATGACACATTCTTTTATGCCAGGGGAAACACTCACCATTATTTGCTTTAGATAGAAAGCATGAAACTTCTCCTGAGGGAGATGTTTCTTGCAAGTCCATCTTGTACATGTTCCCTTTGCTGGTGGCTCGGAGCAGGATATGCTCATGAGCAATGACCACCCCGGGCCAGAGAAAAATGCACTCATGCTCGATAAAGAGCATGTTATGACTTTGATGACAAAATTGAGATACACTCAATAGATTTTATCCAAGCTCCTTAACAAAGTTTACCTTTTCAATATTGAGCTTACCATTTGTGACCCTGCCCCTTCCAGTTATTTAACCTCCATCATCTCCTCCAAAAGCAACTAGTCCTCCATCAATCTTTTCAAAATTTTGGAGTAGTGACCCATTGCCTGTCATGTGCCTAGAACAACCACTATCAATGATCCATACATTCCTGTTTGTCTTGAGCCATTCCTCCACAAAAGAGATGTTTAGTTACATTTGAAACCCAAGCCTTATTGGTCTTGGGCTCATCAAAAGAAGTTGAAGACAATGCAACAGTAATTGATCCTATTGTCATGTTATGAGGATCATTTGCTAATGTTGATTTTTGTTAATTAAGTTTTGTCACTAATTAGTAAAATGATACTCCAAAATAGTTAAATCTAAGATTTTTAACTAAACATGACTAACTTTGGTGGATCATCATACCAACCTCCAAAGTTGAAAACAAAAGCAGATTTTAAATCCTGAAAAATCAAGTTCAGGAATCATGTGAATTATACAGATTATGACTTATGGGTGTCAATAACTGAAGGTCCTTATATTCCACCCACTCTTGGGCCGGATTATAATGAGAATAATCAACCCATAAGTACAAAGGATTTGTCATTTGATGATATTAAGAAGGTTAAAGTTGATATTAAAGCATACAACTTGCTTAGAATGGCTTTACCTGAAGAAATATTAATCAGATGTGAGAAATATAAAACAGTACATTCCTTGTGGAAGATTCTTCGTACACTCTGTGAAGGGAGTGATGAAATCAGAAGCATTAGGAAGGACACCCTTTGTTCACAATATGAAACCTTTCATCATATTGAGGGTGAATCAATTCCTCAACAACTCCATAGATTTATGCAACTTGTAACAGAGATGAATATCTTGGAGTTGAAATATACAAATGAGGAATTAAACAAAAAGATGCTCCATACTTTGCCTGAAAGTTGGAACCCAACTATGTCCATGTTCATGAACACCATTGACCTCAAAGCAACTGGTTTAGATACATTGGTAGCTAAAGTTGAGGCTCTTGAATTGGATGAAAAATCAATAAACAAGAGTGTGAGAACACATGTCTTACCCTATCACTTTAAAGAAACAAAAAGTGGTGGAAGTGCCTTCATTTCCAGTAATGATAGTGATAACTCTTGTACTTTGAGTGAAGATGAAGAGGAAGTAAGTTTCTATGCATCAAAGCCTTCAAAGGAATCTTCTCAAAGTAAGTCAAGAAAAGAAAAAGGAAGAACTGATGATAAAAGAGATACATCTACATCATCATCAAAATCTTCATCAAATAACAACCAAACAGAGCCCATCACTGTCATTCTGGACTCTGAAGAACAAAAAGCAGCCTTTGCAGCTTTTAGTTCAAGTTTTTCAAGCTTACCTGGGAAGCTCCATAACATCTGCCAACATTTGCCAGCAAGACTTGGAAGAACTACATCCAGATTTAGTAGAGGAGATGGATCGACAATGGAAAATGGCAATGATTGCTTATAGAGCCAAACAATATCTTAGGAGAAATAAAAATTTGGCTGCAGCAAGTAAATCATCAAAGATTGGTGTGGATAAGTCAAAGGTAAGATGTTACAAATGCAATCTCTATGGACATTTCTCTAGAGAACGTAATCAAAAATCAAATCCTGACTTGACACAACATCAGCAACACTAGTCTCACCAACCATCATCGTCTCAAAGATCTTTCAGACAACCCCAACTTACCAACTCATCCCCACCAGCCACAAATACGTCAACAAGAACAAGTAACTCTAAAGAAACTCGGCTGATAATACTTCAAGATGGAACCTGTGACTGGAGTATGTATGAGAAGGAAGTCTTGAAAGAAAATCAAGCTTTAATGGATCACATGGAAAATAAAGTTCCACCCATGGCTAGAGAGGTAAGAGATAGGTTATGTTCGTCAATATATGTTGAGAAAGTTGTAAGATATAGAGTCCATGCTTAACAACTAACTGATAAAGTTAAAGAAACAATAATTTTGAATGAATCTCATGTAAGAGAACATAAATTATATCAAATCAAAATTAATTCTTTACAAAAGGATTTAGATAAACTTGTTTCAGAAAATTATAGTTTAAAAGCACAAGTTGAGCATCTGACCACTTTCTTAACTAAATCCATGGCTGATCATGCATCAACTGAAGTGAAACTTCAGAAGTTTCAACTTTCATCTTAGCAATATGAGAAATTATTAAATTCTCATAATGAATCAAAGAACAGGTATGGGTTGGTATATAATGCTGTGGCATCTTCTATAAACAATAATTACTCACCTTTACCTTAATCAATGACAAATAACTTGTCAAATCATTTTGTGCCAAGCACCAAGTTTGAAAGAAACTCTAATTAATAAGTTAATCATAATGAAACTGAGGTGAATGAAACTGAGTCTTCTGAATTAGAAAATATTAAACAAAATGACTCAGAATTTGACTTTGATGGGTGTGATGAATTCGATGATTCTGTTGAACATGATAATGATCAACTGGACATTGGTAAGAATGTTGCTTTTGAAACAATCATTCCCAAAGTTCTTGAAAAAACAAAGTTGCCATATCCTCCAAAACAAAGAAACATGTTGATGACTATTTGCAAGAGAATAGCTCAGCTAAATGAAGGTCTGCAAGAACTTCATCTGCAATAAAAACCTTAAAATGAATAAATTGAAAAGTGTGAATCTACTGAGGATGTACACACATCTTTCGTAGAGAAAGGAAATAAGAAACAATCAACGGATCTTAAGCAGCAGAAGAAACCTTCTTCAGTAGGAGATCTGCGTAAGACAAAATCTACTGATTCAGTAGATGATATGCGGAAGGCAAAATCAGCAGCAAACAAATTAAAGCCTCAAAAGCTGAAAGAGGATAAATCAACTGCAATATTGGAGAAGGATGCAAAGCCTCAAAAGTTGACAAAGAAGAAGAAAGTAATTGATTCTGACAAAAAAATCACAGGAAATGTATTGCAAATGGTGTGATATGAAAAACCACAATACTAAAGATTTTTACTTCATTAGTTATTATTCTACTTTCAATATGAACAATCACATGACATCTGACTGCTACTTCAACAAACATTGTGCTATTTGTAACAAAAATAACCATTCAACTCAGGAATGTTATTTCAAGAAAAAGAACAAGACAAATAGCACAAAGAAGAAACAATCTAATAAAGCTGGATAAGACACTCAATCTACTGATTGTGAAAAAGATTCAAAAACTAAGAAGCAGCAACAAAAACAAAAGCCAAAACCAATGGCGAAAACATCCACTGATGTTCAACCTTTGAAGAAAGAATATCATTATAGCAATCAAAAACACCTCACAAAATGGTGGATTTGACTGAAAAAGAAAAAAATGCTGATGATGCTTTCTTTGATAATTTTGAAAAGGGAACTCATGTATCTCATTCAAAATCAAAAGATAATGAAACTTTCAACAATCAAGATTCATTATCAAAACCAAAGCATCAAACCAACAAAAATAAGGTGAATGAAGAAGAGATTGAGAAACCAGGACCTAGTTTAACAACTTCATCTTCAACAGAATTATCCTCACCTGAAACAACTCAGAATGAATCAATTTAAACTAAAATTAATACTGAAACTTCAACACTTATTCATGAAGGAGTAATAATTTTAGACACTACTGGCAAACCCAAGATTATTAAGGCTTGGGTTGTCAATTCTAACTGATTTCTTTCTTATGTGCAAAAACAATCTTGGAGAGCTGACAACAAGTGGTACGTTGACAGTGGTTGTTCCAGGCATATGACAGGAAACTGTTCACTTCTACATGACTTCAAGCATAAAAATGCCACATATGTGGCATTTGATGGGGATAAGAAGGGAGGTAAAATAGTTGGTAAAGGAATGGTAACTAATGGTGTGCTCAAATTTGAGAAAGTAAACTATTGTGAAAATTTACAATATGATTTACTGAGTTTGTTTCAAATTTGTGATCAAATTTATACCACATTATTTGATAACACTAATTGTTATATTCTTAAGCCAGGTTTTTCAGTTCCAGAAGATTGGATCCTTCTTAAAGCATCAAGAAAAGGAAACATATATGTTTTGGATATGAACAACACTTCACTCACAAGACATGAAACATAACTCCTATCTAGTCATCAGAAGATGAATCTCAATTGTGGCATAGAAGGCTTGTTCATTCTAACATGAAGAACATGAACAAATTGGTGAAAATGACCTAGTCATTGGATTGCCAAAGAAAGTGTTTTATTGTTCAAATCATTGTCTTTCATGTTATAAAGGAAAACAACATAGAATGTCTGATAAAACCAAAATTATCAATACAAACACTACACCACTCAAATTGCTTCACATTGATCTATTTGGTCTAACCAATGTGATGAGCATTGGAAAGAGGCAATATTGTTTGGTGATAGTGGATGATTTCACTAGATTCACATGGGTCTTCTTCTTCAAACAAAAGAGTGAAACATCAGAAATATTAATAGACTTTGTCATCAAGATTGAGATTCAACTTGATTTAAAAGTTAAATTTTTCTGGATTGACAATGGGACTGAATTTGTTAATACTGACTTATATTCCTTTTGCAGGAATAAAGGTATTGCAAGACAATCCAGTGCACAAAGAACTCCACAACAGAATGGAGTTGCTGAAAAAAGAAACAGAACACTTATTGAAGCAGCAAGAACCATGCTAGCTGATTCACAATTGCCAATTACCTTTTGGGCTGAAATAGTGAATACAACATGCAATGTTCAAAATAGGACATTTATTGTCAAAGAACATAATAAAAGATGTTATGAGCTTTTATTTAAGAGAAAACCTTACATAGGATATCTTAGAGCTTTTGGGTGTCATGTATCTGTTTTAAACACAAAAGAACAATTGGGAAATATTTTAGAAAAAGCCTACGATGGTTTCTTTGTTGGATATTCTTCAACATCTAAATCTTTTATGATCTACATTCCACAACAAAACATTATGGAAGAAACTCTTAATGTATCATTTGATGAATCCTTATTTCCTAAATAAGTTGAAGGATCATCCTGGTTGTTTGATATAGATGCACTAACAGACTCATTTAACTCTGGTTATTTGAATAATGCAGGATCTGATGATAAATGTTATCCATTTGTTCCCCCAAATATGAATGAAGTGTCTGTTGATCCTCCAAGAATGCACAGATCAAATATCTTGGAACAAGGAACAACAACTAATAAGAATGATGTTGCACAAGTCCAGCAAAATAGATGCACATCCTCATATGGAAACATTTCATCAGCAGCTGCTAACTCTGCATCTGCAGATGTGCATTCTGCATCCGGAGATATGAATAATGTCTCAGCAGCTGTTCCATGCTCTCAAGAAGATACAACAAACATTGGAGATGATTCAGCAAGTCCACATATACCATCCGTAGATGTTCCTGTAACTCATACGGAAGAACAATATGCTTCTAGAGAAGTTCCTGCGGAAGATATTAATGATGCACCTGATGTTCAAACATAGGAAGATCACTCCATACCCAATGATGAATAGGAGGAACACTTTGATTACTTCCTAAATTCATCAGCTGGATTGGATCCATCTACATCAATGAATATGACTAACTTGGAATCATCTATTCCTATTGAATCAACTCCAACAACAAATAATTCATAAGACTCATCCAGTAAACAACATTATTAGTGATCTTGATAAAAGAACAACAAGAAGTCAAGGTGGAGCTGCAAACATCTGTCTTTTCACTTGTTTTCTTTCAAAAGTGGTTTCTCTAAACATCACAGCTGCTCCAAAGGACAATAGCTAGATTGAAGCTATGTAAGAAGAGCTTCAACAATTAAGAAAGTAGAAAGTCTGGAATCTAGTTGATTTACCTGAAGACCAACATCCAATTGGAACAAGATCGCTCTTTAATAATAAACTAGATGATAGAGGTATAATTGTGAGAAACAAAGAAAGGTTGATTGCACAAGGTTACACACAAGAAAAAGGGATAGACTATGATGAAGTTTTTGCACCAGTTGCAAGAATTGAAGCCATAAGAGTATTCCTAGCATATGCATCATACAAGAAGTTCACTGTCTATCAAATGGATGTCAAATGTGCCTTCCTATATGGGAAAATTGATGAAGAAGTCTATGTAGCACACCCTCCTGGATTTGAAGATCCTCATTACCCACACAGGGTATACAAGCTTGATAAACCTTTGTATGGTCTTCACTAAGCACCAAGAAAGTGGTATGAAATATTATCATCTTTTTTTCTCTAGCATGGATACAAAAGGGGAACCATTGATCAGACCCTCTTTCTCAAACAAAAACATCAAGATCTCTTAATTATTCAAATTTATGTTGATGACATTATATTTGGCTCAACTAACAATAGATTATGTGTAAGCTTTAAAAAGTTGATGAAATCTGAGTTTTAGATGAGTTCAATGGGAGAATTAACTTTCTTTCTTGGTCTACAAGTTCATTAGAAGACAGATGGCATTTTCATCAATCAAGAGAAATACATACATCAAATATTGAAGAAGTACAACATTGCTGATACATCTTTATGCAAAACACCAGCCTCAACAATTGAAAAGATTGTACCTGATCCTACGGGAAAAACCGTTGATCAAAGATTATATAGATCAATGATAGGATCACTTATGTATTAACTGCCAGTAGACCTGACATTATGTTTGATGTGTGTGTTTGTGCTAGGTACCAATCAGATCCAAAAGAGTCTCATCTGAATGCTGTGAAGAGAATTTTTGGATATCTCAAAGGAAAACCAGCCCTTGGACTTTGGTATCCAAAGGATGGTGACTTCACTCTCTACTCATATTCAGATAGTGACTTTGGAGGATGCAACAACAGAAAATCCACAACTGGTGGATGTCAGTTTATTGGACCAACACTAGTTTCATGGCAGTGCAAGAAGCAAACTAATGTATCTGTATCCATAGCTGAGGTTGAGTACATAGCTACTTCAGCTGGTTGCTCTCAAGTCCTTTGGTTGCAAAACCAATTGCTTGATTATGATTTTAATTTCCTTCAAACTCCAATTTATATTGACAATTTAGCACCTATATTTATCACTGCTAATCCAGTGCAACATAGTAAAACAAAGCATATTGAAATAAGATACCATTTTTTGAGAGATTGATCAGAAAAAGGTTTGATCAAGTTAGTCAAAGTGGATACAACAAATCAGCTTGCTAATTTATACACTAAAGCCTTTGATTCAGTTAGATTTATTTTTTAATTGAGTCTCTGGGCATGATTAACTTAGATTAATCTTTATGAAAAAATAAAGAAAAACATGTGTCTGTCCTTGTAAATAGTAATAAATAAATAATTATCCTTCGGAAGATTTATAATTTCCTTCGGAAGAAACTTATGTATTAGAAAAATTTTCTTCCGAAAGCAATTTACCTTTGAAAGAAACTTCCGAAACATCTTCCGAAGCTTAGAATAAAAAAAATTCTTTCTTTCTGTGTCTTATAATTCAGCATGACATATGTATGGGAAATGATAGTACACTATACCTTTGCTTCTTCCTGAAATTTTAAATATCATTTAAATCTGATCAGTTTTCTTGATATGTGTGTAGGTTCATCTTGAGTGGAAACTACACTAAGAGCATGCCAAACATAATGAAAAGTGACTGTTTGTGGGAAACTTCATTTTGAGGATACAGCAAGTGAGTCTTATTCTGATGTGACCAAATCATTTATCAAAGCACATTATGTACCAACACTTTATAATAACTATCTTTGCAAATCATATTCCCTTTGTTTGGTGTAAACAAAGACCTGGGTGTATGACCACCATGGTATATATTTGTAACCAATTGGTGAAAAGATCATGATCCTCATCATACCTCTGTTTTGTGTAAACAAATACCTAGGTTAAAGGCACCTCTGTTTTATGGAAGTAAAGACCCGGTGACCTGAATATGATCATATCTAAGCTCTCAAAAGAATCCTCTGTGATCAACTGTATATTAAATTTAGAGCTTTTACATTAATGCATTAATGAGATGTCAAATGCATCTCAAGATAGAACTTATAACTTAAAGTACATAGTTTCTAAGTGTGAAAAGGTGATGATTTGACTCACAAAGGGAGGACAAACTCTAAGTGAATTAAATGTGAAGCCCATAATAGTTACCTCCTAATAACCATGATAACATGATAAACAACATGCCTAGTTGACACAATACTCTTGTATGGATTTAAGTGGACAAACATACTTGCAATCAGAACTAAAATCAGGTATCAATTCATGAAACAAATTAATCAGGAAGATGCATAGTGTTATAGTATGATCCCATTCTATCTGTATATATACTTGTACATAGTACTAATTTCAATTTTGTTTAGTTTAATTTCTTTTGGTTTGGACAGACATGTGTCTTTCATGATATTCTTCTTAGAAATTTATGATAAATGCCTTCATTCATCATTAATCAAAAATTTAGGGGGGTAGAATCATGAAAATAAGTTAACAACAAAATTGTCAACATGAAGGAATTGAAACCTGAGCACTAACTTGGCTTTTGGATACATGAAGTTTTTAAAATATAAACCTTCTTGTGCACAATTATCATGAATACAAAGTCAACAAGGTCTAATAGCAATAAATGGTTCTATCATTTGATTAGAACCATACAACAAAATAGAAAGTTCAATCGTGGCATTTTTAACATCAGCAGAAGCTACAGTGCATGCTTAGCATCAGCATAAGCTACAGTGCATTTTATGCATCCGCAAAAGCTATAGTGTGAAACTTAAGGGGGAGTAAAATATGACTATTCGTAGATTGGTAACCTACGAATGAGTTAATATTTTACAAGTATAATTCATTTCCATAGATTGGTAACCTATGGAAAATCAAGTTATACTTCAATTCAATTTTAAATTTTAGTTTTTAAGTTAGGCATCCGCAGATGTCCTACGGATGAACTGTAATCTGCGGAACAAATAAATTCCAAGAATGAGTAATAAGAAAAGTGGGACCCACTTCATTAAATAAATGAAATAAATGTGTCCGAGGGAGTATAAATGATGTTTTTGACTTGGAATTCATTATTCACTTTTTACAGAACCTTTTTGATCTAGATGTTCGTTAGTTAAAACCTCATCCCTCCCTTATCTGATTTCAAAATTACTCAAATCCTAAACATCAAACAAAGCTTAAAAGTGGTTTCAAATATTAATCTCAAGGTAAAACATATCATAAACATCAGTAATGAACTGACTTATTCATCGTTTTCGTTTAAACTATTCGTATTCGTAAATATGATGACTTAGTTCTAACATAACCGTCTTCATTCTTATGAACATATGACTAATCGATTTGCAAGGGAGCACAATGTCTGTGCGTTCTTAAATCCTGACGACCCTGCGTCGGAAGGATGTTGGGACATCATCAGATACTTGCGACGATCCAAGCTTTTCTATGCTTTAATAGTAGAGTCTGTGATTTATCAAGCTCACATAGTCGACTTTTGGAATTCAGCTTAAATAGTGGAAGATGGAGAATCTAAATTTATTATGGCTGATATTAAGAATGAAAGACTAAGAATAGATGAGCAGACCATCAGAAGGGTATTAGAGTTGGGAAATCAAGAATCAGGTCACCCAGATGTATTTGAGAATGAGTATATAGAGAAGGTGTTCTACCTGATGGGATATGATGGTGATTTTGAGAAGGGAGAAATAAAGAAAGGAAGACTGTGTAAGCCATATAGATTTCTGTGTCACACTTATCTCAAGTGTATCTCCAACAGGAAATCCGGATTGGATAGATTTTCTAGACACATTTCTTCTAGAATCATTGGCATATTTGAGGGGAGGACATACAACTATTCAAAGTACATCTTTGGGTGTTTGAGTGACCAAATGTAGATACATGTGTACCTAGTTTAGGAACTAAATGTAAATGTCTTTCATGTCTTACATATATGTAATTGAATGGGTATGAATGAAATACAGTGTGTGGTTGATGCATATAATGTTTAATATTTCATTGTTTATTGTGTGATAACACATATTGAACTAACTATATAGGTTTGTGGTTGTTACATAGTTCTTAGTCAAGAATGGTTGAGAAATGTGTTTAACCTTAATCGTATGAAGTATTCATGCGAATGGACCATGCTAATGGTGTAGGGGTTTTAACATGTTTATCAAAGCTCATATAATCTAGTTTATATGAAAACGCAGCGGAATATATATGTTTTAAAACATGTTAATAAGATGATTATTAAACCATTTAATAAAGAACCCCAAGCCATGGATCATTATACAAATGCATACAATATAAAACAAAAGATACTAAGAAGTATATACAACCTTTGTAGCTTCCTAAAACCCAAAGTGAGAGCTGTGAAAGATGACTTTGTGGCTGAGTTTTCAACCAAGAAAACCTCAAGGAGTGATACCCCAAGCTTGTACAAACACCTTTGATTGCTAGGAATCTTGACACCAAATTTTCAGCAACCAAAAACCCCTTTTGAAAGCTGAAAAATCTGCTCTTTTTCTTCTTTCAAAACCGTGAGAGAGAGAGAGAGAGAGATATGGAGAGAGTTTCTCAAGTGTGTGTGTGAGAGAAAGAGAGAGGATGCAAGAGTGTTCAAGTGGGAAAGTAATTGCATGGCTTTGGAACTAAAAAGGGGTGGCAACCAAGACAAAAGGGGCGGCCGATTTTGGCTCCCTTTGTCTCCCTCTTGTTTCAAATTTTTAATAAAACTAAATACACTCTTGCACCCTTATGATGTAAAATTAAACCATTTTAATTTTATATCACTAACACACACACTATTATTTGTCATTGTCTAACTAATTTAAAAAATGAACAAATAATCCCATATGAACAAATATATATATATATATATATATATATATATATATATATATATATATATATATATATATATATATATATATATATATATATATATATATATATATATATATATATATATATATTTATATATAAACTTGTTCATTTGCAAAAGCAATGATTTAGAAAACCCGGTTTCTAAATTGGTGTTTATATTTATTTGTTTGATCTAATCAACAAATAAATATTTGTCGGTGTTTGTTTGGCTTGTTATTGGGTATGACCCGACTTGGATCATATCACACTAGCCACATCAATTTAATATATATCTTGGGCAGATCATTTCCTTTAATCTCCCACTTGCACAAGATTTATAGAAGATTGATGCAAGCAGCAAATAACGCCTAGCAACGGTTTGCTACCCCTAATGTATATGACTAAGTGCCATTCAATAACATCATCCTTTTCAAGTACCTTACTTGAAAATGTTTTAGGTGAATTAATCATCTATCCTTTTGTTGCAGATGTCATGTTAAATCCAAGAGACACAGAATAGTCATTCTCCGATGATTTAACTTTAACAGGCCTTAGACATCTAACTCTAAACGAATAAGAGGAACAAATTCCATCTTGACTACATACGTCTCTCACAATCACCTCATGTCATACCTGAACTCAGCCTTATGTACTGCCTTTTCAGAACAGCAAAGGACTAAGTCAAAGTACAATACTTGGTGAACATCAAGACCCAATATGTATCTCAGGTCTGAGGATACAATGATATTCGCCTTTACTCAAAATCTCTTATGACTAATCAGAAAGATTCCATGCAGAAATAATTGAGAGCAGGTCAGTCCAATATCTATATCCCATAGATATCAATGAACCTTGGTAGCAACCTCTTGCTCTATATTCATACCTTATGAATATCAACCAATCCAAGTTCATTATAGTCTTACATGCATAATTGTTCCCACAAGTATGATCGACTACGGACGTTGAGAATAATTCATTTATTCACGGATTTAAACATGCTAAAATAGAAGAACAAATGAAATTATAACCACATAATTAAGTCAAATAACATTAGTTCCAATATCCAAATACAAAATACAATATCAAACCCAGTCACTTGAATATCTAAGTCCCATGGCACAAACATGACCTTCATGCTTTGCCTTTTCAAGGAGTTTTGTGAGTGGATCCGTAACGTTTTTATCAGTGTGGACTTTGCGAATACATATCTTTCCTTTTTCAACTTCATCCCTTATGTAGTTGAATCTCCGTTTAATGTGCCGAGTCTTTTGATGAGCACGAGGTTCCTTGATTTGAGCAATCGCACCCTCGTTGTCACAAAAGATCTCTAGGGGATCCTGAATGGAAGGGACTACCCCTAGATCGGCTATGAATTTCTTCAGCCATGCAGCTTCCTGTGCTGCCATTGAAGCGGCGACGTATTCTGACTCTGTAGTGGACAACGCTACGACTTCTTGCTTTGAGCTTTTCCAAGAAACAGCTCCCCCATTCAGAATAAAGATGTACCCCGATTGAGATCGTGAATCATCTCGATCGGTTTGGAAACTCGCATCCGTGTAACCTTTTACAACGAGTTCCTCTTCACCAGACCCGTAGATCAAGAACATGTCCTTAGTCCTCCTTAGGTACTTCAGAATGTTCTTGACAGCCATCCAATGACTATCACCAGGATTTTGCTGGTATCTACTTGTCATGCTTAAAGCGCATGACACGTCTGGTCTAGTGCATATCATTGCATACATGATGGATCCTATAGCAGATGCATATGGGATTGCCTTCATTCTATTTTGCTCCTCCTTGGAGCTTGGACATTGAGTTGTACTCAATATTGTCCCTCTTTGAATAGCTACAATACCTTTCTTAGAGTTTTCCATCTTGAACCTTTTCAAGATTTTGTCAATGTATGCACTTTGATTCAAACCAATTAGCCGTCTTGATCTATCTCTATAGATCTTTATTCCCAGAATATAGGCGGCTTCACCAAGATCCTTGATGGAAAAACAACTTCCAAGCCAGGTTTTTACACCTTCCATGGTTGGAATGTCGTTTCCAAACAGTAGTATGTCATCAACATACAATACTAGGAAGGTTATTGTGCTCCCACTAGCCTTCTTATACACGCAAGCCTCATCAGCGTTTTTGATGAAGCCAAATTTCTTTACTTCAACATCAAAACGGTGATTCCAACTTCAATCCATAGATTGATTTCATTAACGTGCATACTTTATTGGGATATTTTGGATCGACAAAACCTTCATGCTGAACCATATAGACATCTTCCTCAAGATATCCATTTAGGAAAGCGGTTTTGACATCCATTTGCCAAATCTCATAATCATAATGAGCTGCTATGGCAAACAATATCCTTATAGACTGAAGCATTGCAACAGGTGAGAAGGTTTCATCATAATCAACCCTTTGAGTTTGAGTGAAACCCTTTGCTACAAGTCTAGCTTTGTAAGTATCCAAGTTTCCATGCATATCGGTTTTCTTCTTGAAAACCCACTTACTTCCAACTACTTTGGAATTAAGAGGTGGCACAACAAGTTCCCAAACTTGATTGTCATACATGGATTGCATCTCAACGTTCATGGCCTTAAGCCATTTGTCACAATCCAAATTGGACACTGCATCATGATATGTGGTTGGTTCATCTGAATCCACCACATAGCATCCATCCATGAAAAATCCGTATCTTTCAGGTGGATTACTAGTTCTACCACTTCTGCGAACGTTTTGTGTGTATTGATCAACCACTTGATCATCCTCAACATCCTCACGTTGAGTGCTAGTTTCAACCAAACGTGCATCGGGCTGTGTTTCTTGATCCTCCTCAAGATCCACTGTTCTACTGCTAGTTCCTTCCATAAGGAACTTAGTTTCTAAGAGCTCACCCTTTCTGGTAACAAACACTTTTTGTTCCAGTGGATCATAGAAATAATATCCCATAGAATCTCTAGGATATCCAACAAAGATACACTTGGTGGATCGGACATCTAATTTGTTTGGGGTGGGAGTCTTAACACAAGCCTCACAACCCCAGACCCTTAAGTACGATAGGGATAAAACTCTTCCATGCCATATCTCAAAAGGTGTCTTTTCCACCTTTTTGGTTGGGGCCATATTCAGAATACGGGCCGCGGAGAGCAAAGCGAAACCCCAAAATGATAGAGGTAATGTGCTTCTAGCCATCATAGATCGAACCATATCCAATAAGGTTCGATTCCTCCTCTCAGACACACCATTATGTTGTGGTGTTCCAGGTGGAGTGAGTTGTGAGACAATCCCACAACTCCTAAGATGATCTTGAAAAACATCACTTAGGTATTCGCCACCTCTATCAGTGCGGAGAATTTTAATTGACTTGTTGAGTTGATTTTCTACTTCATTCTTGAAGATTTTGAACATTTCAAAAGCTTCATCTTTGTGCCTTAATAAGTACACATACCCATAGTGACTATAATCGTCGGTAAAGGTAATGAAGTATCTTTCACCATTCCTAGTCATTGGCTTAAAAGGACCACATACATCCGAATGTATGATACCTAATAAATCTTTTGCCCTTTCGTTAGTTCCACTAAAGGGTGCCTTAGTCATTTTACCTTGTAAACAAGATTCACATACATCAAATGAATCATATTCATTTGTTTTTAGAAGACCATTCTTTTGAAGTGTTTGTATACGTTTCTTGTTTATATGACCAAGACGGCAATGCCAAAGGTAGGTATCACTCAAATCTAATTTGAGTCTTTTGGTGGTTGCTTGGTATATTGAGCTATCATATGTTACGTTTTCATGAACCAATTCATAAATACCATTACAAGGTATAGCCTTAAAATAAAATACATGATTTAAAGAAACATGAATATCATTGTCAACAAACTTGAAATCATAATCATATTGTCTTAAACGGGAAACAGAAATTATGTTCCTAGTCAAACTAGGAGCATATAATACATTGTTCAAAATAACTTCCAAACCACCTAGAAGCTTCAAAATGTAGTCTCCTTGGGCTTCAACGTGAACCTTTGCACCATTGCCCATGAAGAGACTTATTTCCCCTTTTGCATAATGCTCATCTCTTTTGAACCCCTGCAATAAATTGCAAATGTGAGTTCCACATCCGGTATCTAATACCCATGTGTTAGAAGAAATAACATTTAGCTCAACATGTATCATGTAAATTATACCTGAGTTTTGCCCTGCATCCCTCTTTTCTCTCAACTCTTTGAGATAGATTGGACAATTTCTCATCCAATGCCCTATCTCACCACATTTGAAGCATGGGTCGTTTACAGCAACCTTTTGCTTTTTCTCCTTGGGCTTCGGAGGTTCCGCCCTAACAACCATCTTCCCCTTTCCTCCAACGTGCCCCTTTCCTTTGGCAACATTTGCCTTGGGAGGGGGTAGAGACCTCTTCCTTCTCCCACCTTCATTATTGGTGAGAACGGGTAAAACCCTTTTACCCATTCCCGCCTCAGCTGATTTGAGCATCGAATGAAGTTCATTTATGCTCTTGTCCCATCCGTTCATGTTGTAATTCATGACGAATGCCTCAAACCTTTTAGTTAGGCCATTAAGGATCAAATCCGTGGCCAACTCCTTTGAGACAGGACAATTTAGCCTTTGAAGGCGGTCGATGTGGCTTTTCATCTTAAGAACATAAGATGAAACTGATTGGGATTCCTCCATCCGACATGCATGAAGCGCTCGAACCGTTTCGAAGCGCTCCACTCTAGCTTGTTGCTGGAACGTTTCCCGCAACTGAGTGATCATGTCATAGGCTCCATGGAGCTCATACTCCTTTTGGAGTTCGGGTGTCATACTTGCTAACATTAAGCAAGAGACTTGGATGGAGTCTCCGTATATCTAACCCAATCATTATAGGCCTCCACATCCTCCTCGTTAGGTTCATCGGGGATGGGATCATCAAGAATGTAGGCCCGCTTTTCTTGCTTGAGAACAATTCTCAAGTTGCGGTACCAATCCATGAAGTTGTTAGGTGTTAGACGATCCCTTTGAAGGATCGCCCTAAGAGATTGGTTGTTTTGGTTTGGTACATCGTTATTAGCGTTGTTGTGGTCGGCCATCTACAAGATTTTACAAAGTTCCATTTTAGTAATCGTTGATATAATTATATATTTCATTTATTAATACCCTTTACGTCTCATAGACTATTAATAAAAAAAAATTTTAGAATCCAACGTTATATTTAAATATTGGTTAGGTGACCTTTATCCCATTATTTAAATAAACAAGGTAGTCATAAATGACAATTGCAACCCATTGCAACTTCTAATGGTATGGGATCGTTTGAACATCTTATGTTTATAACGGCATGTTTACCCCATCAACACCTTTTATAAAACACATTTTAGGTGATCCATTCAATATATTTTATAAATCAAGTCGTCCTACTTACACACACGTGTGAGTTTACCACATAAGTGGTTAGGTGACCTTTATCCCACAAACATGGCATTCTCACCTCAAGTTACAAGTTCCCTCAAAGTGGTTAGGTGACCTTTATCCCACTAAGAGTTTGCAAGTAACCTAAGTGTTGTGTAAAAGGATGGTGTTTAACTTGTTTTCAAAAGGGATTTATAATTTCACAATTCTTGTTTTAGAAAAGACCATGTACTATATGATTGTATGCATTCAACCATATGGTACCCATTTGGTTCTTTTAAATAAAACCCATTTTATTTTGCAAACCATTAACTCCTTTTATAGAACCATTCTATTTTGCTTAATGATTTGAGAACCAATTTCTTGTAATAGCTTGTTCTAGTTGATGGTTTGTTAATGACATCCAAATATCCAAAACAAAACAACATCATAAGCATTCAACCAAGCATAACCAAACAATTCATATATGCATAACAAAGCATACTAAATTGAGCACACTTGTTTAGCCAAAACAAGTGTGTCAAAAGGTCTTGTCCTAAGGGTTAAGAACATGACACATGGTTGACAAAAGGAACTCCCACTTGAATCCACATCTTCAAGCATCCTCTTTGTCCATCTTTTCTTCAAGTCTTGATCTTGAGCATCCTTACAAAATATGTATCCTAATACATTTTTGTAGTAAAGATAAACTCCTAATCTATTTATTACAAACCATATGAATGAATAGATTACAAAACAAGACTTGAAACAAAATTAAATTATTACATGCCCAAATGAATATAACATGACAACCAATCATACAATCCAAATGGTCTAGGCTTTGTTATGCATAATCAACAACAACATGATCAAACATACACAAGATAATCGATTTTGGCAGCCCCTTATAGCCCATGTTTTTGGCCAACATAAACCAAGAACAAATGGGTTAAGAACATATAAATAAACATCTAATAATCTAGAGTTTTAAAGATCCTTATATGCATAAAGAAGCATATTTAAAACACCAAAGGGGGTCAAAATCCAGCCCCTAACTCACGGATTTTTGGTGTCAAGCACCACAAAACGTGAACTAGGGAGGAAATACATGTATGCATATGTATAAGTGGCTCTTGATGCCATTGTAGGGGTTTTAACATGTTTATCAAAGCTCAAATAATCTAGTTTATATGAAAACGCAACGGAATATATATGTTTTAAAACATGTTAATAAGATGATTATTAAACCATTTAATAAAGAACCCCAAGCCATGGATCATTATACAAATGCATACAATATAAAACAAAAGATACTAAGAAGTATATACAACCTTTGTAGCTTCCTAAAACCCAAAGTGAGAGCTGTGAAAGATGACTTTGTGGCTGAGTTTTCAACCAAGAAAATCTCAAGGAGTGATACCCCAAGCTTGTACAAACACCTTTGATTGCTAGGAATCTTGACACCAAATTTTCAGCAACCAAAAACCCCTTTTGAAAGCTGAAAAATCTGCTCCTTTTCTTCTTTCAAAACCGTGAGAGAGATAGAGATATGGAGAGAGTTTCTCAAGTGTGTGTGTGAGAGAAAGAGAGAGGATGCAAGAGTGTTCAAGTGGAAAAGTAATTGCATGGCCTTGGAACTAAAAAGGGGTGGCAACCAAGACAAAAGGGGCAGCCGATTTTGGCTCCCTTTGTCTCCCTCTTGTTTCAAATTTTTAATAAAACTAAATACACTCTTGCACCCTTATGATGTAAAATTAAACCATTTTAATTTTATATCACTAACCACACACTATTATTTGTCATTGTCTAACTAATTTAAAAAATGAACAAATAATCCCATATGAACATATATATATATATATATATATATATATATATATATATATATATATATATATAATATATATATATATATATACATACATATATATATATATATATACATATATATATATATATATATATATATATATATATATATATATATATATATATATATATATATATATCTATATATATATATATATATATATATATATATATATATATATATATAAACTTGTTCATTTGCAAAAGCAATGATTTAGAAAACCCGGTTTCTAAATTGGTGTTTATATTTATTTGTTTGATCTAATCAACAAATAAAATTTGTCGGTGTTTGTTTGGCTTGTTATTGGATATGACCCGACTTGGATCATATCACACTAGCCACATCAATTTAATATATATCTTGGGCAGATCATTTCCTTCAAATGGACCATACGCATGAACACTTCATGCTAATTGACCAGTCGCACGACTGAACCAGGAGACTGGATCAGTCGTACGATTGTGATATGAGATTGACTCCGTCGCACGACTGAACATTCAGTCTTGCGGATGGATCAATCGCATGCTTCAGTCGCACACCTGAACCATGCTAATGGTTCAGTCATACGAATGGAAAACCCTAACCTATAAATACCACTTAATTCGTGGAAAAACATAACAATTCGAATACCTATGCACCTAATCGTACCCTAGCCGTCCAGAGACTCAAGAACACCTGTTCCAAGTTCATAGGATCGTATTTAATCATCTTGCAATCGTTCTTAACGTTTTGATTCAATCTTAGATCGATTATACTTGCGTTCTCACTGATTGGATCGCCAATCAAATAGGATTCCGCACTATTTGGTTTGGTATACACGTAAATCAGTTAGTACTCCGTACCTAAACGGTCCTAACAAGTGGTATCAGAGCTTTGGCTCTTGATTTGCATGTGACTCAATCGATTTTGATATATAAAAATCGTGTTTTCACTCAAAAACTTAATCTTTTGTGTCAAACAGTGTTTTTTGACATCTCCACGTCAAAAAGTTAACGTTTTTCGGTATACGGCAATTAGGGTCTGTGAGAAATTTGTGTTTTTGCATCTAAGTGTTCAAAACCTTCGATTTTGCACAACCAACAGCTTTCAGTCGCACGATTGACTCAATCGCACGACTGAACCAATTCGCACCTTCCATACGCACGATTGAACTTAGTCTCCTTGCTCATTCGTACGACTAACCAGCTTCATTCGCATAGACTCCAACTGCACTCTCCTTACGCACGACTGAATCCGATCGCACGATTGAATTCATCCGCACTCTTCATTCGCATGATTGACTCATTCGCATAAGTTCAATCGCACGAGTGGTCCATTCGCACAATTGAAGTACTTGATGTCAAAAGTTTAAAGTTAACGAGATGGAAGAACAATACTCAGCGTTCACAGCAGGTAGAGACACACAGATCCAGAACCTCTTACTTCTGGAGAATGAGACTAGGAATCATAATAAACCACCTAAGCTTATAACGTTAGATGATTACCCATAGTGGAAGCAACGTTTCGAGATCTACCTAAATGGAGTTGATCCCAACCTTTGGGAATCAATTGAAACAGGATATGACATGCCGGTTGGTGTAGATGGGGTAAAATTGACCTTGGGCGGGATGACTGACAGCCAGAAGACGAAATACAATGCAGAGAAGAAGGTTTATGCCCTGTTAACTCAGTCTATTCCAAAAGATATATTCCATCAATTTTCTGAGAATAAACAGGCAAAGAAACTTTGGATAGCCTTGGAAAAACGTTATGACGGAAATGCTTCGTTAAAAGCTCTAAAGGCAAAAGCTTTAATGAAGGAGTTTGACAAGTTCTCTTCAATGGGTAAAGAAAGTCTGGATGATTTAATCGACAGGTTCTATCATCTCATGAGTGAGCTGCATATTCATGGAGTTACAACGTCAATAGAAGACAAGGTATCCAGCTTGGCAGATGGCTTACCAGAGAAGTGGGATTCGTTTGTATCTATTTTGAGACAAAACAGTATATTGGGAAAATTAGATATAAACGACTTCATCCTAAAATTGAAAGAGGAGGAACTTAGGATGAAATACAGGTCGCAGAAAGGAACATATAACCAAAATCCTTCACTTTACAACGCCTCTTCCACAACAGCCAGTTCAGGAGCACCCCTACAGACTGCATTTGTTTCACGTTCATCTGCTCCTTCACCAACCATAGCTTCAGGGTTGCACGTCTGGATCATCAAGTACCCATTATATTGCACCTGAGGGTAATTCTACCAAGTTAAAGACCGAGAATCTCGGGAATATCACTGCGGAGGTGGCTAAAGAACATATGGATCTATTGGCAGCAGTTGTTCACTCGTATGACGGTTTGGTTGCACGAAAGATTGGTAACTACCATCTAGCATATGAAGATTACCAATAGATAGACGAGAACGAGCTTGAAAGAATGGACATAATGTGGGCATTGGCAAGTTCTGTGCGGAGAGCTAAAAAGTTTGTTAAGAAGACGGGACAAAATTTGATAGCTACTAAAGACACTACTTTTGGTTTTGATAAGTCCAAAGTTACCTGTTTCAACTGTGGATAGAAGGGGCACTTTAAACGTGAGTGTGTAAAGCCCAAGAAGACAGGCAACGACAACCGATTCTCGACTTTTAACCGTCATGACAAACCAACAAGTGGAGCTACCTCGTCTAGTACAGAGACAAAGGCTTTGACTGCTCAAGGTGACGAAGGACAAGATTGGAGCTTCAAATTTATGTCACCGGGAGAATCTAACATTGCAAATGTCGAGGTGTTAGATGACGATACTGAAAGTGAAGCTGATATCGCGATCGAACTAGCAATGTCAGAAACTGAAGATACTGCGAAAGTGGTCAAACCCCTGATTGAAGAAGATACCAAAACAACATGTTCAGAATCTCCAGAAGTTGAAGAGTCAACCTCTGCACTGATGGCGGATACAACTGAATCTTCACAGGTAAGTACTAAAGACCAATTGTTTGACAATCATGCTTTTATGAATGTAATAAATTTAGGGAAACCATAGATTTGAAATTTGCTAGGTTATTAAATCACAATCATAGCTTAGTAAAGGACTTGCAACTATGCACAGAAGCAAATCACATTTTAAAACTAAATGAGCACAGTTACAAAGAGAAAATAGAACTTTTAAATAAATAACTTAAAGAAACCGAAGTTGTGGCTTTTAACCAAGCAAATGACAGTAAGTTCTATTTAAACTCCCTTGAAGAAACTAACAAGGAAAAAGTAGTTTTGGAAGTCGAAGTAAATTCATTAAAACAAAAATTGCATAGTTGGACGAGTTCTTCTCACATAGTTAAAAACTTAGTGAAAGAACGAAATAACGGGGAGGGATTAGGTTACAAAGTAGTTCCACCACCACATGAGATCTTGTTAAATACTAAATGTCGACTAGTAAATAACAATCCTATTAAGGATCATGTGGTGACCACTCATCTAGTTAGTGATCCAGATTCCACATGTCAAACGGTGGAATCTGTCACTAAACTGAAGGAGGACACTTTGAAATCTAAGGGTAAAATGCCTATCGTTAATTTGGATGAGCAATTTGAGAAGGTTAAGGTAAAGTTAGGTTCAACAACGTCTAATAATGAACCCAAAACGACCAAACAAGTTAACCAATCACGTGATTCATGTCTAAGTCCAACTAAACAAAAAGGTAATGATGTTAAAAAGGTTCAAACAATTAATCTTGTTAAAGAAGATAAAACATCTAAACCAGAATTGACTAAACCCAACAAGCCTAAAGTCACACCGGTCTCACACACTTCCCCATAGAGACGTCTTTCTCAACATGTTGAAGGTCGATCGTGCTACAATTGTGGAAAGAGAGGACACATTGCTTCTAATTGTCCTCAGTATCAGACACCAAGAAAGAAAGTCGAACTTCATGATACTAAACAGATTTTTTCTAAAAGGAGGTCTATTACTCAACCTAAAAGAAATAATGAAACTAAAGTTCAAACCATAAGCCAGTCGTCTGTTTATCACAAACAGGCCTTGCATAATACTGGTATGTGGAAAGAAAAATCAAATCAAATGTCTGATACTGAGAGCAGTAAGAAGCATGATATGCCCTCACCTTCAAATGGACAGTGGGTATAAATTATGATGTGTGATGCCTCAAGGTCACCCAAGCCAGTTAAGGCTTGGGTACCTAGCTTCAACTAATCATTTCCTTTAAATGTGCAGGGTGTCCGCTATAGTGCTTCTACAAATACCTGGATCGTTGATAATGGGGCATAAAGGCACATGACTGGGAACTTGTCTTTCCTCTCAAACGTCAAACCGATTAAGGGAGGACATGTTTCCTTTGCTGGAAATAAAGGAGGTTACATCACTGCACATGGAGAAGTGGGAAATCAGAAAGTTAAGTTTGAGAAGGGCAACTATGTTCAACAACTACAAAATAACTTACTTTTTGTATCACAGATTTGTGACAAAGGTTTCAAGGTTGTTTTTTACAACAAGAAGTGCTACGAGTTAAAGAAGGAGTACATCATTCCGGGGGACCAAATTTTAATGTCAGCTTCAAGGTATAATGACTTATACGTCTTGGATCTATCAAAGGTCTCCACAACCGATCATAAAGTCCAATGCTTCTTGTCAAAGGCAACTGAGAAGGAATCCATCTCCTAGCATAGGAGAATGGGACACATTAATCCAAGGAAGATGAGTCATCTCATTCAGAATGATTTGGTCAATGGAGTTAATGTCAAACACTTTCAACTTCCGGATTTCTGTGTGGCGTGTAAGAAAGGGAAACAGACCAAGAAGTCTCACAAGGCAAAGACAGTCAACTAGATTGAATTGCCTCTCGAACTTCTACATATGGATCTATTTGGTCTTGTGAGCACCAGGAGCATCGCTGGAGATCTATATTGTTATGAAGTCACCGATGACTATTCCAGATTCTCTTGGGTAATGTTTCTGAAATCCAAATCAGAAACATTTGATTCGTTCAAACAACTTGTGACCATATTGGAATCTCTATACAAGTTAAAGGTACATCAGATTCGCTCAGACAACGGTACAGAATTCAAGAATCAGTGGATGGAGGCATTCTGCAAAGAAAAGGGAATTGTACATCAGTTCACATCTGCCTACACTCCACAGATGAACGGAGTTGCTGAACCAAAGAACAGAAGCTTGATAGAGACAGCCAGGATGATGCTAGCAGACTCGAAACTGCCTATCAAATTCTGGAATGAGGCAGTTGCAAATGCATGTTACACTTTGAATCGAGTCTTGGTGGTTAAAAGACATGGTAAAACGTGTTACGAGTTGCTCCAACGATGTAAACCTAATCTAGAGTATCTTGAACTGTTTGGCGCACCATGTACACTACTGAAGAAACATCAGTCAGGAAAGTTCAGTGATAAGGCTGAAGAAGGTATTTTTCTAGGATACAACATACCGAATAAAAGGGTTTACAACAACTCATCGGGTCAAGTAGAAGTGTGGTGCAACGTCGATGTTCAGAGATTCACCACCCCCTTGTAGGAAAAGGACCCGCCTTCTTTTTTGATTATGATGGATTCTTCAAGTCCTTCAACATTACTCTCACTCCTTCTGATAATGAGCTTTCGACAAAGATGATGTATGATGTCTTAAACACACCGCCCGTAGACTCACCAATATCCTGGTCACAAGGTCTGTCTTCTAGTAACTCAGGGGGAGCACTAGAGGTAAGTGACTCCTCTTCTGACGATGAAGAAATGGAAAATGTTCAGGTGGATCAGGAGGCACAGGTTGCTACTACTTCAAGTACACAAGCATCAGATGTAGATACCTCTGACACTTCGGAACCCCATACTCCCACCGCCTCAGATACTGAACCTGCGGTTCACAATCTGGATAATGAGGTAGTTGTACCCACCACTCCTGGATCTCGACTAAATGTTTATCATCCTCTGGACAATGTCATAGGGGATGCACAATCGGGAGTACAGACAAGAAATCAGCTCTACTCAGCTGATTATGCCTCATTCATGGAAAAAGGCTACCTTCACGACGGTGCTTATCGATGTTTTGTGTCTCAATTTGAGCCAAAATATGTAAGTGATGCCTTGAATGATAAGGCTTGGCTGAGTGCCATGCAAGAAGAACTTCTTCAATTCAAGAAGTTAGGAGTGTGTACTCTGGTGGATAAACCTAAAGGTGCTAAGGTTATTGGCACTAAATGGGTTTTGAAATGCAAGAAGGATGACCAAGGGGTCATTATCAGAAACAAGGCTCAACTAGTAGTTCAAGGATTTCGACAAGTCGAGGGAATTGATTACAACGAAGTGTTTGCACCTGTGGCAAGAATGGAAGCCATCCGTATCTTCCTAGCCTATGCATCGTATATGAAGATTAAAGTCTATCAGCTTGATGTGAAGAGTGCTTTCCTTCATGGTAAAATCAGAGAGACAGTGTATGTCAGTCAACCCGAGGGATTTGAGGATATGTATGATCGGGACAGAGTGTACAAGCTAGACAAGGCTCTATATGGGCTTCATCAAGCCCCAAAAGCATGGTATGAGAAGCTCTCGACTCATCTTGTGAAACATGGCTTCCGTAGAGGAGTGATTGATTATACACTATTCATCAAAGAAAGGATGGTGATTTACTGCTTGTACAGATTTATGTTGATGACATAATCTTTGGTTCCAAAAACGAAGATCTATGTAAAGAATTTGAAGCAGTAATGAAAGCTGAGTTTGAGATGAGTGCCATGGGAGATGAAGTTCTTTCTCGGGTTACAGGTGGATTAGACACCTAAGAGAATTTTCCTACATCATACAAAGTATGTAGGCGATATTCTCAGTCGGTTCGCTATGGAGAATGTGTCGACAGCCGGGACTCCACTTGCTACAAACCACGATATAGCACCCGACGAAAGTGGCGATCTGGTTGATGCCACCATGTACCGAGGAATGATCGGATCTCTCATGTACCTCACCGCCTCACGACCGGATATCATGTACGCGACGTGTCTCTGCTCCAGATATCAGGCGAAACCGAAGGTCAACCATCTCATAGGCTTCAAAAGGATATTTCTTTATCTGAAGGGTACTCCAACACTTGGGTTGTGGTATCCTCATGACGATGACTTTGAGCTTGAAGCGTATAGCGACTCGGATTAGGGCGGCTGCAAAATGAAATACAAGTCAACTTCAGCGGGATGTCAATTCTTTGGGAGAAGATTAGTCACATGGCAATGTAAGAAGCAGACATCGGTTGCTCTGTCAACTTGTGAAGCTGAATACGTTGCTGCTGCAAGCTGTTGTTCACAAATCATGTAGATTCAACAGCAAATGCGGGATTACGGCTTGAAATTATCTAACACTGCTATATTTGTTGATAATTCTGCTGCTATAGCCGTAACTAAAAATCCGGTCCAACATCCTAAGACCAAAAACATCGGAATTAAATATCACTTTATATGTGATTGTTTTGAAAAGAATGTTATCGATGTTGTTAAAATTAATACGGACTTTCAATGCGCTGACCTCTACACAAAAGTTTTTGATAAACCAAGATTTTTATATCTGTTATAGGTCAACAGAGTGAAAAAGAAAAGTGATGTGATCACAGAAGATGAAAATGCTTAGTCCGACAACGATTTTTTCATTCTCTCTTATTTTCTTTTATTTTTCTTATTTCAATTTCCTGGCACTTTAAAATCCAAAAATGCAAAAAATATTTTCGGTTTTACAATTTTAGGGGGAGAATAGGTTAAATTAGTATAAACTTAATTGTTTTTAATTTTAGTACTTAAAAAAACGAGGGAGAAGGACAGTCTAGCTAATAGAAATGAGATCGTATCTGTGATACTGATTCAATGTTTATGGAAAATGATAGTGAAGGGTTTGCAAGAACACAAGACATAGTTTAACCCGTTAAACTTTCTGAAAACGCAGCGGAATAACAACTTTATAAAATTTCTTATAAGCTGAAAAATATGTTCTTTAGGTGACCATATAAATGTATAAAGCAAACCCAAAATCAAAGGATCATAATATGTGAATGAGCAAGCTATGAACATAAGTAAAACTACATAAAATCACAGCTATAATGAGCTGTGAAGAACTACCTTCCCAGCAGCTTAAAATCGACAGAAAGGTGGATGTTTGATGCTCAAAATCGGCCAAGACTTCAAGATTAGAAGTCCTCAAGCTTGTATACCCCAAGCCCTTGAAGCAAACAACTCTTGTTAGGGAGAATGAACACCAAAATCAACTCCAAAAACCCCTTTCTTTGCTGCTGTTCCGTAACTTTTGAGAGAAAGAGAGAGGATTTTCTTTTGTGTTTTGCATGTGAAGTAAAGTGAGTTGGAGAGTCCAACACTCTTTCATAAAGAGTGTGTGTTACCAAGGGAAAAGAAGGAACCCCATTGGTCCATGGGGGTGGCCAAAAATTTTTAAACATGGCTGGGATTCCCTCTCATTTTTATGTCTTGTGGACACATTAAAAGTTCATGGACCCTCTTGGATTTTTAATGTGTAACAAGTGCAAGAACCATACTTATGTTTTATGCACTAATCTTTAATTAAACATTTTAATTAAAGATCACTAACATTGCATTATCTTATGTTATTTAAACCCTTTTAAATAACAATGTGATTAATAAAACCCATCAACAAATCATCCTTATGATTTGACCCATTTCACATATAATTGTTTAGAAAACCAATTTTCTAAATTTGGTGTGTTATTATTCAATTGCATGATCACATCATCAATTAAATAATCGTTTGTCTTTGCAAAGCTTGTTATTTGGGTATAACCCGACTTGGATCATAACGTACTAACCACATCAATATTCTAAGTGTCTTGGGCACATAGAATCCTACAATCTCCCACTTGCCCAAGATTCATAGAAGATTGATGCAAGCAGTAAATACCGCCTAACAATGGTTTACTACCCTTAATACGCATGACTTATAGCCATTCAATAACATCATCCCTTTCAAGTATCCTACTTGAAATGATTTAGGTGAATTAATCATCTATCATTTTGTTTCAGATGTCATGTTAAATCCAAGGACACCGAATGATCATTTCTTGTTGATTTAAATTAATCAGGCCTTAGACATCTTGCTCTCAACGAATAAGAGGAACAAATTCCATCTTGAGTACATACGTTTCTCAGAAACACCTCGTGTCATACCTGAATATACCCTTATGTACTGTCCACTATTTCAGGACAGTGAAGAATAAGCTCAAGGTATAATACTTGGTGAATATCAAAACCCAATATGTATCTCAGGTCGGAGGATACCAAATGATATTCGCCTTTACTCAAATTTACTTATGATCAATCAATAAGATTCCATGTAGTAAAATTTGAGATGCGGGTTAGTCCAATATTTGTATCCCACAAATATCTATGAACCTTGGTAGCAACCCATTGTTCTATATTCATCCTTATGAATATCAACCAATCCAAGTTCATAATAATCTTACCCTCACACTTGTTCCCACAAGTATGAACGACTACGGACATTTAGAGTAAACAATTTACTCATGGATTAAGCATGCTAAATTGGAACATTAATTGAAACATTATAACCAAATAATTTTATTCAAATAATAAAGAGTTCCACATATCCAAATACAAAATTTACAGATCAAATCCAATCACTAGAATATCGAAGTCCCATGGCACAAGTATGACCTTCATGCTTTGCCTTTTCAAGGAGCTTCGTGAGAGGATCCGCAATGTTTTGATCCGTGTGAACTTTGCGAATACATATCTTTCCCTTTTCAACTTCATCTCGTATGTAGTTGAATCTCCGCTCAATGTGCCTAGTCTTTTGATGAGCACGAGGTTCCTTGATTTGAGCAATCGCACCCTCGTTATCACAAAAGATCTCTAGGGGTTCCTGAATGGAAGGGACAACCCCTAGATCGGCAATGAATTTCTTCAACCATGCAGCTTCTTGAGCTGCCAGTGAGGCGGCGACATATTCTGATTCTGTAGTTGATAGAGCCACCACATCCTGTTTGGAGCTCTTCCATGAGGCCGCTCCTCCATTCAGAATGAAAATATATCCCGATTGTGACCGAGAATCATCACGATCGGTTTGGAAACTCGCATCCGTGTAACCTTTTACAACGAGTTCTTCATCACCAGATCCATAGATTAGGAACATATCTCTTGTCCTCCTAGGTACTTAAGTATGTTCTTAACAGCCATCCAATGACTGTTTCCAGGATTTTGCTGGTATCGGCTTGTCATGCTTAAGGCGCATGACACGTCCGGTCGAGTGCATATCATTGCATACATGATGGATCCAATAGCAGATGCGTATGGGATTGCCTTCATTTTATCTTGCTCATCCCTTGAGCTAGGACATTGAGTCGTACTCAGTATCGTTCCTCTTTGAATAGGTACGGTACCTTTCTTAGAGTTCTCCATCTTGAACCTTTTCAAGATCTTATCAATGTATGCACTTTGATTCAAACCAATCAACCGCCTTGATCTATCCCTATAGAACTTTATTCCCAGAATATAGGCGGCTTCTCCAAGATCCTTAATGGAAAAACAACTTCCAAGCCAGGTTTTTACACCTTCCAAGGTTGGAATGTCATTTCCAAAGAGTAGTATGTCATCAACATACAATACTAGGAAAGTTATTGTGCTCCCACTAGCCTTCTTATACACACAAGCCTCATCAGCGTTTTTGATGAAGCCAAATTTCTTTACCTCCTCATCAAAACGATGATTCTAGCTTCTCGATGCTTGTTTCAATCCATAGATTGATTTCTTTAACTTGCATACTTTATTAGGATGTTTTGGATCGACAAAACCTTCAGGCTGAACCATATAGACATCTTCCTCAAGATATCCATTTAGGAAAGCCGTTTTGACATCCATTTGCCAAATCTCATAATCATAATGAGCAGCTATGGCAAACAATATCCTTATAGACTTTAGCATCGTAACAGGTGAGAAAGTTTCATCATAATCAACCCCTTGAGTTTGGTGAAACCCTTTGCTACAAGTCTAGCTTTATAAGTATCCAAGTTTCCATGCATATCGGTTTTCTTCTTGAAAACCCACTTACTTCCAACTACCTTGGAATTAAGAGGTGGTACAACAAGTTCCCAAACTTGATTGTCATACATGGATTGCATCTCAACGTTCATGGCCTTAAGCCATTTGTCACAATCCAAATTGGACACTGCATCATGATATGTGGTTGGTTCATCTGAATCTACCACATAGCATCCATCCATGAAAAATCCGTATCTTTCAGGTGGATTACTAGTTCTACCACTTCTACGAACATTTTGTGTGTATTGATCAACCACTTGATCAACCTCAACATCCTCATGTTGAGTGCTAGTTTCAACCAAACATGCATCGGGTTGTGGTTCTTGATCCTCCTCAAGATCCATTGTTCTACTGCTAGTTCCTTCCATAAGGAACTTTGCTTCTAAGAACTCACCCTTTCTGGCAACAAACACCTTTTGTTCCAGTGGATCATAGAAATAATATCCCATAGAATCTCTAGGATATCCAATAAAGATACACTTGGTGGATCGGACTTCCAATTTGTTTGGGGTGGGAGTCTTAACATAAGCCTCACAACCCCAGACCCTTAAGTATGATAGGGATGGAACTCTTCCATGCCATATCTCAAAAGGTGTCCTTTCCACCTTTTTGGTTGGGGCCATATTTAGAATACGGGCCGCGGAGAGCAAAGCGAAACCCTAAAATGATAGAGGCAATGTGCTTCTAGCCATCATAGATCGGACCATATCCAATAAGGTTCGATTCCTCCTCTCAGACACACCATTGTGTTGTGGTGTTCCAGGTGGAGTGAGTTGTGAGACAATCCCACAACTCCTAAAATGATCTTGAAAAGCATCACTTAGGTATTCACCTCCTCTATCGGTGCGGAGAAATTTAATTGACTTGTTGAGTTGATTTTCCACTTCATTCTTGAAGATTTTGAACATTTCAAAAGCTTCATCTTTGTGCCTTAATAAGTACACATACCCATAGCGACTATAATCGTCGGTAAAGGTAATGAAGTATCTTTCACCATTCCTAGTCATTGGCTTAAAAGGACCACATACATCCGAATGTATGATTCCTAATAAATCTTTTGCCCTTTCGTTAGTTCCACTAAAGGGTGCCTTAGTCATTTTACCTTGTAAACAAGATTCACATACATCAAATGAATCACATTCATTCGTTTCTAAAAGACCATTCTTTTGAAGTGTTTGTATATGTTTCTTGTTTATATGACCAAGACGACAATACCAAAGATAGGTATCACTCAATCCAACTTGAGTTTCTTGGTGTTAGTTTGGTACAATGAACTATTTAAAGCATTTTCATGAACCAATTCATAAATACCATTAATGGGAATAGCTTTAAAATAGAACATATCATTTAAAGAAACATGAATATCATTTTCAACAAAAGATAATACATAATCATAATGGCTTAATTGGGATACAGAAATAATGTTCCTAGTAAAACTACGAGCATACAAAACATTCTTCAAAATAACATCCAAGCCACTTGGAAGTTTTAGGATGTAGTCCCCACGACTTCAACTTGGACTTTGGTTCCATTGCCCATGAAGAGACTAACATCCCCTTGATTGAAGTCCCTACTTCTTGTGAACCCCTGCAACAAATTGCAAATATGAGTTCCACATCCGGTATCTAATACCCATGTGTTAGAAGATGTAACATTAAGATCAATATGAATCATGTATATTGTACCTGAGGTCTGCCCGGCATCCGTCTTTGCTTTCAACGCTTGGAGATGGACAGGACAATTTCTTGCCCAATGTCCAATCTCCCCACACTTGAAGCATGGGTCATTGGTAGCAACCTTTTGCTTCTTCTCTTGTGGTTTGGGTGGCACCCTTGCCACCCCTTTCCCTTTTCCCCATACGGGTCCTTTACCCTTGGCAACCTTTGCCTTGGGTGCGGGATTAGGCCTTTTCTTGTTCCCACCTTCATTGATAGTGAGAACGGGTAAAATCCTTTTACCCATGGCCGCCTCGGCGGTTTTAAGCATTGAGTGAAGCTCACCAATGCTCTTGTCCCAAGCATTCATGTTGTAGTTCAACACGAATGTCTCGAACTTCTTGGTAAGGCCATTAAGGATCAAATCCGTGGTCAATTCCTTCGAGACGGGACAATTAAGCCTCTCGAGGCGGTCAATATGACTTTTCATCTTAAGTACATAAGATGAAACAGATTGGTTGTCGTCCATACGACATGCATGGAGTGCTCGAACCGTTTCGAAGCGCTCAACCCTTGCTTGCTGTTGGAACGTTTCCTTCAGCTGGGTTATCATGTCATAAGCTCCGTGATGTTCATACTCCTTTTGGAGATCCGGAGTCATGCTCGCTAGCATGAGAAAAACACTTGGACGGAGTCCTCAGTGTATTTCAGCCAATCGTTGTAGGCCTCCTCAATCATCCTCAGTAGGCTGATCGGGGATAGGGTCGTCTAAAACATATGATCTTCTCTCTTGCTTGAGAACGATTCTCAAGTTTCGATACCAATCAATGAAATTATTATGATTTAGACGTTCCTTTTGGAGGATCGCTCGTAATGATTGGGTGGACGCGGATGAGTTATCATGATTGTCATTATTGGTGGCCATCTACAAAATTTAACAAAGATCTATTTAGTATTTTTGATATTGCTATTTTTAATAATTAATGCCTTTTAAGGTCATTTTATATTAAAATCTAGAACCCAACATTACATTTAAATTGTGGTTAGGTGACCTTTATCCCACGATTTAAATTAATAAGGTGGTCAACGATTGACGGTTGCAACCATTTGCAACTTCTAGTATGAGATCGACTTTAAACATCATATGTAAAGTCGGCATGTTAATCCCATCAACACCATTTGGAAACCATATTTAGGTGATCCATTTAACATGGTTTGCAAATCAAGTTATCCTACTTGCACACACGTGTGAGTTTACCCACATAAGTGGTTAGGTGACCTTTATCCCACCAATGTGGTATCCCCACCTTAAATCACAAGTTCCCTCTAAATGGTTAGGTGACCTTTATCCCATTAAGAGTTTCCAAATGACTCAAGTGTTGTGCAAAAGGACGGTGTTAAACTTGTTTGTCAAAAGTTTAGAGATTTCATAATTCTAGTTTAGAAAACTCTATGTACTTGTATTTGCATGCTTTCAAATACAAGATACCCTATGGTCCTTTTAATAAAACCCATTTTATTACGAAATCATTAATCCTTTTAATAACCATTTATAAACACTTAATGATTAAGAACCATTTTGTATTAGCTTGTTAAGATCATTTATATTAAGATTGTCCACCATATCCAAATATCATACAATCATTCATAAAATCACAATCAAACAAGCATAATATAAACAACCACAATGTGCATAACCATAGCTACTATTGTGACCACACTTGTTTGCCATCACAAGTGTGGTCATTAGGTCTTTCCTAAGGGTTGAATACAACACAAAATTGAGGTCTTCATAGACCCCCACTTGAACTTGCATCCATATGCTTCAAGTCCTTCTTTTGTGTCTTCCTCTTGTGCTTCCTTCCCGAGCATCTTCTTTTACAAAATATATATCCTAATACATATTTTCTAGTAAAAGGAAATTACTCCTAATCTATTATTACATCTCAATGAATAAATAGACAAAATACATTTTTAAACAAAGCACAAATTAATATACAACCCCATTGAATGAATATAATCTAATAAATACATTCAATCCAAACCAAACAACACAAGGTCTAAGCTAGGTTATGCACCAATATGAACATACATCATATCATCCAAATATAACTAAGAATCCCCATTAAAACCTATGATTTTCAGCCAACATAAACTGAAAATTCGGGTTTCAAACATTGTCCAAACAATATACATATCATCATACATATCTTTCAAGGTTTAATCACAAGCATGTGTGATATAACCTTGAAAGCTTGGGGATTCAACATACAAGAACATTCCAGCCCTTAAATGGGTTATAAAATCCCTTAAAACAAAATTTTTAAAGGATACTAACAAGCATGCTATCCACATAACCGGCTCTAGATGCCATTGAAGGGTTTGCAAGAACACAAGACATAGTTTAACCCGTTAAACTTTCTGAAAACGCAGCGGAATAACAACTTTATAAACTTTCTTATAAGCTGAAAAACATGTTCTTTAGGTGACCATATAAATGTATAAAGCAAACCCAAAATCAAAGGATCATAATATGTGAATGAGCAAGCTATGAACATAAGTAAAACTACATAAAATCACAGCTATAATGAGCTGTGAAGAACTACCTTCCCAACAGCTTAAAATCGACAGAAAGGTGGATGTTTGATGCTCAAAATCGGCCAAGACTTCAAGATTAGAAGTCCTCAAGCTTGTATACCCCAAGCCCTTGAAGCAAACAACTCTTGTTAGGGAGAATGAACACCAAAATCAACTCCAAAAACCCCTTTCTTTGCTGCTGCTGTTCCGTAACTTTTGAGAGAAAGAGAGAGGATTTTCTTTTGTGTTTTGCATGTGAAGTAAAGTGAGTTGGAGAGTCCAACACTCTTTCATAAAGAGTGTGTGTTACCAAGGGAAAAGAAGGAACCCCATTGGTCCATGGGGGTGGCCAAAAATTTTTAAACATGGCTGGGATTCCCTCTCATTTTTATGTCTTGTGGACACATTAAAAGTTCATGGACCCTCTTGGATTTTTAATGTGTGACAAGTGCAAGAACCATACTTATGTTTTATGCACTAATCTTTAATTAAACATTTTAATTAAAGATCACTAACATTGCATTATCTTATGTTATTTAAACCCTTTTAAATAACAATGTGATTAATAAAACCCATCAACAAATCATCCTTATGATTTGACCCATTTCACATATAATTGTTTAAAAAACCAATTTTCTAAATTTGGTGTGTTATTATTCAATTGCATGATCACATCATCAATTAAATAATCGTTTGTGTTTGCAAATCTTGTTATTTGGGTATAACCCGACTTGGATCATAACGTACTAACCACATCAATATTCTAAGTGTCTTGGGCACATAGAATCCTACAGATAGTACACAGGAACAAAGAGTTTGGGACTTTAAAAGAACTTAACTGATTAAGATGCAAAATTCAAAGTATAGTTATGAGAAGTCTAAGCAAAATAAAAGGAAAAATGTTAGTAAAATTAGTATGCTACTAAGGTAACATAGAGAAAGTAGACTTAGAGGTTGCAAGTTCATTATATGATGTGTCGGTAGATTCAACAAAATAGATGAGTAGACCTCATTGCTGACTTAAATTCAAACTAAGTTGTTCAACAAGCTGTGGGTTATCATCTTATCCCTGGTTAACACAATCAATGAAGATCCAATAAGGGGTGACGAGCAAATTAAACGCCACAAATGTGTGCGGATGACCATAAAATGAGCAAAGCAAAAAAAAATTATGTAAACGCAATCAAGCTAATAACAAATGTTGTTGGTGCGTTATGTGCAAAAAGAAAAGAAAAATGCTCTCACAAGAAGATAGGTTGTGTGCCTCTTTGCTGTGCGATGGCACTGACCTAAGGATAAGCATAACCTAAATATTCTAGAATTCATTGTTGTTTACGCCTCTCTGCTGTGCGATGGCACTGACCTGAGGCTTGGCATCTCTTTGAAAGCTCTTAGAATAGTTTCTTCTTGTCAAAACACCCGTAGACCGCTCACAAATCTCCTGAGGAACGTTGATTACCATATAAGCGTGGGATCCACAAATGCTTGTTGAAATAATTAAACCTAACAGATCACCAATCTGTGTCAAAAATTTGTGTATGGATTTAAGAGGACAAGTATACTGACAATCATCGTGGCTGCAATTCTTGAAAGTCCAAATCATTGTGTGTATCTCACATCACTAGTATGATTTCCTAAACTTATTAATGACTCTTGATAAAAACAAGAACCTAGTATCAAAAGGATATGGTAACATGTCCCAAATGATTTGATAAACCTGTATGATCCCATAATGAATTGATCCAGTTATGATCAATGTAACTTGATGTTATACTGTCTAGAATGAAAAATCTGGTAGATACTTATCTTAGGATTCCAACCTCACACAAAAAATACAAAATTATGTTTTAGTTTTGTTTATTTCTAGTTGGTTAAGTTAGTTAATTTCAGTTAATTTAGTAGTTAAAAGTCAGACTACGCATCGGAACTCTATCTGGGATTTAATCACTTAAAAGGGTCACGTCTGAGGTGACCAAACTGGTTTTCACATGTTAAAAGAGTCACATCTAAGGTGACAAATTGTTTTGTTTTAAAAGGATCACGTCTGAGGTGATCAAAGGTTTTATAAGTTAAAATGATCATGTCTAGATGATTGAATGCTCGATTGGTTTTATCAGTTGTTAAAAAGGGCTAAGTCTCAAATGGTCATAAAGTCTAAATCATAAGTATGAGTCATTCGCACGACTGAACCATGAGTATGGACCAGCCGTACGATTGGACCATATGTATGAGCCCAATCGCACGACTAAACCACACGTATGGCCTAGACGTGCGATTGGACCATAAGCATGAGTAAACTCACACGATTGGATCACAAGATAGAACCAATCGCATGAATGGAGGTGACCGAATGAGACAGTCACACGACTGACACCTAGTCGCACGACTGAAGGTGACCGACTGTGCCAGTCCCACGACTGACTTCTAGTTGCACGAATCAAGTATGCGACTGGGCTCAGTCTCACGACTGAAGGAAACCCTAGTATAAAAGGAGGGGGAGTCGGTCGCAGTCATTCATCACTCTCAAATCGCCCTCAAATCGCACGACTACACCGTTACTCTGCCCGATTTCCATTTGATCATTCTAGACCACTGATTATTGTGTACTGATGATTTCTAGTGATTATACAGGTAAGGTGAGGTGCAATCTACTTAAATGTCCATCAATTTATGCCCTAAATGATTGAATTTAAGCCATAAACAGAACCGAGACTTAGTTTGCCTAAGAAACTAATAAAACTAAGCACATTGTGAAATTAAAGGTTATTAGGTGTTCTGTCGGTCATTTGCGAGACTAATGAGCCAAACCACGACGTCTAACATTAAATTTTTCTCAAAATTTGAATTTGAATTGAACAGTCAGTCTGGCGTGCGAATAGACACCCTGATGAACTTCAGTCGCACGACTAAGCTGGGCGAATGGCTAAACCGCACGACTAAACCATGCGTATGAGTACAGACGCACGACTGGTGTAAACGCTAGAGATAGCATACGACTTAGCCCAGTCGCATGCTCAGCCGTATGTATGAAGTCATTCGCACGACTAGATCTCAGTCGCACAGCTCATTCGCACGACTAGATCTCAGTCGCTTAGCTCATCCGCACGACATAACAGAAAAATTTCAAGTTCTAAAGATTCAAATTGTTACTCATTGACCCACACTAACGTTTATTTACATTGTGTAACAGATGGCGAGTCGGTGGACGATGAGCACAAAGCATAACATATGTGCTCATCTTGATTTGACATCCCTGAATGCACCCGAGTTCGTAGGCATTATTTCATTTCTGAGGAGATCGAGGATCTTCAAAGCGATCTCTACCCCGTGCACACCCTACAGGTCGATACAGCAGGCTTTCTGGGAAAGCGCTGTTATTGATAGGTCCTCAGAGCCTCACCGGATTCGGAGTTCTATCTTTGGCCAGGCCATTGACATCAGTGAGGAGGACCTACAGACAGTGTTAGAGTTGGGAGACGATAGGGATTGCCCCACCAGACTACATCCGCTAATGGTTCGTGGATGCTTTCTACAGGCTAAGTACTCGGGGGATATCAATGCAGGTATGCTCAACAAGAGCAACCTGTGCCCCCAGTTCAAATACTTAGCCCATGTGCTGCTGAGATGTATAGCCTCAAGGAAGGGAGGTTTTGATGAGCTCTCTGATCAGATTCAGAATGCCTATGTGGCTCTGATTCTGAATCATCCTTTCAGCTTTTCGAGGATGATCTTCACCTATTTGGTGGAGAACATAGAGGCCAAGGGCAAGGAAGGCTTCTGCATGTACCCTCTCTTCATACAGATGATCATAGATCAGAAGCTTCCTTCGCTGCCCAAGGAGAGAGAGGACGTAGTTATCCTAGAGGTGATGGATGATACCACCCTAGGAAGGATGAGGGTATACCGGGGAAAACAGGTGAAGCCCCCTGTAAGGAGGTTGCTTGGGCATCTGGCCCGAGAAGACTATGTGGCGCCAGCAAAGAGGAAGTGGCGTCACGATGATAGTGACTCTGACTCTGAGCCGATTGTGGTCCCATCTAATGATTCTGATGACAATGATAGTGGTGATGGTGGAGATACTGGCCCCACCCAACGTTGGAGCTGGAAAAGATAGTCTATATTATCAACACAGTGAAAGTCAACAAAAGTCAACGTCACGGTCAAAGTCAACAAAAGTCAAACCCGACACGTTCGAGATGAGGAACCGAGACGAGACTTTGAAGATTAAAATGACTAGGAGTTTTATTGTAATAAATATATTTTGTGTGAACAAAATATATTTTATCTTGTTTTTAGTCATTTTTATGCTTAATATGTAATTTTGTAATAATTAGCCTAAGTCTAGGGAGTTAAGTGCAATTAGTGAATTTTAGTCTAGACTATAAATAGTGTTGGGGAATGGTTGCATGACCAATTGATTGAGGGATTATTTGTAAACACATATTATGCAATCTAATTGAAGATCAAAGGGGTTTTGATTGTGATTATCATATTTTGATCCAATTCTTCATGATTTGATTCAAGTTTGATCATCCACAGATACTAAATCTCCACCATCCACCCACGGAGGAGCTGACGTGGCAGGATTCCATCAGGACTTTCGTCCTGAAAGAGGAGGAGAGTGATGAGGAGCCGTTAGTTTGGACGGTGGGAAGCAGGGTGGTTGCCACCAAGAGGGGGATTAGGGCGGTAGGTGGACGCCATGGTGAGTCTAGGGAGGCTACTACTGATCCATCTTATACCCCAGACCCACCCAGTAGCCACGGGGGAGCCTCTTCATCCAAGGGATCGAGGAGAAAGAGAATGGCCCAACCCAACGGCAAGAAGGGGAAGAGGCCAAGGTTCACATTGACAACCACCACCACCAAAACTACCACCAATACTACCACACCATCCACCACTCCTACCACACCACTCACCACTACTACCACACCACCCACCACTACAGCCTACCCGTCACCACCCACTCATATACCACCACCCATATTCACCACTGCCACCACAACCACCACTAGCCACCAAGCCGGACCATCATCTCAACCAACATTCACCACAGGGTCATCTCTACCTCCCATTGGAGTAGAGGATCAGCTGTCAGCACTTAACCGTATGGTGCTGAAGCTGTTGGCTGCTGATGAAAAGAAGGCTGCCCAACTACGTCAGCTTGCGGAGCTTAATGCTACCCAAGCACAGCAGATCTCACAGCAAGCTCAGCAAATTGCCCAACTCCAGGAGCAAAACGACCAATCGGCTAAAAGGATTGGGGAGTTGGAGGCTACAAACAAGACCATCATGCTCAAGCTCAAGGGATCAAAGGATGAGCCACTCAAGATAAGAGAAGGAGATGATGATGATGATGATGAAGATGATGATAGTGATGATGATGAGGCCAGTGATGATGAAGAGACAAGGGAAGGGCAGAATGATGATGATGAAGAAGGAGATGCAGTTGCATCTGCCTCAGCTCAGGGTCAAGAGAGACGTACAAAGAGAAATCAAGACCAAGGAGCCTCATCTTCTGCCTCACCTACTGACGCGCCTGCTATTCAGGGCAAAAGTAATGATTAGATATTTATGTATTTGAAAGCTTTTCTACTTGAATCATGTATTAAACTATTGTACTTAATGTTTATATATATTTAATGTTCAACTGTCTTGATTATTGACTAATGATTGATGTGTTACATGTCTAAATCAAGCAGATCAAGCATATCAGCAAGATGAATATGTTATTACTCCCCTTCAGCAAATCAAGTCTCAACTCATAATGATTCTTGATTTGTAAGGGATAGTCAGGAGGTCTGTAAGCTATACTCCTGAAGAAGGAGAAATCATTCATGACCTTACTGATGACCAACTTGCTGAGATGTTCCGGCTCAACCCGGACGAGATTGTCAAGGATGCCCCTACAGTTGACGTGGATAGTGATGATGAGCTTAATGATGTGGAAGAGATAGAGATTGAAGATGTCACAGCCCAGCATTATCCTGAGTATGCTGACAAAGAGGGAAATGTAGTCCCCAATCTGGGCGACACTCTTGTTAGTGATACGTTTGCAACACTGGATCAGATGGAGCAAGAGTCCGAAAAGAATAAGGATCAAGCCCAAGCCTCAGACGCCAATGTTAACATCAAAAAGGCTGAATGGGCGGCATGTTTTGCAGATATCAGAGCCCAACGCACTGCTCCAAAGCCGAGTGCCTACACCAAGCTCTACAAAGTGAAGAAGCATCTGAAGGTGTCAGGAAAGATCATAGCGTGGGCATATTTTGATGATCTAAATGTATATGCTATTAAGAGGGAGAAGGGAATCGAGTACCTCAGATTCCCACATGATCTGAAGACTCTACCCGGTTTTGAGCTCAACCAGCTGGCCAAACTGAAGCTGTTGTATGCTGACCCAAGATAAATGTCAGGCTGGTTTGAAGCTGCATTCAAGAAAGAGTACCACACCAGGTGGGTTAACTTCAGACCCCAACAACCTACAAGGTACATCAGAAGGTCTAAAGTTGATTCCATTAGTGGAAAGCCAAAGATAGTGCTAAAATGGAGTCCTCCGCGCACGATGTCAATAATCCCTCTACGGGAAATGCCTTACGACTTCACTCCACACTTTAAATGGTGGTACTTTGATTGGAGAACAAGTGAGGCGGTCATAGTTTTGAATAGAGATGGAAATATGGAAACTAACAGGGTATTTGACCCAATGTGGCTAACCAACTAGTCGGTTAACGATGTTTACACGTTATACAAGTGGCCACTGTTCTATGATGCACAAGATAGAGTACAAGCCCTCCAGTTCCAAAATGTTATAAGGCTCTGTTTCGCATTTGAGATACATGCTGGAGCTACAAGAGAGGATAAGTACAAGAAGTTTGAAGAGCTGATGAAGAATGTTAGACAATAGAGTAAACTAGGTCCAAGGGGAAGTTTGTAGATACATGTGTACCTAGTTTAGGAACTAATTGTAAATGTCTTTCATTTCTTACATATATGATGGGTATGAATGAAATACAATGTGTGGTTGAGGCATATAATGTTTAATATTTCATTGTTTATTGTGTGATAACACATATTGAACTAACTATATAGGTTTGTGGTTGTTTACATAGTTCTTAGTCAAGAATGGTTGAGAAATGTGTTTAACTTAATCGTATGAGATATTCATGCGAATGGACCATGCTAATGGACCATACGCATGAACACTTCATGCTAATGGACCAGTCGCACGACTGAACCAGGAGACTGGATCAGTCGCACGATTATGATATGAGATTGACTCAGTCGTACGACTGAAAATTCAGTCGTGCGGATGGATCAATCGCATGCTTCAGTCGCACGACTGAACCATGCTAATGGTTTAGTCGTACGAATGGAAAACCCTAACCTATAAAAACCACTTAATTCATGGAAAAATATAACAATTCGAATACCTACACACCTAATCATACCCTAGCCGACCAGAGACTCAAGAACACCTGTTCCAAGTTCATAGGTCACAGTTGATCGTCTTGCAATCATTCTTACGTTTTGATTCATTCTTAGATCGATTATACCTGCGTTCTCACTGATTGGATCGCCAATCAAATAGGATTCCACACTATTTGGTTTGGTATACACGTAAATCAGTTAGTACTCCGTACCTAAACGGTCCTAACACCAAATCAGAGTATAGAAAGCTGACAAGATGTATATGTTCCCAAGGTTCTTGCAGCTGATCATAAATGTTGAGCTTCCTGTAATAGACCGAGATGGTGATGTGTTTGTTCAAGCACACCTAGGGAGATCTTTACTGAATAAGATAAGTGAAAGGTTTGAAGGAGAAGACATGCCTATGTTTGCGCATGTAGCTGACCCCAATGCCAACATTCCCCAAGAATTGATATGGGAAGAACCACAAGGAAGTTCACCTACTAACTCTGTGGAAGCCTCACCTTCACCTCATCAATCACCCATTCACCAACATCATCAATCTCCGCAACCACAATCACCAGCCAGTCAAAACACTCAACCAATCTCTTCAATTCACCCTCCATCCCCAAATCAACTCCAAATACAACTTTTTCAACAACCTCTAACTTCAGAAAATCAATCCACTGAGAGCATTTACACAAGGGAGATAGAGTTAGCCTCACAAGCAAGTACAGTTCAACTATCATTAACCAAGACTTAATCCCCTATCTATTCAAATGATATTGAAACTGTCTCTCCAGTCACTGTACCATCAGCAAAAACAACAACCACATCAAGAACAGGCAGATCAAGCCATTGAGTCCAGTTCAAGCTCAGCAGTGTAGCCCCTAAAGAAGTGAATGATGATGAGATTGTTGTTCAACATCAGGAAGAAGAAGAAGAGGCCAACTATGTTGAAGTGATTGCTTACAATGAAGATGATCTCAGTGATATTGATATCCCAGTCAGCAAAAGTTATCGTTGCTGAATACAACAAGCTTGTTGTCAAGTCTAACAATAGAAAGCAAAGAATTGAAGAGTTGAAGGGGATGATAAAAGAAAAATGATGATTAGCTGATAAAGCAAGAATCTAGTCTGAAAAGATTAAAAGAAAACATACAAGAAAATAATGAAGTCATTGATGCTCTGTATGAGCTTGTCATAGAACAAAAGAGTCAATTGTGTAAATTCGCTGGATCGATTGACATCTGAGCGTGTTCTCATCCGGCAGCACCTAGGCCCCGGGCACACTCTCAAAACCTTACCTCTCTACACAATGAAACTGGTATTTATAGGCCTCAGCCCATATCAGATGCGACTGGGCCCAATCGTACGATTGGACCATGCGTATGGTTCAATCGTTTGACTGGACCATACTTATGGGTCAGTCTTATGAATGGCCTAATAGCATCTCTCAGTCCCACGACTGGTCCATTCCACGACTGGTCCATTAGCATGGCTCAGTCGTACGACTGTGTAGTCTTATTCGCATATGCTCCAGCGAATGACTCAGTTTCATGTGTTTACAACAAATCAGGTGTATTACATTAGGCCTAGACTATTCGTCAAGCGACGGGCACACTATATATGACAATATATGCTCCAACAAATTCCCCCTTGGACGTTGCTTGCGAATAGTAGATAACACCTCTTACAATCTTCAGTCAATCTGTGCTCTGGTTTCCAATAGAATCAAATGAAAAACCATATTAGCCAACGTTGCTGATCCGTTAGGTTGCTACAGTATCCCTGAAAATGAATTTAGGCACAATAGCTTTCGTTTACTTTGCAGAACACCATCATAGCAGCAAGATTCCCCATTTGACTGATTTTTCCAGATAATGACATGAACAGTTTTCCATTACTCCAATCTTCACACAGGCTAACCTGATTAACATTAATACCTATAGAAATTCCCCCTCAAATTCAGCATATCCTAATATATAAACATTGTGCTCTTCTGGCGTCTTCATACGGTGTATTGGGCAAATAGTAGAAGGTTCCAATCCACAGCTGACAATCTCAAACAAATCAGCATGCACGCAGATCATCATCAGAAACCAGCTCACATCATCACTTTCTAATTGAGTATTCAATTTCTCTATACATGGATTCCCCCTAAGAATCAGAATCCTCTCTGTGCGGATAAATATAACTTAATTGACCCATAAATAGTCAGATGCTCCTGACTACCCCACAAAATCAGCACCGACTGCTGACATCTTCTCTTCTCTCTTTTGTGTTCTAACTACATTAATCTATTCTGGAAGTCCAACGAATAATGGGGTATCCATCGAACTTATTTGACAAAAGAACCTTAGGGTGAATGTGCTTTGCTCATCCTCAAATCTGTGCAAGAGGCAGTTCCAGAATTTTTTTTTTGGTCTGGAACACCGTTCATTTGTATGACATGGAGGACAAATATCACATTCGTGTGAATGGATGATGTGAATGATATATTCGTGCGACTGGTCATAAGACTGGTCCAGTAGCATGACTGGACATAAGACTGGTCCAGTAACACGACTGGACATAAGACTGGTCCAGTAGCATGACTGAACATAAGACTAGACATAAGACTGGTCCAGTCGTATGACTGGACATAAGACTGGTCCAGTCGTATGACTGGACATAAGACTAGTCCAGTCGCATGACTGAACATAAGGCTGGACATAAGACTGGTCTAGTCGTACGACTGGACATAATACTGGTCTAGTCGCATTGTTTAGTCGTATGAGCGGGTCTGCACACAGATTTTCAGATCTGCAGCCGCCATGGCTGCCAAAAACCCTAATCTGATGAATTTTACATGAACCGAAACAAAATAGACATCATAAGATTCGCAAGGGTGATAAGAAGGTGGTTCCGAGTTCGATTTTAACCAAGAAACAACACACGTAACAAGATCTGAGCAAAACATGAAGAACACGAAGTGGGTTTAACGCCAAAGAACATGAAATAGATTCAGAAATCAAGAGATCGGGTTGCTAGAATGATTGTTAGATCATTCTAGCAGTAACCGGCTGTGATACCAATTGTAAAGTCACTGGATCGGTTGACATCCGAGCGTGTTCTTGACGGAAGGAAAAGAAAAACTAAAAGACAAACAAGAGAACGAACAATAATACAATGGTTTCATTTGTAAAACCTAATGATTATAATCTCGTTAAACAGAAGAATCACAACTTTTGGCAAGGGGAGATCGAGCATGATCTCCCCTCTCATCCGGCAGCACCTAGGCCCCGGGCACACTCTCAAAACCTTACCTCTCTACACAAAGAAACTGGTATTTATAGGCCTTAGCCCATATCAGATTCGACTTGGCCCATTCGTATGATTGGACCATGCGTATGGTTCAATCGTACGATTGGACCATACTTATGGTTCAGTCTTACGAATGGCCCAATAGCATCTCTCAGTCGCACGACTGGTCCATTAGCATGGCTCAGTCGTACGACTGAGTCTCATTCGCATATGCTCCTGCGAATGACTTAGTTTCATGTGTTTACAACATATCAGGTCTATTACATTAAGCCTACACTATTCGTCAAGGGACGCACACACTTTATATAACAATATATGCTCCAACAAATTGCACATGAGAAGGCTGAAAAGGAGAAGCTGATTTTGGAAATTGATCATGTAACCAACTCTCTCTCTGCTCAATCTGCTCTACTAAAAAGGAAAGAGGAAGAGATAAAGAAGCTAAAGATGAAAAATATGTGCCCTGGAATCAAATGCTGCTCCATCAACAAAACCATCAAAAGAAACCTTTGAGATTTCAAGGCAGATCATTCAATATTCAAGGAAAAGGAAGTACTTGGGTCCTGTTAAGAAGGAAGTGATTAAAGTACAAGATTTTCCTAAAAGATCAAGGCCTACATCATCTGAGCACACTCCTTCTATGAATGTATCAACTTCAAAGCCTAAGCCTCATAATGAAACTGAAAGTGATGCTGAATGGAATGAGCTTACTAAAAATGAGTCTCCCAAAGAACTGCTGACCACCAAAGACATATTAGAAGAAAGGCCTAAGTCAAACATGTTTATGACCCTTATCAACCATGGGTTTCCATTTGATATGGTTGAGAGGATGAATGTGACTGAAATGAAGGATCTACTGAAAAAATTTGAACTTGCTAGATTCATGATCCCTAACTGTGACTATGAAGCATTCACAACATTTCAAGCCATTCAGAAAATCAAGAAAGATTTGGGTCACTATGATACAATAAAGCTCAACGAATACAATATGACCTGTTGGCTACAGGGTCACAATTACAAACTGCATGAGCATAAGGGAAGAAAAGTGGGTGAGCTAAGGAGAATGATGTAACATGTTATGCAGGTGGAATTAGAAACTGGAGTAAGATTCAGGACTGAAGCCCCTAATCCCATTCATGAACATCAAATGAAGATCCCTACTGAGCCAGTAACAGTTGAAAGCCAGGATCAACACAAAGGAAAAGAAAAAATTATCAGAGAACCCAGAGAGGTAATACCAGGAAAAGTATGTCCATTGGGCACAACTGTGAGAGAGATTACTGAAGAAAAATCTCCTCTAATCCAGTTGTTTGATCACATTACAACTCCCACTTCTGCTGAGGAAAACAGGATTATGGCCTGAAAATTTGACTCATATTGGGATTGTGCACTTATCAAAAGAGAATCTGGAAGAGTTGAATACTTCCACCAACTTGAATCAATATTGGTGTTGCCTGATGCTGACATTAAAGACCTTCAAAACCTGATCATCTCCAACTACCCAATAAGCCCAAGAGGAAGAGATTTCTCTGTGTTGGTAGGAAAGTTGAAAACTAAGTTCAAGGATGATGTTCTCAAGGAAGCAAGAAGGGAAGATGAAGAACACAAGCAAAGACTCAAAAGGGGAAAGAAGATCAAACTCCAACTCCTCTACACAAGTTGATGATGAATTCTTGAGGATGGGTTGGATACACTAACAGAAAAACAACAGCCATCAAATTCATCGAAGGAAATCAATTCACTCTTCCCATAACTGAGTGGGGATATGTGGAGAAGAATAAAGAACTGGTGCTGATGAGAAATGAAGACAAGAAGAAAGCTAAGAGTATAAGGCTGTTTGATCGTATTGAAATTAAACTTCTACATCCAAGCTACACTTCTTATCTACATGATAAGTTCTTCCCAAAACTCAAAGATGATCAAGCTTAGAATGACCTATGCCTGTACTTGCATATCATTCAAGTAATTGACAAACTGCAAGCTAAAGCCTATAAAAGAAGAAGATATGAGGCTGGGCTGCTAAAAGGAACTGATATCAATGAAGTATCTGAACTGAGAATGTCAGAACAAGATGAGCTGGAAATAGTTAACAATCAAAGTGTTGTGGAAACCCTGCAACAAAAGATGATATTCTGGGATTAAGTTTTGAGACACTACAAAAGATATGCCGAATTGAGATCAAGTACAAATATGATGATCCAAAGAATGCAGTATCATTCTTTAACAAGAAAATGGTGTCAAGGATGAAGGAACTTTCAGTTTTGAAGAGCTGATTACAAGTGTCTAAGCCTAAGGTGGAGTATTGTTAGATCTAGGAACAATAGATCTTGATCATTTTGTATAGGCTTAGAACTTTAATCAATACTTGTAATGAATGATTATAATTAATTATTTTGATGTATGTATTGTGTATATAGGTTTACCCATATGTGTGTTGATTTGTGTATGATTGCAGGTACAAACATAATACTTGGTCAATTACTGAAATTGACTAAGTGTAAGAAACATTCGAAGATCCTCTGCGGATGAACACTTAGCTCTAGAGTTCAAGTGAAAATCAAAGAGTTCAAGTGAAGACTCCTGCGGATGAGCAAACACCTTTGGAAGACAAAGTACCTTCGGAAGAACAAGTACCTTCAGAAGAACAAAGTACCTTCGAAAGAACAAAGTACCTTCGGAAGAACAAACACCGGAAGACTATATAGCTGCGGAGTTCAAACACTTGTATTTAAATAGTGCAAGTGTTACAAGTCAACAAGTCAACAAGACAATTGTGCAAATCCCAAGAGATTCGGTGTTTCCTTAACTGAAACACATGTGCCTATAAATATAGATCGTAGGTTTCACATCAGAGGACAAACACACGAGCAACAAAATGGCAAACCTAAACATCACATCAATTCACACAAACATAAACCCTAGCAGCCGTCACATCAAAATCAACACATTTGAAGCATTTATTGTTTACATACTTCATTATTTATTCATCTGTAATCATTAATCAATTTTAATAAAATACTTTTGAATCAAATATTGTTTGCTTATTAATTGTGTTCTTTTCATTATGTTTGTCATAATCATTATTAATTATATTTGAATTTTAATTATTAAACAATTAAACAAGGTTAATTGATTCCACAAACATTAACTTGGATTCACAACTTTAACTACCTCAAACCTGCAGAGATAAAAACTTGTTTCTGCACAGAGTTAAAAGTGACCTTGATCTCTTGAGCCTTCTTGTACTTTCTCTTGGCCTTCCTGACCAAGTTCTTCCTTCTTGACTTAGTCATCCCAACTCTTTTGTTCTCCTCAAAGAAATAGTGACCCTTCTTAGAGTGCACTTCTTCACTCTTCTCAGAGACATCCTTCACTTTTTCCTATTCATCCTCTTAACTCATGGTATCTATCAAAGGTAGCTCATCTTCACAAGTTCCACACCTAGGAGATCTTACAGACAAGATTGTATGTGGAGGAGCTATCTCACTAGTTCCCAGTCCCTGCTTATTCTGAAAACAAACTTTTGCATGCAAGGATGTGGATATAATATTCTTGAAGGTCTCTTTTTCAAGAACACATTTTTCTGCCCTAGCTTTGTTGATCACTAGCTCAGCCAGCCATTCAGTCAACTTAGTTATGAGATCTTTGATCTGAGTCCTGTAGTTGGTGTGTTCATGTTTAAGAGTTGAAATGGTTTTCTCTAAGTCCTCTATTTTTAGTTTATAATTGTTTTCAGCTCTTTTGAAATCAGATTTTAGAATATTTAAAGACTCAAGATTAGATCTCATATCTAAGTTGTAAGACTTATACCTATTAACTTTAGCAATACAATCAGGTGTACAAAGATGTTCCAATACCTTGGCTTCATCATGATCTGCCATAAATGCTTGGTTTGGAGATGCATCTTCCACCTAAAAGCTCCAGTCAAAGCCTCCTTCTTCAACAGCAACTACAACTTCCTACTTTGGCTTCTCATTCTGGGTGGCTCTCTCAGTGTAGATTGGTCTGTTTTGTGTTTGGCCACCATTTATCCTTGGTGCCTTAGATTCCCTTGAAAAGTGACCCATTTGGTTACAATTGTAACACTTTACTTTGATTTTGTCCAGCCCCAACTTTCCACTGCCTGCATTGCTTGAAAACTTCCTCCCTGTCCTCTTGTAGAATTTCTTGGCTCTATGAGTGAGAAGAGCCATTTGCTGAACTATCTCCATGTATTCCAGGTCATCTGGATGGATACAGTCCAAAACTTTAGGCAACTTTCTCTTCACTCTTGAAGATTTGGACTGTATCCATCCAGATGATCTGGAGTACATGGAGATAGTCCAGCAGATGGCTCTTCTCACTCATAGAGCCAAGAAGTTCTACAAGAGGACAGGGAGAAAGTTTCCAAGCAATGCAGCCAGTGGAAAGTTTGGGCTGGACAAAAGCAAAGTAAAGTGTTACAACTATAACCAGATGGGACACTTTGCAAGAGAGTGTAAGGCACCAAGGACAAATGGTGGCCAAGCACAAACCAGACCAAACTACATTTTGAAAGCCCCCTAGAATGAGAAGCCAAAGCAGCAAGCTGCAGTTGCTGTTGAAGAAGGAGGCTTTGACTGGAGCTTTCAAGTAGAAGATGCATCTCCAAACCAAGCACTCATGGCAGACCATGATGAAGCCAAGGTATTGGAATATCTTTGTACTCCTGAATGCATTGCTAAAGTTAATAGATACAGGTCCTATAATTTAGAAATAAGATCTCACCTTGAGTCCTTAATTATTTTAAAAGCTGATTTTAAAAAAGCTGAAAATGATTATAAACTAAAGATAGAGGACTTAGAGAAAACCATTTCAACTCTTAAAGATGAGCATACAAACTACAGGACTCAGATCAAAGATCTCATTACTAAATTAATTGAATGCCAGGCTGAGCTTGTGATCAACAAAGCCAAGGCAGAAAAATGTGTTCTTGAAGAAGAGACCTTCAAGAACATAATATCCTCATCCTTGTATGCAAAAGTTTGTTATCAAAATAAGAAAGGACTAGGATCTTGTGAGATAGCTCCTCCACACATAATCTTGTCTGTAAGATCTCCAAGGTGTGGAACTTGTGAAGATGAGCTTCCCCTCATAGATCCTGTGACTGAAGAGGATGAAGAGGAGATGGTGGAGAATGACTCTGAGAAGAGTGAAGAAGAGCATTCTAAGAAGGGTCACCATCCCTCTGAGGAGATCAAAGCTGTTGGGATGACAAAGTCAAGAAGAAAGAACTTGATCAGGAAGGCCAAAAGAAAGTCCAAAAAGGCTCAAGAGATCAAGGCTACCTTTAATTCTACACAGAAACAAGTCTTCATCTCTGCAGGATTTGAAGTGGTAAAGGCTGAAGACACAAACTTGAACTCCATCAACAAAAGTTCTAGTTCATATCCAAATCATCCCATCATCAAGAAGAAGACTGATCAGTTGTGCATTGCTGCTGTACAACCTGAACCATCCAGCTCAAAAGGTAGTTCTCACCCCACAAGATGAAGATGGAGAAGGAAAGTGATCAAGTTCAGCATTGTTCACAAAGAAGAACTCCTAGAAGGAAGAAAATGGACTGTGTTATGTGTGGCAGTACCTCTTATCTTGCTAAGGATTGTGTTTACAATCCAAGGAGTACTCTCCACATGACCAAGAAAGAAACTTCTAAGAGTTTGGAGAAGAAGAAGCAAGCTTTGGAAGGAAATTCTGTTTCCTTCGGAAACTCCAAAATGAAGAAGAAGAAGACAAGTGGAAACTTGCCTTCGGAACAAAATTTGGTCTCGGAATAAAGGAATACTTCCGAAGCACTGAAGCCTGCTGCAGTGAAAGCAAGATCTTCCGAAGGGACAGTCATAAAAACTTCCGAAGTCATCAAAACTTCTGAAGTATTGAAGGTCAAGTCTAAGTTTCCAAAGGTGGTATGGAAGTCAAAGAAAGACCAAGTGGCTGAAAGTTCTTCATCAACATCAGCAAATGATCCCTCTAGCATGACTATAGGATCAATTACTGTTGCATTGTCTTCAACTTCTTTTGATGAGCCCAAGACCAATGAGGCTTGGGTTTCTAAATGTAACTAATCATCTCTTTTGTGCAGGGACAGCTCAAGACAAACAGAAATGTATGGATCATTGATGAGATTATATCTCTCCCCTTAAAGCAATTAAATGAACTGGCTGACATGGAAGTGTCAAGAGAGATGAAGGAAGCAGAGGATGCAAGATTACTTCTCCAATTCAAAGAAGAGAAGAGACAGAAAATATTATACAAGCATGCTCCAACTCTCTCCCCAGTTCAGGAATGTCCTGTGCAAGAGGATGTTGCTGCTACACAAGAACCTCAGGTAGACAAGGAAACAGATAGGCAAAACATTATCAACTACTTGAGTGCCACAGGTCTCTACCAGGCATCTGCACTTCTTCCCTTGTCCTTTGAGTATCTCAAGCAGCTTGAACTTCAAGTGCTCAAAGAACAAAAGGCAACAAAAAGAAAGATGAGGGAAGATGCTGCAAAGTCAAGAGCTATCATCCAAAAGAGGATGAAGAAGTCTGCTGACAGACAAAGGATAATGAGCTTCTTTAAGCGGTATGGATTCTCCGAAAGGAGACTTGGCCCTATGTCTCTATCCACAATGGATGAGCATATCAGGGTAATCAAGCAGAAGATCAAGAGTGGAGAGCTGATTGACTTATACTCTCCTCCAAGTCAAATCCCACCTGAAGTGGAGGTTAAGGTTGAACAACCTGAGACAACACAACCTGGACCTCCTGCTGAGCCTCAGCAAGCTTCATCTTCTGATCTACAGTAGGGTCAAACTCCCTCTTATGGTATTACCTCCTTGTTGCGACACAAAAGTCTTTAAGACTGGTTAATGTTAAACCAATAATCATTAACCTGAGTAGTTAAGGTGAGGTACTTATAACATGTAAATAAGATAATGTAATGGATTCAAATTTCGATCTGAGCAAAAATGCTCAGAGTTAAGCCGGAGAACTTTCACAGCAATTGTTTTCTCCTGTGGGGTCGGGGGTGTGGTCACGGCTAGAAAACGGATAGTTAGACTCAATTAAGATAACACATATACTCCGAATCAGTTTCGCATATTTATTGTTTAAAAAAAATTAATGTTAAAAACCAACAAGGTCAAACACAAAAACCGATTTACCTTGCATTACGGGTATAATTAATAATCTCACATGCATGATGCATGTATCATGTATGTTTGTTTGTCTCGTTTTTTTTATAATAATCTAGCCTTTTCCGTTGCGTGTTCACAATTAGCTTCACATTAATATTTTAACTTACGCTACTCGTAAATTCCATCAATGAATATTTCACGCTCTATTTATATGACGCACGAGTTAGCTCCCAAATATTTTGGTGTTTCCAGTTTCCTCTATAATTTTTCGAATATACTCTCTCAATTGTATCTGTCTCGTAATATTCTTGACCAAACAATCCAAATACAATAATATTAAGCTCAAACAAATAATGTGAAACAAGTTATATGTGTCTTTCACCAACAAGTTGGAGATAGATGCAAGAAACACACTGCACAAAGTTGTTCCAAAGTGACTTGCATCATATGCCAAAAATGAAATGTTTTAACCTACTCCAACTCTCATATCTTTCCATGAATCATCGCGAAATTATTTAAATTCATAAAATAATATTTTTGCGTTCACTTTTAACTATTCTAATAACAACAATTAGGAGGTCAAGATGGAAGAAAACAACGACTTTAGATATATCCGGAGCCCTATAGTTACCCATGTCTGATACATGTTAAGTGTGATCACTACAATTCTAAAGAGTATTTGTGTATACTTGAAAAATGTAAAGATATGCTGAAAGTTTTAATATATGGTTTGGCATATTATTTACCATAAAAGATACAAAAGAAACGAGCATAGGACTCTTTTGTTGGATATTTAGTATTAGTGGAACTAACTAAATTTAGCAAAACAGACATCTATTAAACAAAACTTAATTGGTTTTGTGGGTTGTCACTTTGCAAATAAAGACCAACTTGGTTTACAATAAGACTTGTGAGATGATGTCGATACAGAAAACGACCGTGATAAGCCGATAACAATATTGATATTTATAGACTGAGATGATGAAACAAAATTTTATATTATTATAATTATATTAATATATTTTTATGTGTTTCTCAAATTACTTAATATATAACATCACGTATATACTACTAGCTTTCTAATACACGATTTTGTAAAAGCTATTTATTTAATTATATTACATACTAGCTTTAGTAAACTTATGTATTACACGAGTTAAACAAATAAAATATTCAATAGAATAAAAATTATTAATTATAAAACGATATATTAAGACATGATATCATTGTAATTACGTATAAAGTAATAAAACAATCATATGAAATTTTTAAATTTTCTATTTTTTTCAAAGATAACTTAAACATTTTATTTCAAAATAACGTTTTAGAAAATTTTCATTTTTAAAAATGTCCTTAGTAACATTCCCTATTTTAGTTATTTCGTTTTATAAAAAAATTACTTTAGAAAAACAATTTTAAAATATTACGTAAAAATAGTTTATTTTTTTAGAAAAAATTCATTTTATAAAGAACTATTTCTATAGAAATAACATTAATAAAAAGTTCTCTTTATTTGTAAGGATTTTTATAAGTCTGATGCAGCCAAAACATACAAAGTCTCTCTGCATGCATGCACTAAAGAACATATGTAGAATGCTTCGGAAGTTTTACACCAAGCACTAGAAATATTCTAATTGTAAAATCTTCTGAAGCCAAGACCAACATCTTCCGAAGCCAAAAGTGAAGTCTTCTGAAGCTTCAAAGACAAAGTCTTCCCAAGCCAAAGAGTGAAGACAGATTTCTACCGAAGACTTTTGAGGATATGTCTTTATTTGATGTACTTTACCATAAAGCTGGACCACCTTTCCGCTGTAACTTTGTAAAGTCACCAACTTACATGAGTTGGTGGAAAGGTCCATGCATTTGGTAACTGTATATTGAGGTCTTGAGTCTGTGCTTTCTACTTTGTGTACTTTTATTATTTTTGTAATATATTAGGATGTGAGCTATGGCATGTCATAGTCACTAGTCAAAAGGCAAATCTGCCTTTTGACTCTACATTTGATTTTGTAGTTGTCTAGTCAATTGTATCCAGCTGGCTTTCAAAGTATGGCCGGCTGTAGGATGTAGTATAAAGTATCTCAAGTACTTATAACTTTCCATCGTATGCTTTGTAACATTTGTAATAGAACTTGAGAAGCAATGTACATCATTCTTGAAATACAATTACTTGTGTTGTTTGCCATATTGTTTTGTCTCATATTTACTTGTGTTCTTAGCATCTTTCACAAAAAGTTAACCAGTTCCCTATTTGATTTGTTAAGTTTTCTAAGCAACTCTCCTCATTGTGTTATTGTGTTGTAAGTGCATACCCTTCACCGGTCCTACATTCTTAATTTATTAAGAAACTTATTATAATGTAAAAATGATTAAAATTATTAGTAATTAAGGTTGTTATTTAATGGAAGATAGAAGCGGGAAAAATTTGATAAGAATGAATGTGGTGCTAACACGTGCCACCTCAATTTACCTTTTTATTAGAGTAGGAAAATATATAATTTCTGAATTTTACTGAAAGTACATTTTAGTGATTTTTTTATGAAAGTACTTGATATACTCCTAGCGGTTGTTTATATATTACCTACTACTAGTGACTACGTTTTTTTGAAAACTTTTTTTATTTTTTATAAATATCTTAAGGGTAGGAAGTGTTATAGATGTACTCTGTAATCACGTCTTAATGTAATCTAAATATGCATGTTTTGACAAATTTAACCACAAATCTAATGCAAAAAACAAAGATTATGATGGAAGAGATTAGGACATGACCACCAATAAACACTTGACTTAACATCAAAACACATTTTAACACTAAGCCTCCATTAACTTATCATCTAGAAGAAACATGAGGCAGATCAAATTGCTCATACATACAAGTTAACTTTGATGGGAAATTAAAGACACTTGTAAAGAACTCGACTCACAACAGCTTGACTATGCTAGCATACCACGACAACATGCAACTGAGGTAGTAGATGATAAGGAATTAACTTGACTCACTTGGTCCAATTGTGAGAACCCGGTTCCTAATCTAAAAATATCAATACCGATTCGATGCAATATCAAATCTAAAGGCTTTGAACTCTCTCCATTCTCAATTCAATCTAAACCGATTCAAGGATCAACAATAACAATAAATCGATCTCGTGAGAGAATACGAAATCTAATCGATCACGGTTAGAAGATTAAATAAGTAGAAGACATGATTAATTGAACTCAAACACAAATCTGAATAATATTCAATGTATTGCTCTATGATTTTCAACAGTTACTATAGAGTATGAAATCAGAAAATGACAAAAGCTTTCTAAATTATATCAAAACTAACTCTTTATTCTAAACTATGTAGTTCTCGTTTGAGTTTTAAGTTCTTGCACGGAACTTCAAGTTCTCGTGCGACTTGATCTTGATCATCTTTATTTGATTTCCGGAGCCTCTAGGTTCAATCCCTACAATCAACCGCTAGGCTCAGTGAATCAATGCTCTAGAAGTTCACGTATGCAACCTTGTAAATGCCCCCATAAGCATACATGATGTTCTCTAGGGCCTTCGTAATCAGCCTACCAAACGGTGCTGCAAAAAAATGAACTAATTCATTAGTTGGAATCGCACAAGCCTGCAACCTCATCAAATCGTCCCTTCAAAATTTGAGCAGATCCACAGGGTCGATGAGACGGTAATCTCTATCAACACAATGTATCATTGCATGCCATGTCTCCTTTTCACAAGTCCACCACATGAGTAGCCAAGCTATTAACCAATACAGGACGTGTATAAAGATCTTCCTCGTATATCTCGGATGCTTGGAAACCCGTATCTTCATCGGCTTATTGGTATTTGGATCAATACGAGTCTCCTCTTCAAAGACTTTGGATTTACTTGTCTTAAAGTCCTTGAAGGTTGTCTTACTTTACCTCCAAATCATGTTCCATATCCAATTTGCTTTCCTATAGTTACTTGGATTGATAAATGTAACACGACCCATAGAATATAAGTTAAAAGTTCAAAGATTATGGAAATCATTCTCGTCTTGATGATTCTTAATTGCTCATCCCTTTCTCTTTATCACATACATTTTATTCTCTGCATCATATGTCCAGTTGATAATAGGTTCAAAATTTACATACCGTGTAAAAGGTTTGGAATGCCTCAGTGTATGTGCATATGTTGGTGGAGGTAATGTATCAACAATAATGTTTCCGACCTGACGTACTGCACTTTGACCACTAAGATTCACAGCCTTGTCAGTCGTCTCTTAAGCACAAGAGTCATCAACTATCTCTCCCTCTTCAATAAGCTATATAAGAGAGTCTTTAAGACTATTCTTGAATACATCTGTATAATCCACCATCTCATCTAATCCATCAAAAGGACCAAAATCTTTGTCAGAATCTTCAGCAAGTATCTGTTGCTTGAATGTGTAGAACTCCTTCTCGTACATTTCCTCAATAGCAGCATCTAACGGTACATAGGCATCTGTATCATCGGGTCTTGGTTCAGGGACATTAGTAGAACCCGAAAAAGCAGAAGGACCAGCAGCCGAACCCATATCATCGTGTTGATCATCATCGTCACCTTTTTTTTCTTTTTCTTTCCCTTATCCCATATCACCGCGTTGATCATGATCATCATCAACTTTTTTCTTTCCTTTATCATCACAACTAAAATCTACCATATCTAAATCATCATCATCTCGTACAAGCTTAGTGGATTGAATATAATGCTTGGGCACAAATACCTCTCCAGTAAAAACTACAGGTCGATAATCAGTAGCGTCAACAAGAACAGTGTTAGATGACTCTTGATTAACATCAGCAGTCTCTTTTGCCTTTTCAGACGCAACATGATTATCGACATGCTCTATAGCAGTAGTAGGATCACTAGCAGCATCATGACCAACAGAGTACTGTCCACTAGACTCTCCAACTTCTGTTGTATCTTACTAAGCAACGTAAATGGAACTCGAGAAGTGAAGTCTCTAATATTCTGCTCCAGAATCTAAACATAGCTGAATATGAGCTATTGCTGATGTTCAATATTCTTGATCCTCTTATCTTTATCAAATACCTATCTATACAAGTCATTAATCCCTTTCGTCTTCTACAACATCTCTTTCTCTAAGGAACTAACTCTTATCTCAACAGATACCTAAGTGGGTGAGCTAGAAAAAGTCTCTGCATGATGTCTTAGATCTAGTGTAGCGTTTATGAAGTTGTCCATCCCAAACATACTATTAGGACCTTAATCTCTTGGTGGAGTCATCATAGAACTATTAGTAGTAGGCATTGCAGATGATATTACAGTCGTAGACTCTATAACGATCACTGAAATATCTTGATTAACGGCCTAAATTACTCTGACTGGTGGCTCTATCACTGGAATATCTGACACCGTGGTCATTGGGGTCTGACGCTTACGCAAAACACCTCGTCCTCTACTCCCCCCACGTGGACTATTAGAATCAGCTCTTTTCATTGCCACTATCATCTTCCTCTTCCAAGTATTAGGGGAATCCACAGGCACAAAATAAGTATCCCTTTCCTTAGTAGTGGGCTTAGTAGGAGTTACAGACACTCTAGGTTTCTCTTGTAGTACATAAGGAACATTGAAACTACTAAACCAGGTGTTAATCTCATCCTCAATAGACAGCGCTATACCCAGTAACCTCATGGAGCATCATCAAGAGTTCTTGATGAAGGACTAGCTTGATTAGTCCGATGAGCTTCAGAATCCTGCCTTTGGTGAGTAAACTGATCTCTGCCTGATAACCATCAACAAAACGACCCAGCTTGGCAAAACGATCTCTTTCCACGCATTCATGCGTGCTCTATTAAGTAAGTGAAAATGTATTTCTTTGTCACCATAACAACATATGTGGTGGAATCAAACATAGCTAACTTAGGATGAGCAGCGTTCATGATCATCTGGAAAAATCGAGGATACATAATGAACTTCTTCCTGATAGTAGCAATGAAGTTCTTCTCCCTCTTTGCAAATATGGCCTTGGATATGCTGTAACGTAAATAACAACAAGTGATACCAGTAGTGATCCGAACATAGCACTTAGGTTATCCAATCCAGCCTTCAGATTGGTCGAGCAATGAACCATTATGTGAAACAAATAATTCTACAAAGAAGGTAAGTGCTTCTTTTCCAGTGACGGATATCTATCGTCATAATACATCTTGGTCAGACACTCCCTGTCAACGTGATCATCAATCTTAACTGGAGCTTTAAGCTGATCTTCTAATAGTAAAACACTGATTATCACCTCAAAAGTTATAACAACTCTCTTCCCTTTAACAATCGCTGTGATATACGGCTCTCCTTGAGAATCTCTCTCACTAGCAGCCATTAGCCAAAACTGATCAATAACATCAGTATAGATGGTGGGATTGGCTGTAATAGCATGATTAATACTAGATGTCTTGAGACTGTCAATCAAAGATCTTAAAAAAGCTTTATCATCCGGAATATTACCGAGAAATGCAACTCCATTACGATTGTTATTAAAAACCATTTGTCTCGCTATCTGAAAATTAGATGAAACAAGAATTTATTAGTTACAAACACAAAAAAGTTTCAGACGTAGAAAAATTTGAAAATTTTAAAAACTTGAACTTTTTGCATAAGAAGAACTATTCGCATGTGAATAGCTAGTCTTTGACTGCAACTTTTCACGCGACAAGTGGATGAATCGCATGAAACTAAATTTGATTAATATTCAACTTCTCACGCAACAAGTTAACATGGTCTTGTGATTAGTCTGTGTGAAATTTGAAAGTTTTCGCGCCTGTACATATTCAACATACTTTTCGCACGCGAGAAGTACCATTTTTAAATTTTCAAATGTCATTTTTAGAGTGTTTTAACCATTAGGCCATTATTAAGGTTTAATGTGATTAATTTTGTTTATTTTTTAGTATATATGTCCTTAAACTTTCGGTCACAAATCAAACTCACTTAAATCTACGACCTATCATCAATATACCTTGTCAACCTCTTTAGTATCAGTAGTCAATCAATGTAAACGAGTGTATCAATGAACTAAGTTAAACACCTATAAAAAATTTGAGAGAACGAAAACAGTGAATATGGCGTGATAAGTCAACACTCACATCAGATGCCCTTATATACTCCTCTAACTTCTCATGCGAGAAGTCATGGCTTGCATGATTAGAACTTTTCACACTTGATGAACTTCTCGCACATGCGAAGTTCAAATTATTTTGAATTTTTTTCACTTTTTTAAATTTTCAATTATTGTTCATTTTATTTGATCTTGTGATTTATTAGGTTTCAAATCAAGTTCATCCAGGTGTTAATAATTAACCAAAAACTGTCAATGTTGTAAAACATTTAGTAAACTAAAAAACAAAATGCAAATTAACCCAAAACAAACAAAAAACAATTTTAAACAAACAATAGACTTATAACCTAAACTATTTTTGGTAAATTTTCAAGTATAGGATCATATTTCTTTGAAATCGATTATTAACATCTTCCACTGTACTTAAAACAAGACTAGTTAAGCTAATTGTCAATATGATTTATCCATATTAAACTCAGACCCAACTTTTTACTTCTACACATATGTTGTGATATTGTTGGAGCTGTACAAGATAGTCTATATTATCAACATAGTCAAAGTCAACGTATCAGTCAAAGTCACAAATGTCAAACGTCGAGTTCGAGACGATGAACCGAGTGGAGATATTGAAGATATATTGTGTTTGAGACTTTATGGTATTAAATATATTTTGTGTGAACAAAATATATTTTATCTTGTTTCAGTATGTTTTAGTCAAGTTTGATAGTCTAGGGGGCTAAATGTAAATAGTGAAAGTTAGTCTAGACTATAAATAGGTTAATTGTAATATGAGTTGAATAATGGTTGAATGAACAATTGATTGAGGGATTTACTTGTAAACAATATCATTAGCAATCAATAGAGATCAAATGGGTTTTGATTGTGTTTATCATATTTTGATCTATAATCTTCATGATTTGATTCAAGTGTGTTCAACCTAGATTAACAATTTGCTATCACAGCCATATTGGATCAAATTCATTGAAGATTTGAAGAATTTTTGAAGATTATTGAAGGTGTTCATCAAAGTTTTAGAGAGAGAAATTGAGTTTAGAGAGAGAAACTAGATCTGAATTTCAAATTTCATCACAAACACTATCAATTCATCAGATCTGAATCACATATAACATATATTGGATTTACATCATGTTTTATACAAGAAAAATCAAAGAAAATCTTTAGATCTGAAATTTTTCTGACACACACTAGTGTCTGTGTTCTTGGTGTTCTTGGACCTTCAACATCTTCATCCAGCGAAATTAGCATCATTCTGAATGAAAGTTCAAAGTTTCCGGCGAAATTCCAGTTTCGTCCAGCGAAACTCCGGCGAAATTCCGGCGAAACTGTAATTTCCGGCGAAAGTAAAATTTCCGGCGAAACTGTGCCAGTATCCAGCGAAAATACACAAATTTCTAGCGAAATTACCCAAACTTCTGCAAAATTCAAAATAAACACAAACCCATTGAACCAAATTGTAGGTACATGTGTCCCTAGTTTCTGAACCGAATGTAATATGTCTTTAGTGTTTTACACTTATGTAATTGTTGGGTACTTAATGAAATGTAGTGTTTGGTTGTGTTTATAATGTTTAATATTTCATTAATGAGTTGTTTAACGCATATTGACTTGATTATATAGGTTTGTGGTTGTTTGAATGAATCTTGATAATGTAATGATTAATGAATACATTCAAACTTAGTAATATGAAGTGCTCATGCAAATGGCCCATGCGAATGGACCATACGCATGAACAACTTCATGCGAATGACTCAGTCGCACGACTGAACCAGGAGACTGGATCACTCGTATGATTGTAACATGAGATTGACTCAGTCGCACGACTAAACACTCAGTCGTGCGAATGGATCAACCGCATGGCTCAATCGCACGACTGAACCATACTAATGGTTCAGTCGCCCGAATGAGCAACCCTAACCTATAAATACCACCTAATTTGTGGAAAAATAAAACAATTCATATCACTTCGACTCCAAACGTACCCTAGCCGTACAGAAACCTCCAAGAACCTGTTCCAAGTACACAGATCGCACTAGATCGATTCCATATCGTTCTTAACGTTTAGATTCAATCCTTAATTGATTTTACATGCGTTCTCACTAATTGGATCGCCAATCAAATAGGATTCCGCACTATTTGATTTGGTATACATGTTAATCAGTTAGTATTTCGTGCAATACACGATCCTAACACAAATTTCTAGCGAAAAAATATACACACTAACCCATTGAACCAATGTCGCTAACCATCCTACAATCTGAAAATAAAAACAATAACCCATTGATCCAGAAACCCTAATCAACCAACCCATAACAGATCAAACATCAATACTTTATCACCTATTCATCATCAGCAGATGGCTTCGAAGAACCGACCTTCTTCGGAAGCAAAAGAATATGAATATTATGTATAACACCACCATTAGCAATGGTAACATCCTCAAGAAGCTCACCCAATTCCTAATCGTTCTTCTCAACAAAACAACAAATCAACATACAACCCTACCATCGTTGTTGGATCTTCCAATTCAACCTCTTTAGCAACAGTAATCTCATCATTTACAATTTTGGGGCACCATACTTGGCTTCTAGAACTACATTTGTGTCCTTGGGACCAAGAGTAACACCAACTAGATCTGCAACTTTAATTTGGGAAGCTTGTGGGTTCCTTCTGAGAGCAAGATTTGGTCTCTTGCCCAATAAGCTAGATGATATTAAAGCAAAAGACGATAAATTATTCGAGGAAGTGGAATGATTCTTATCCATCACCCTGTTACTTGAAGAAGCCAGTAATCCAACTGTAGTAACACCAACAAAAGTCGAAGCAATCAGATAAGAGATTTTAGGGTTTGTGAAGGTTGGTATGTGTGCTACTGACAATCAGGTTTATGGAGTTAGTTTAGGGTTTGTTAATGGGCCTTTTTTTCTCATTAGGCTAGGCTTTCTTAAAAAATTGGGCTTCATGTGGGCTAGTTAAAGATTAAAAAAATTGGGCTGTATTTTTTTTTTAAAAATGACGTGTGGGCTAACTAAAAATCAAAGAAACTGGGGGAGAATTTTTCCCGGTTGCTAAGATTGTATAGACTGACATTTAAGAAATATTTTTTTCTCGGAGGAGAATTATTTTATAATTTTTGGGAAAAATATTTTTGGGGTGTTTAATTGTTTAAAATTTCTAATACAATCTCATCTTCAGAAGACTTTAAATCAGATAAACTCATAACGGCATAAAGCAGGTTTGACTCTTTTGCAGGTACAAAGAAAGAAAAATTGTCAGATTTAATTGATCGATTTTTAAAGGTGGCAAATAATCTAAAGAAGCATGTTCCAGATCTCAGTAATCATGAACAAATTCAAAAGCTTCTTGACTCTCTTCCGTCTGAATGGAATAATCGAGTTAAAATGTTGAAGCAAGAAAGAGGTTATGTCGATACAAAACTTATGGATATGAACAACAAGCTAAAATCTCTTGAGCTGGATATCCAATGAAAAGAATTTCAGCAAGCCGTGTTCCCACATTAAACCAATACACTTAATACTGAACTGTTTCTTCTGTAACAAGCATACTTGATTACAAAGCCTAGCTGATTGAAAAGATAAATTATTGAAAGCTGATTTGGATTCAAATGATAAAATCAAAGATAATTGTGAAGCTCTGAGAATTGATATTGACTGTAACCCTAAATTTGAGAGAAATGAGAATAATGAAGACGAGAAAAATGATACTGGAAAGAAAGAGTTTGAGGATAAAGAAATGTTAAAATTTAAAGAAGAGGAACGACAAAGAATCACAAGTGTTTGTAACTGTGAGAAGAGTTTAGTTGCAGAAAGAACTATCATGGATCTTCCTTATGAGACTGTTCAGGATATGTGTTCTTCTTCTTGCAAAATCCGGTTATTTGGGATTTATAAAGCAAACAGATTGTTATTGGAAAATGAAAAAGAATTAAAAATCGTCAATCATGAATTAAAGAAGAATGAAATTGCTTTTTCAAGAAAACTTAATGAAGCATTGGCTGAAAATGATATTTTAAGAAGAACCATTTTGGAGCGTAATGTTGAAATTAATATTCTGAGAGAAAGGGCTGTTTTAGCTCAATTTGAAACTACACAGCTTCGTACAAAGCTTGATAAATGGACCCTTTCACACATGAAAAAGGATGAGCTTATTGCTAAATAACAAGGGGCACGGGTAAAACATGGGATTGGATATGGTTCAAATGATGAAACTGTATTTAATTCAATTCCACCTCCATCTACTTTATGTTATTCTCCAATTCCCAAACTTCATCCAACAAATGATTTAATTGAAAAGAATATTAACAGTTTGCATGCAGGCTTAGATGGAGTGAATCTTAAAGAGGTACGAGATGATAATGATTCTACAATTGGTATGGGGTACAATAATCCAAATGCTGACAGTCAAGATAATGATTGTTCAGTCCGGTTGTTTGTAATTCTGCATTACTGTTTCTTCTCACTTCTTTGATAAGTTTAAAGCAGGTGATATTGCTACATTTGAGCCTGTCAGGATTGTGAAAGAAGAGATAAATCGGGAATCACCCAATCATCAAGCTCCGACAAAAGCACTACATCATCTTGCTGTCAATCAAGATCCTTTGGAAGCAGATCTGTGTATACGAGACTGGACAAGCTCAGATGATGAATCACTCATAGAGGACAGTGTTGGTTCCTCACAGATCAAGATATCCTCTAACATTGTCAAGTCTCAAAAGTTTCCAAAAACTGACTCAAGACTAATACGGATCTCTTCTCCAACTGCAAAACGAGCCAGTCAACCAATAAAGATATCATTCACTATTCAGCACAAGAAACTTCAAAACAAGTAAGACTCTGCAACAACCTTAAAGCAATCTCCAATTCCAATTGCTTCACACGGGTGAGTCAAGCATCAAAAGCCTTTCAAGGCTTGTTTTGAGTGTGGAAAAGAAGGTCATGTGGTAAAGAAATATCCTCAAAGACTTGCTAAGGATGGTAAAGGCAAAACGAATTACTTCTCTGGATATAAGTCTACAAAGAACGTTCAAAATGATAAATGCAACACGGGTTGCTTCTCTGGGCCAAGAGGTGAAAAGTACAAATCTTTGAATAGTAAGATGAAAAATCCTTAATGCAAACCTTTTCATGTGAAGCTGGTTTCACATGTTTCAAAGATGAAACTGACTAAAGTTTCAAAAACAAATTCTTTTTCATCTGATCTTAATCAGAAAATGATTTCCAAATTTAATTCATTCAAATCCAAATTAATTGAACCGAAACAAATTTGGCAAATTAAAAAGAAGGATACAACAATCCTTGATTGTTTAAATGGTTTTATGCTGAAGCACGTTACTTATATTGATGAAAAAGGAACTCCCAGGACTACGATGGCCTGGGTTCATCTCTCTAACTAAATTGTTAATGAGTGTAGGAACAATTCAGGAGGCCTGTTTGTAATCCGGTTCACTGACAGAGATTGTTCCTAATTCAACCTTGAGACGGAACAAATAGGTTAAGGTAATGGTATTCTATCCACAATCTCTTATCTGCACAATCACAGTTTTCACTTCACAATCACTGTATATATCTTGATAATTCATTTCTTATCTTGATATCAGTGTAGTTTGGAAGATCTTCTTTGGTAAATTTCTAACTTTGCATAGTTTTATAAAAAAAAAAAAAAAAAGAGGTATGCAAAAAAAATTTAGGGGGAGAGTATAATAAGACTCAATAAAAATAATGCAAAGAGAACTGGGAACTTGATTCGAGATAATAAGGAAATGATTGTATATCTTCTTGAAATGCTTGTTTTTGCATGACTTGCGTTTTTCAAAATGCGAAATGATAGTAACTGATGCTGTTATTTGATTCACATCTTATTTTCAATTGCAAATAAAAACAAACAAATTCTTTAATGATATGCTTGGTAGACTCAGCCTGAAGAATAAAGTAGACAACAACATAATGATTTAAATTAAAATATATGCTTAAGGATGTCTGGATTTACACAATCATTTTGGCTGCATGAAAACTGAGTCCTGACAAAAATTGGATTGAGAATTGATCTTTCTCCCATCGTGATATAAATCATATAAGCCATATCTTTTAAGCCATGTTTAGTGTATTTATGTGTCTTGCGTTTGTGCTAATCTCCTCTGCTGTACGGAAGTACTGACGTGGAGTGATAATCTCCTTTGTTTTACGATAGTACTGACCTAGAGCTCTTATCGACACATGTTTAAATGGTCATCTCTTTTGTTATACGTGAGTATAGACCTGGAGCTCTCACCATTTTGGCCTAAGTTGTGTCAAATCATCTAACAATTAATTCATCACAGAATGCAATATTCTGATGATAATCACTTGCACACTAATGCACAAGCCTTGCTCTATAAAGATCGTAATAAAATTCAAGAAATCCTAAGGTTGGGTGAGGGTTTTGGCCAAATGATTGTGGGGTCCTAGCATTCTAAAGTATTTAATCGAACGTTAACGAATCATCTGTTGCTTGTTGAAAAAGATAGGGCATGGGTTTAAATGGACAAACATATCAGCAATCGTTATTGATCTGTTTGAGAATTTCAAAATCTTTCAAAGAATGTGATTAGATTCAGTTATCAGTATGATCTCATTGCTTGTTGATGTTTAAATTCATCTTTGTGCTAAAGTATATCTTGAGGATGTGATCTCATGATCGATTCAGTTCTCGGTAATTAAAAAAATATACAAATAAAAAAATATAAAATTAAAAAGAAAATTATAATAGATATATATAATAAATATGAAAAGCCTATAATAAATTTTCATTTTAAAATTCTTTTAGGTCTACCATATTATGTTGTTACAATTTTATCATTTTTATGCATTTCACGAAAATTGCGTACAAACAAACACGGGTTCACTTGTTTTCACACACAGATAAACACGAGTTTATTTTTTTAAAATGAAATGATCTAATTAGAAATGTCAAGTTTGTGTTTGTGATTGTAAGTGATGGCCGATCATTAGTTGAGTAGTATACCTGATCAGAGAACATGTTCCTTAAGTTTGCAGAAGATACCAAGCTAGGAATCCTCCTCCTACATCATTTGAAACACTCAAGATTAAAGAGTTGGGAAAATTGTTTATGTTTTGATGAAACTATGCACACATCAAGGGGGAGCACATAAATAGGGGGAGCTTATGAGATGAATAATTTCTCTCATCAGATTCAGAAAGCTTCAATTTAAAGATCTTTCTATGATTGACTTCTTGATGCTTAATTCTTTTAAAGATGTTGATAATGATAGACTAAGGGGGAGTATTCTTAGAGCTGTACAAGATTTTCTATATTATCAACATAGTCAAAGTCAACAAAAGTCAACATATCAGTCAAAGTCAACAAAAGTCAAACGTCAAGTTCAAGACGAATAACCGAATGGAGATATTGAAGATATATTGTGTTTGAGACTTTATTGTATTAAATATATTTTGTGTGAACTAAATATATTTTATCTTGTTTTAATCATGTTTTTAGTCAAGTTTAATAGTCTAGGGACTAAAAGTAAATAGTGAAAGTTAGTCTAGACTATAAATAGGTTAATTGTAATAGAGTTGACTAATGGTTGAATGACCAATTGATTGAGGGATTTACTTGTAAACAATATCATTAGCAATCAATAGAGATCAAAGGGGTTTTGATTGTGTTTATCATATTTTGATCTATAATCTTCATGATTCAATTCAAGTGTGTTCAACCTGGGTTAACATATATTTACCATATATTATTATTTATATGAAATCAACAGATTCCATAATCAAATATCACGATCTAACTTTAAGATACTTTTTAGATTTCAAGTCACTCTGATTTGACTTAAACCTTTTATCTATGATCAACATTCTTAAGATTATCTTGTTGGGTATTCCACCTTTAAAGAAATTAAAGATTTCTAATATTTATTGAAGATGAAGGCTTGAAGAACAAAAGCAACAAAAGTATTAGTCTAGGATTTATTTTGTAAATATTGTAAATGCTAGACTAGTATAAAAAGCAATATATATCATTACTGTAATGTGGGTGAATGGTTCACCACCAAGGGTGGGAATCATATTCCATCACCAAAATCATCATATCATCAATTCACCATCAATCAATAAACAACAAACATTAAACACTATGTGTTCATCGTTATTATTAAAATTTTAGCATCTATTCATCAAATTTTGATCATATCAATTTGAATCCTAAGATCCAAGCTCATCGATCCCGTTCAAATCGGAAACACATAATTGGTATTGAGCTAGAGTTGTTGGATTCATATTGATTTTGATCAGATTTCATGGTTAGATTGCTAAAATTAGTGAAGATTTGAAGAAAACTTGAATAAAAAGTTAGTGTGTTCTTCATGAGAAATCGAAGGACTTGAGGTGAATCTGATGGATTCAGCTCGAATCTAATATTTTTTGATCATCATTTATGATCAAATCGACGTTGGAAGCATGAAATCGAAGTTTGAAGAAGAATCCATGAGATTTGGGATTTTCAGATTCATGTTCGTCATTTTCACACACTAGTGTGTGTTCTTGGTGTTCTTCAGAAATTCTCAGATCCAGATCATAGAAATGGAGTTGGATTAATTTGGATTCATCAACATGATGCTACAATAGCAATTTCATCAACAAATCAGCATCAACATCATGTTTGGATCAAAAATTATCATCACTAGTAAGTGGGTTTTTGAATGTTCTTCATGTTCTTCATTAATCCCTAGATTTAGATGTGGATTTGAGCTCAAATTTCATGTTTAGTTGATAAACAATGATTTATCAAATCAATTAAACATGAAAACATCATCATAATTAGCAAGTTAGAGCCAAAACGAATAGATTTGGGGGTATGAGAACTGTTCAGGAGCATGAGCACTATTCCGGAGCATGAGCACTGTTCAGGCGCGTGAGCACCGTACAGGCATATGAGCACTGTTTAGGCGTATGAGCACTATTCAGGCGCATGAGAACTGGTTAGGCGCATGATTTTGACTTGAAACTCCCACACTTAAATATTTTTCTACAACATGACAACTGTTCAGGCACATGACAACTATTCAGGCACATGAGAACTATTAAGGTGCATGAGGTTGACTTGAAACTCCTACACTTAATTATTTTCAGCAACAAGACTGAATTTTAGCAGCATGTCAACCGGAAATCAGCAACCAAACTTTGTTATTCCATAGATGATCTACGAAAACAGAACATTAACTTTTTGTTCTTCCGTAGAAGATGTAACACCCGGAAATTTTCTTTGAAGCCGAAGAAAGAAGAAAAGAAATAAAGTCCAAAGTCGAGGGACCAAACTTGCCAAAACTGGAAGAGACTTGGATGAATGGGAGTATAAAAGGGGGAGGGCAGCCCACACCTTCCCCATTCTTGCAAAACTCAGCCAAAGAAGAGAGAAAAAGAGAAATAGAGGAGAAAAGCTTGGTTCGGATGGATTCGAGCATGAAAATCGAAGTGTAGCGGGTCAAATCGAAGCTCTTCTTGTCGGGATCGTTTTTGTGAGTTCTAAAACCCGTTTTTGAAAACATTTGGTTTTGACCCGTTTTTATGCGTGTGTGTATGTGTTTGATGCGTTTGGGGTTGGATTTCGGGCTTGTGTATGCTTGAATGATGTTGTTGTAGGTGTTTCTAAGGTTTAGGATGGTTGATTTGGGCTAAAATCGACTTTGGAAGAGCTTGGATGCCGAAAAAGGCAGTTTGCGTTCAGCTGGATTTGCATTCTACATCAGCTAGGGCTAGCGACCGACTGGAGTGCGATTGGAGCCATACGGCCGATTGGCGTGCGACCGTGGTCCATGCGCACGATTGCCATGCGACTGAGGTCCATACGCATGATGGTTATGCGACTGAAGTTCATGTGCCTATAAGGCATGCGATTGAAAGATTGTGCGACTGAGGTTCATTCGCATGAAGGTTATGCGACTGAGGTCCATGCTGCCGGAGGCCATGCGACTGAGGTTCATTCGCACGAAGGGTATGGGATTGAAGGCCATACGCATGAAAGCTATACGACTGAGAGTCCATACGCGTGGATGTCCATTCGCCCATAGGTCCATTCGCATAGGGTCCATTTGCATAGGGTCCATTCCCATGATGTCCATTCGCCTAAGTGTTCAGTCGCCTGGAAGGCCATGCTACTGGAGGGTATCCATACGCCCAAGTAGAGCTCATACGCCCGAAAGAACAACTGTTTATCTTATGACTTTCGAGGGAAAGTGCAGTTGTGGGTTTTGACTAGGGAGGTTCCCGGAAGTTTGTGTAAGTTGACTTTGAGGTCATAGATGTTATGTTGGGCATGTGATGATGATGATGTGATCTATGATTGGTGTGTGTTATGTATGTATGATGATGCCTGTATGGTGATGCTGTATGTTTATGTTTATGTTTATGTTCATTAATATGTGTGATTATTTTTCCATGGCTTTACGTCGAATGTTAATAAATGAAATGAAAGTATTATGTAACGTAAAGTTGAAGATAATGAAAAGAGGAACATGATAAATGAATGAATGCATGCATTAATGAATGAATGAAAGTATGAAAGGCTTGCAAGAAACATGTACAGAGGTGTCCGCCTCTAAAATGTTGTAAGCTCAATTGTGTATGGTTTAGCTAACCCTTAGGGGTACACGTGGGGGTTCCAGTCTTTGTGACTGACCAACGTTGTGGTACATAGTGTATATTGATTACTCACCTCGGTGCTGGTGCTAGGATATGTGCAGTGTGGAAGTCATTTATTAACTTTGGCCTAGTACTCGGGTTATGCATATCGTTGGGGGTGGAGTAGTGATTACTCACCTCGGTGTTGGTGCCAGGCTATATGCAGTGTGTAAGTCATTTATGATCTTCGGCCCAGTACTCGAGTTATGCATATCGTTGGGGGTGTAGTATGTGGGTGTATCCCGGTGATGGTGCCAGGCTACGTGCAGTGTGGAAGTCATTTATGAACTTCGGCCCAATAGCGATATAGTTTGGGGCATAGCTGTTGACACTGATCCAGAACGTGATGATGTAACAGATGTAATGATCCTAAACTTTACCTTAGGTACTGTGACCATGAGGTGATGTGCACCATTATAGAAGGTCTATGATAGGCCTAGGTCCAGTACTATGAACAGAAGGGTAAAGTTTATGGTTGATGGAAAGAAAAGATGTAATAATAAATGAACGATAGTTAAAGTATGAAAGAACAATGAAGATAATAATGATATTATCTATGTGTACGTATGATGTGTGATCGCATTAAAAGTAAAGAATGGTTTTAACGAAAGAAGTATGTTTTATTATAAAACTAGAACTCACTCAGCAACGCTGACTTTTATGTGTTTCTAGTTGGCAGGTAAAGGTTGCTGAGGATGGCACGGGGTGGCTACTTAACTTATTTTGGATGGCATCCTTTTGTTTAATGCTTTTGTAATGTAAGAAAACAAATATTCTGCAAATTGGATAAAGATTTAATATGTTTCAAAAGTTTTTATGATTAAATGGAATGACATTTAATGTTTCCGCTGCAATATTTTTATGTAAGTGCATCAGGTCGTGCAGACGATCCTACCGTCTGTAGTGACCGAAGTGATAAAGGTTGTTAGAGATGGAGAGAAAGTAAAGGGGTAGACCTTCGGGCGAAAGGAGACAGCCCGAGACTGAAACGGTTTTCTCCGATGACGATGAGGAAGAAGAAGAGGAAGAGCCTGCACCGGAGGTGGCACGAGGCTGTAACTATGGGGCGTTTCAACGATGCAAGCCCCCAACTTTTGATGGTAATGGCACTGCTGCTGCTGTTCACGAATGGGTGAGGGAAATGGAAGCTGTTTTAAATATCAGCGAGTGCCGGGAAGACCAAAAGGTAAAGTTTGATGCCCACTCTTTGTGGACTCAGCTTTGTGTTGGTGGGACAATATTATCCAAGTTGAGCGAAGCAGGGCTATTGGGAGGATGAGGTGGGCAGAGTTGAAGAGGCTTGTGATTGAGGAGTTCTGTCCTCACCATGAGATGGATAAAGTTGAAAGAGAGTTCCTGCAGCTGGAGGCGGGAACCATGACACATCAGCAATATACCGCAAAGTTCAACGAAATGGCACGGCTGGTGCCGGATCAGGTGACGCATCTGTCACGAAAGATTAAGAGGTACATTCACGGCTTGTCGGCAGACGTCCGTAGGCACATGATCGCTACCCGACCGAGCACGTTTAGGTCGGCGGTTGATTTGGCGGGGAGATTTTACGATGAAAGAACTGTGGTGGTGACAGAAGTTAGAAAGAAAGGAGAGGGTGATCAGAATTTGAACGGGAAGCGATTTGGACGTGGCAGAGCCGCTCCAAGTAATAAAGGTGCACGGGTGGATGACCAGCAAGTGGTCACACCCGATGCGGGGTCGGAAAAGTGTGACAAGTGTGGACACAAACACCCCGGGGAATGTAGATTGGGGACTAATGTATGTTTCTGTTGTGGAAGGACCGGACATGTGGCGAAGAACTGCGGTGTGAGGAGGTGTTATTCTTGTGGTGGGGAGGGCCACATGAGCAAGAATTGCAAGAAGCCGAGGGCGGAAGGTTCGGAGTGAAGAAGATCGGAGGAAGCTAGGACGGACCCCGATGTTGTGTTAGGTACGTTTCTAGTAAATAAATCCTTAGCCTTTGTGTTATTCGATGCTGACGCTAGTAAAAAATTTTATTCCTGCTACTATCTGTGCTATATTACCTGTTAGTAATAAAAATATAGATACACCCTTCGATTTGGTTCTCGGGATGGATTGGTTAGGGGACTTTGAGGCGAACATTGTGTGTCGCAAGAAAATGATACGGTTGACAGCGCCTGACATGGTCACGGTGACGGTTTAAGGTGATCGAGGCTACGACTGAGAAGCTCGAAAGGATCAAAGCCTTGATGAAGTAGCCAAGGATAGACAAGAAGTCGTGTGTGGATAAACGATGTAGACCGATTGAACTCCAGGTGGGAGACTGGAAAAGAGATGAGACAGTATTGCCCACGATGGTTTAAGGAATAACAGGTTTCGGGGAGGAAACCTATATACGGGGGGTGGACTTGTAACACTCGGAAATTTTCTTTGAAGCCGATGAAGAAGAAAATAAATAAATTCCAAAGTCGAGGGACCAAACTTGCCAAAACGGGAAGAGACTTGGATGAGTGGGAGTATAAAAGGGGGAGGGCAGCCCACACCCTCCCCATTCTTGCAAAACTCAGCCAAAGAAGAGAGAAAAGGAGAAAAAGAGGAGAAAACCCGTTTTTGAAAAAGTTGGGTGTTGACCCGTTTTTATGCGTGTGTGTATGTGTTTGATGCGTTTGGGGTTGGATTTCGGGCTTGTGTATGCTTGAATGATGTTGTGGTAGGTGTTTCTAAGGTTTAGGATGGTTTATTTGGGCTAAAATTGAGTTTGAAAGAGCTTGGAGGCCGAAAAGGGCAGTTTGCGTTCAGCTGGAACTGCATTCTATATTAGCTAGGGCTAGGCGACCGACTGGAGTGAGATTGGAGGCCATACGGTTGATTGGCGTGCGATTGAGGTCCATGCGCATGATTGCCATGCGACTGAGGTCCATACGGATGATGGTCATGCGACTGAAGTTCATGTGCCTATAAGGCATGCGATTGAAGGATTGTGCGACTGAGGTTCATTCGCACGAAGGTTATGCGACTGAGGTCCATGCGCCTGGAGGCCATGCGACTGAGGTTCATTCGCACGAAGGTTATGCGACTGAGGTTCATGCGCCTGGAGGCCATGTGACTGGAGGGTTTCCATACGCCCAAGTAGGGCTCATACGCCCGAAAGAACAATGGTTTATCTTATGACTTTCGAGGGAAAGTGCAGTTATGGGTTTTGACTAAGGAGGTTCCCGGAAGTTCGTGTAAGTTGACTTTGAGGTCATAGATGTTATGTTGGGCATGTGATGATGATGATGTGATGTATGATTGGTGTGTGTTATGTATGTATGATGATGCCTGTATGATAATTCTGTATGTTTATGTTTATGTTTATGTTCCTTAATATGTGTGATTATTTTTCCATGGCTTTACGTCGAATGTTAATGAATGAAATGAAAGTATTATGTAATGTAAAGTGCAAGATAATGAAAAGAGGAACATGATAAATGAATGAATGCATGCATTAATAAACGAATGGAAGTATGAAAGACTTGCAAGCAACATGTACAGAGGTGCCCGGCTCTAAAATGCCGTAAGCACAATTCCGTATGGTTTAACTAACCCTTAGGGGTACACACGGGGGTTCCAGTCTTTGTGACTGACCAACGTTGTGGTACATAGTGTATAGTGATTACTCACCTCGGTGCTGGTGCCAGGCTATGTGCAGTGTGGAAGTCATTTTCGAGCAGTCGTGTGTGGATAAACGACGTAGACCGATTGAACTCCAGGCGAGTCAGCACTGTACAGGCATAAGAGCACGGTTTAGATGCATGAGCACTATTCAATCGCATGAGAACTGGTTAGGCGCATGAGTTTGACTTGAAACGCCCACACTTAACTATTTTTCTACAACATGACAACTGTTCAGGCACATGACAACTATTCAGGCACATGAGAACTATTAAGGTGCATGAGGTTGACTTGAAACTCCTACACTTAATTATTTTCAGCAACAATACTGAATTTTAGCAGCATGTCACCCGGAAATCAGCAACCAAACTTTGTTATTCCATAGATGAACTACGAAAACAGAACATTAACTTTTTGTTCTTCCGTAGAAGATCTGCGGATAGAGCATACAAAATACTTTCTTTTTCCGTAGATGAGATACTAACAGAAACTTAACTTTGTTCTTCGGTAGATGATCTACGGACAAAGAAAAGTTATGTTCTTCCATATAAGATCTGCGGATTGAGAACATGCGCAGACTGTTTACCTTAGTCAAATTTCATTGAGCTCACTTCTACGGATTTTTAATATCTACGAATATACATTAGTTTATTAATTCTAAATCTACGTATTTTGACAAGCGGGGCCGAGTTGATTGACACAGCTAGTAGTTCCAAAGTTTTGAAGACCTCGCTTCCGCAACAAAAATATTCTCAGCTTTGGACAACTATTCAACAAATCAAGTTTCTTTTTCACATCGAAAATATACAATTTAGGAGGAGTATTATTGGGTATTCTACCTTTAAAGAAATTAAATATTTCCAATAATTATTGTAGATGAAGACTTGAAGAACAAAAGCAACAAAAGTATTAGTCTAGGGTTTATTTTGTAAATATTATAAAAGCTAGACTAGTATAAAAAGCAACATATATTATTATTGTAATGTGGGTGGATGTTTCACCACCAAGGGTGGGAATCATATTCCATGACCAACATCATCATATCTCATCCATCATGGATGATGAATTCACCGACAATCAATAAACAACAAACATTAAACACTATGTGTTCATCATTATTATTAAATTTTAGCATCTATTCATCAAATTTTGTTCATGTCAATTTGAATCCTAAGAACCAAGCTCATTGATCCCGTTTGAATCGGGAACACACATATCTTTTTTCTTATAATATCTATATTAGCAAAGCTAGCCTAAGAAATGTTTTTGAACACAAAATACTAACAAGTTCTAGGACTTATTAACAACTAGTCAGACTTATGTTTTGCCCTAGCAAGACGTTTACGACTTATATGCCAATTCGAACTAACATGTTCCACGTTATGATTTTTCCTTCTGTGTCAGAACATATTCTCAAAACAAAAATATTTATCATATAGTTGGTCTGTTTTTGACATAGATTTTATATAGTCTCTTTTAGCATGGATTAGTGTTACCACAAAACCTTAATACGTAACTCACTTTAGTCATAGAGAATTTAATTTCAGTGCATCATAGAATCATTCCTTATGTCGACCCTATCAACATATCAAACATAATCCTCTGTAATATTGAAAAATCAACAGTTTTCAACTTTTGGACAATATCTTTTTGTAATTTTTTAAACTCTTTTTTTTAACAATTTTTTTTCAAATATTTTAAACTTTACTCCCCTAAGACCAAAATCCTTTTTGATACATGTTCATATTTTCTCCCCCTAAATGTATGAGTATCTATAAAGAGAATTGCAATTTTAACAAGAATGACTGAAAAATATTTTAAAGAGGGTTTAAGGTTAAGCATTAACCAAAGTTAATCAATCCCAAGGATTGAACCAGAAAGTCGAATCGGAAATGATCAAATGCCTTGGTGAACAAATTAGTAATATTTTAATATGATTTGACATGTTCAAGGCTGTTAGGATCGTTTTCGTACAGAGTACTAATGGACTCTGCGTGAGACCATATCAAATAGTGCGGAATCCTATTTGATAGGCGATCCAATCAGTGAGAACGACAATCTGATTGATCTAACTTTGAAACAAACGTTAAGAATTGATTAAAAATCGATCAGGAACGAACTATGAAGTTGGATAGGCTACTTAGGGCGCTCTGGACGGCTAGGGTTTGTGAATATTCAAAGTCTCTCCTTTTTTCACGAATTATGTGGTATATATAGGTTTTTAGTTTTCATTCGTACGACTGAACCTTTAGCATGGTTCAGTCGTGCGACTGACTCATGTGATTGATTCATACGCACGACTGAAGGTTCAGTCGTGCGACTGAATCAATCTTATGTGTCAATCATATGACTGATCCAGTCTCCTGGTTTAGTCGTGCGACTGATACATAAGTATGATTCATTCGTGCGTATGGTCCATAAGTATGGTCCATTAGCATGAATGACCACCCGACTAAGTTGAACACATTTCTCAATCATTATTGACTTAGAACTATGTACAACAACCTCAAACCTATATATGATGTTCATACATATGATTATACTAAATACAATAATAATATGAAATATTTAAAGACAAATAAACATCAAGAAGCATATCATATTTCATTAAGAATTCACATTACATATGTGTAAGAAATGAAAGACTTTTACAATTAAGAACATAAACTAGGAACATGATGTATCAACAAACTCCCCTTTGGACCTAGTTTATTCTATTTTCTAACATTCTTCACATGCTCTTAGAATTTAGTGTACTTCTCTTCTTTAGTGACTCCCGCGTGTATCTCAAATGCAAAGCAGAGCCGTATAACATGTTGGAATTATAGAGCTTGTACAATATCTTGCGTGTCATAGAACAGTGGCCACTTGTATAGAGTGTAAACATCTTCAGCAGACAAGTTTGTAAGCCACATTGGGTCAAATACCCTGATAGTCTCGATCTTCCCTTCCTTTTTCAGAAGTATGACCGCTTCCCCCGTCCTCCAGTCATAATACCACCATTTGAAGTGTGGAGTGAAGTCCTGAGGCATCTCCCGTAAAGGAATCTTAGACATTGTGCGTAGGGGACTCAACTTCAACACCACCTTAGGCCTTCCAGATATAGGATCAACTTCAGTCTTATGAATGAACCGCTTAGGTTGTTGAGGTCTGAAGTTGACCCATCTGGTGTGGTATTCTTTCTTCAATGATTTCTCAAACCATCCCGACATCTTCCTTGGGTTGGCATACAAAAGATCCAAACATGCCAATCTGTTTAGCTCAAACCAGGAAGAGTTTTCGGATCATATGGATATCTGAAGTACTCAATCCCCTTCTCCCTTTTAACAACATATACATCCAAATCTTCAAAGTAGGCCCAATTGATGATCTTGCCTGACACTTTTGGATGTTTCTTGACTCGGTAGAGTTTGGTGTAGGCATTCAGCTTCGGAGGTGCATATTGGGCCTTCATTTCTGATAAACAAGCTGCCCATTCAGCCTTTTTTATATCAACATTAGCATCTGTTGCTTGGCCTTTACTTTCATCCTTTGCTTTCTCTTTCTCTATCTCATCAAGCTTAACAAAAGTATCACTGCCAAAAGTTTCACCCAAGTCTGGGATAACGTTGCCCTCAGGGTCAGTGTACTGTGGATAGTAGTCAGACGTGACATCCTCAATCTCAATCTCATCCACCCCTTGTAGCTCCTCGTCGCTCAAAACTTCATCTTCTGGAATATCTTTGACAAGCTCATCTAGATTTAGTCTAAACATATCAGCGAGCTGCTCATCAGTAAGATCATGAATGATTTCTCCTTCCTCTGGAGTCTAGCTCATAGACCTTCTCACAAACCCTCGAAAATCAAGAATCATAGTTAGTTGAGTCTTGACTTGCTGAAGGGGAACGACATCATAATCCTCAGCCTGTGGAGCATCATAGAATCATTCTTTACGTCGAGCCTATCAACATATCAAACATAATCCAAGTCAGTTCCTTTTTTAGCTTTAGTATGTAATATATCAAAATAAAAAAGTATGTACTATTATTTCCTCTGTAATATTGAAAAATCAGCAGATTTCAACTTTTGGACAATATCTTTTTGTAATTTTATAAACTCTTTTTTTTAACAAATTTTTTTTGTAATCTTTTAAACTTTACTCCCCTAAGACCAAAATCCTTTTTGATACATGTTCATATTTTCTCCCCCTAAAAGTATGAGTATCTATAAAGAGAATTGCAATTTTAACAAGAATGACTGAAAAATATTTTTGAAGAGGGTGTAAGGTTAAGCATTAACCAAAGTTAATCAATCCCAAGGATTGAACCAGAAAGTCGAATCGGAAATGATCAAATGCCTTGGTGAACAAATTAGTAATATTTTAATCTGATTTGACATGTTCAAGGCTGTTAGGACTGTTTTCGTACGGAGTACTAACGGATTATGCGTGAGACCAGATCAAATAGTGCGGAATCCTATTTGATAGGCGATCCAATCAGTGAGAACGACAACCTGATCGATCTAACGTTGAAACAAACGTTAAGAATTGATTAAAAATCGATCAGGAATGAACTATGAAGTTGGATAGGCTACTTAGGGCGCTCTGGACGGCTAGGGTTTGTGAATATTCAAAGTCCCTCTTTTTTTCACGAATTATGTGGTATTTATAGGTTTTTAGTTTTCATTCGTACGACTGAACCTTTAGCATGGTTCAGTCGTGCGACTGACTCATGTGATTGATTCATACGCACGACTGAAGGTTCAGTCGTGCGACTGAATCAATCTTATGTCTCAGTCATACGACTGATCCAGTCTCCTGGTTTAGTCGTGCGACTGATACATAAGTATGATTCATTCGTGCGTATGGTCCATAAGTATGGTCCATTAGCATGAATAACCACCCGACTAAGTTGAACACATTTCACAATCATTATTGACTTAGAACTAGGTACAACAACCTCAAACCTATATATGATGTTCATACATATGATTATACTAAATACAATAATAATATGAAATATTTAAAGACAAATAAACATCAAGAAGCATATCATATTTCATTAAGAAGGCACATTACATATGTGTATGAAATGAAAGAAATTTACAATTAAGAACATAAACTAGGAACATGATGTATCAACAAACTCCCCTTTGGACCTAGTTTATTCTATTTTCTAACATTCTTCACATGCTCTTAGAATTTATTGTACTTCTCTTCTTTAGTGACTCCCGCGTGTATCTCAAATGAAAAGCAGAACCGTATAACATGTTGGAATTGTAGAGCTTGTACAATATCTTGTGTGTCATAGAACAGTGGCCACTTGTATAGAGTGTAAACATCTTCAGCAGACAAGTTTTTAAGCCACATTGGATCAAATACCCTGATATTCTCGATCTTTCCTTCCTTTTTCAAAAGTATGACCGCTTCCCCCGTCCTTTAGTCATAATACCACCATTTGAAGTGTGGAGTGAAGTCCTGAGGCATCTCCCGTAAAGGAATCTTAGACATTGTGCGTAGGGGACTCCACTTCAACACCACCTTAGGCCTTCAAGATATAGGATCAACTTCAGTCTTATGAATGAACCACTTAGGTTGTTAAGGTCTGAAGTTGACCCATCTGGTGTGGTATTCTTTCTTCAATGATTTCTCAAACCATCCCGACATCTTCCTCAGGTTGGCATACAAAAGATCTAAACATGCCAATCTGTTTAGCTCAAACCAGGAAGAATTTTTGGATCATGTGGATATCTGAAGTACTCAATCCCCTTCTTTCTTTTAACAGCATATACATCCAAATCTTCAAAGTAGGCCCAATTGATGATCTTGCCTGACACTTTTGGATGTTTCTTGACTCAGTAAAGTTTGGTGTAGGAATTCAGCTTTGGAGGTGCATATTGGGCCTTCATTTCTAATAAACAAGCTGCCCATTCAGCCTTCTTTATATCAACATTAGCATCTGTTGCTTGGCCTTTACTTTAATCCTTTGCTTTCTCTTTCTCTATCTCATCAAGCTTAACAAAAGTATCACTGCCAAAAGTTTCACCAAAGTCTGGGATAACGTTGCCCTCAGGGTCAGTGTACTGTGGATAGTAGTCAGACGTGACATCCTCAATCTCAATCTCATCCACCCCTTGTAGCTCCTCGTCACTCAAAACTTCTACTTCCGGAATATCTTTGACAAGCTCATCTAGATTTAGTCTAAACATATCAGCGAGCTGCTCATCAGTAAGATCATGAATGATTTATCCTTCCTCTGGAGTCTAGCTCATAGACCTTCTCACAATCTCTCGCAAATCAAGAATCGTAGTTAGTTAAGTCTTGACTTGCTGAAGGGGAACGAAATCATAATCCTCAGCCTGTGGAGCATCGCTTTTGCCCTGATCATGTGTTTCTTCGGCTGGAGCTGCGGAGGACGCGGCTCTTTTAGAGCGCCTCTCCTGTGCTGTTTGATTTGAGGCTGATGCAGATGCATCACCTTCTTGATCATCCTCCTCATCATTGTCATCTCCTTTTCCCTTTCCATTTCTTCTAGCTTCCTTGTCATCATCATCTTCTTCTTATTCATCATCTGTCAAATCATCATCATCATCTCCACCATCATCTCCATCACCCTTAATCTTCAGGGGCTCACCTTTTGTTCCTTTCAACCTCAACATCAGGTTTTTGTTCTGTTTCTCTAACCCCTCGATCAGCTTGACAGATGCCTTGACAAGCTCATTTTGAGCATTCAGGGCACGGTGAGCTCGAACTAAAGCTCTCTCATGAGCAGCATTCTTCTCTGTAAGCTGAGCTATCTGCTTGCCTTGTGCGGTATTGACCGCCATATGCTGATTCATTTGGTTGGCTCTCATATCATCTGTCGCTAGTAGTTTGAGCAACAGTCTGTTTAGGCTCGCCAACTGTTCCTCTAACCCAACAGTGGGTAGAGTAGAGCCCTGTGTAGGTGGGAAATGGGTGGATGTGCCAGCTTGGGAAGTATTGGGTTTAGTGGTGGATGTGGTGTAGATGGGAGTAGGAAAGGAACTAGTTTGTGGTGAAACTTATTTGGGTATGGTGGGTGAGGTAGGTGAGAATGTATGAGTGGTGGTGGGAGTGTTAGTGGAAGTAGAGGCGGCAATGTGGGTAACAGTGATGGTGGTGTGAGGAACAGTGGTGGTGGCAGTGGCTGTGGTGGTGGCAGTGGCTGTGGTGGTGGTAGTACTGATCAAGGTAATCTTCTGCCTCTTACTATTCTTTCCATAAGGATGAGCCATCCTCTTCCTCCTGGAACCCTTGGCTATAGGAGCTCCCCCTGAGCTAATCGGTTGGTCGCGTGTTTATGTCGAATCTGTGACATCAGTATCACCACCCTTAGTATCAGCTTGGCGTCCACCAACCGCCGCTTTCCCTTTCTCGGTAGCCACAACCTGGCTCCCGACTCTCCTGGTGAGAGGCTCATCATGAGACTCATCCCCTTCATCTACCATGAAGTCCTGATGGAAAACAACTTGCTTAGATCCACCAGGAGCATATGAAGTACTGTGTGGAGGTGGTGGTGATATGGCAGAAGTGTTGGTGGCCCGTGATTGACTGGGGCCAGCATCTCCCCCTCCTTGACCATCATCACGGTCATCATCATCGTCGTCATCTTCATCGGTAGGTACCACTATGGGCTCAACGTCTGACTCACTGTCATCATGACGTCACTTCTTACGAGAGGGCGCCACATAATCCTCATAGGCCAGATGGCCAAACAGTCTCTTGACCGGGGGCTTCACCTGCTTCCCTCGGTACACCTTCATCCTCCCCAGAATGGTGTCATTCATCACCTCTAAAATCAAAGCATCGTCCTTCTCCTTAGGCAGCAGAGGAAGCTTCTCGTCTATGATCATCTGCAAGAACCTTGGATACATGCAGACGCCTTCCTTGCCTTTGGCCTCGATGTTCTCTATCAAGTACGAGAAGAGCATGCGTGAGAAACTGAACGGGTGGTTCAGTACCAGTGCAACATATGTATTCTAGATTTGGTCAAACATCTCATCGAATCCTCCACGTCTGGAGGCTATGCACTTGAGGATCACAAGTTCCAGATGCTTGAACTGGGGCACATGTTGCTCTTGTTCAGTATGCCGGCATTGATGTCTCCGACGTACTTCAGAAAACATCCTCGAACAGTTAGAGGATGCAGCTTGGTTGGATGGGCTCCATCTTCACCCAAATCTAAGACTCTCCTCAGGTCGTCTTCACATATCTCAATCTCTTGTCCGAATATAGAGCTCCGGATACAGTGGGGCTCAACGGACCTATCCACTGTGGCACTTTCCTAGAAAGCCTGCTGAATAGACCGGTATGGTGTGCATTGAGTAGAAATGACCTTGTAGATCCTCGAGATACGCAGGAAGGCAATAATCCCGGTGAAATCAAAAGCGTTCTGAGATGCAACATCTAGATGAGCACAGATGTTGTGCTTAGTGCTCATAGTCCATCTCTCAGTCATATTGCTGCGACACAAGAAACATATACATTAGCTTTGTTCATAAAATATAACAGATGAATATTAGCTGATTTTGATCTACTGGTTCAATCGTGCGATTGAACCATACGACTGAGTTTAATCGTACGATTGAGCCATCGACTGAACTTAGTCGTATGCTATGCCATGTGGTTGAGTCAGTCGTGCGACTGAGTCACCGATTGATTCACTCGTGCGATTGAATCATGCGTCTGGCTCAATCGTGCGACTGAGGTTCAAATAGCGTGTCTATTCGCATCTTGCTCTGTTCGACACCATAAATTTGAATCTTTATCAAAACGTTACATTACAAACTTCGTGTTTAGATTCATTAGGTTCGCAGGGACTCGATATAGCACTTAGTGTCATTTAAATCAACATTTATGTCCATTTAAGTGTCTATTTTAGAGTATTGTCCCGGTTCTTGATTTTAAACATTTTCGGTCATTGTGGGTTCGATTAATCCATTCTTTTGATTAGATTTCAGTTTCAAAGTACCTGAAGATGAATAGAAATCGGTTAGTATCACAATCGGAGAAAAATCACAATAATCAAAAATTTGGGCAGAGTGTCTTGTATTAGGCGGTTTTTGAGAGTTTTGAAGGGTGGTAGGGAATACGACCGACTGACCCCCTTTTTATATTGTTTTAAGTTTCAGTCGTGCGACTGGACCCATACACATGATTCATTCGTGCGACTAGGGTTCAGTCATGCGACTGACTCAGACTCCTTCATCCAGTCGTACGATTGGTCCATTCTTGTGATCCAATCGCATAGTTGACTCATACTCATGGTCCAATCATGTGATTGGATCATAATTATGGTCCAATCGTGTGATTGGCTCATACTTATGGTTCAATCGTGCGATTGGCTTATACTTATGATTCAATCGTACGAAACGTTAAGAATTGATTAGAAATCGATTAGGAACGAACTATGAAGTTGGATAGGCTACTTAGGGCGCTCTAGACGGCTAGGGTTTGTGAATAGTCAAAGTCTCTCTTTTTTCACGAATTATGTGGTATTTATATGTTTTTAGTTTTCATTCGTACGACTGAACTATTAACATGGTTCAGTCGTGCGACTGACTCATGCGATTGATTCATACGCACGACTGAAGGTTCAGTCGTGCGACTGAATCAATCTTATGTCTCAGTCATACGACTGATCCAATCTCCTGGTTTAGTCGTGCGACTGATCCATAAATATGATTCATTCGTGCGTATGGTCCATAAGTATGGTCCATTAGCATGAATAACCACCCGACTAAGTTGAACACATTTCTCAATCATTATTGACATAGAACTATGTACAACAACCTCAAACCTATATATGATGTTCATAAATATGAATTATACTAAATACAATAATAATATGAAATATTTAAAGACAGATAAACATCAAGAAGCATATCATATTTCATTAAGAATTCACATTGCATATGTATAATAAATGAAAGACTTTTACAATTTAGAACATAAACTAGCAACATGATGTATCAACAAAGGCAAATACACTTTCGATCAAAACAATCACTGATAAAATGCATTCGAATGTCGATGTGTTCATTTTTATAGTGTTGTATAGGATTCTTCATGATGTTTAACACTACAAAATTGTTACACAAAATCTTGGTGTTGTAAATGTTAAGACCTTAATCAAGAAGTTGTTACTGAATCCAAACATCTGGGAACAACAGCTTGAAGTAGCCATATATTAAGCTTTTGCAGTAGATATGGACATAGTTTGCTGTTTTTTGCATTGCCATGAAATCAACCTATTTTCCAGAAATTAACATCCACCTGTTGTTGATTTCCTTTCCAATTTACAATCTGCATAATCACTGTTAGTATTAGCATATAAATTAAAATCACACTTTCTAGGTTACCAAAGTCTATGTTATGGTTGGCCCTTGAGATACTTGAAAATCCACTTGACAACTTTCATGTGAGACTCTTTCAGATTATTTTGATAACGTGAACCCACACTAACAGACAAGAAACATTATGTTAGGCCTGCTGCCAGTGAGATATATCAAGGATCCAATCCCTGATCTGTTAGGACCTGGTACTTGAACGAAATAGGACCTGGTACTTGAACGAAATACCTAGTGATTAGCGTGCAAACCAACTCAAATAGTGTGGAATCCTATTTGATTGGCGATCCAATCAGTGAGAACACACGAAGAATCAATCAAGAATTGAATCTAACGTTAGAAGTCGATTAGGAATCGATCTAATGTGTTCTGTGAACTTGGAGAACGATTTGGGAGGTCTCTGGACGGCTCGGGTACGTCTGGAATCGTAATGGTATAAATGCTTACGTTTTCCACGAATTGGGTCTATTTATAGGTTAGTATGGTTCAATCGTGCGACTGGACCATAAGTATGGTTCAGTCGTGCGATTGAACCATGCGGTTGATGCATCCGCACGACTGAGTGTTCAGTCGTGCGACTGAGCCAATCTTATGTGTCAATCATACGACTGATCCAGTCTCCTGGTTCATTCGTGCGATTGAATCAATCGTATGAAGTTATTCATGCGTATGGTCCATTCGCATGGGCCATTCGCTTGAGAACTTCATTAAGTTAAGTTTGAATGTTTTAATTAATATAACATTATGTATAACCATTCAATCAATCATAAACCCAATTAATCTAATCACGACTCATTAATGAAATATTAAACATTACAAATCACAAACAATCCATATCATTTCATTAATCATTACATATTACATCATAATCAGACAGACAAGATCTATTACATTACAAATCATGATCTAGGGACATACATGCATCAACAAACTCCCCCTTGGACCTAGATCTATCTAATCTCTTGTCTTCTGCATAACCTCCTTGTACTTCTTGTACTTCTCCTCTTTTGTGACTCCTGCGTGAATCTCAAATGCAAAGCAGAGTCGTATAACGTTTTGGAACTAGAGGGCTTGTACAATATCTTGCGTGTCATAGAACAGTGGCCACTTGTATAATGTATAGACATCATTAGCCGACAAGTTAGTAAGCCACATCGGGTCGAATACCCTGATTGTATCCATTTGTCCCTCTCTGTTTAGGACTATGACCGCTTCAGCTGTTCTCCAATCATAGTACCACCATTTGAAGTGTGGAGTGAAGTCCTGTGGCATTTCCCTGAGTGGGATTCTCGACATTGTGCGCGGAGGACTCCACTTCAACACTATCTTGGGTTTGCCAGTAATGGCATCAACCTCAGACCTTCTTATGTACCTAGTAGGCTGTTGGGGTCTGAAGTTAACCCATCTGGTGTGGTACTCCTTCTTAAGGGCAGCCTCGAACCAGCCTGACATCTTCCTCGGGTCAACATACAGAAGCTTTAGCTTAGCCAGCTGGTTGAGCTCAAAACCTGGTAGAGTCTTCAAATCATGTGGGAATCTGAAGTACTCTATGCCCTGTTCTCTCTTACTGCATATGCATTAAGATCATCAAAATAAGCCCATGCTATAATCCTGCCTGACACCTTGTGGTGTTTCTTGACTCTGTAGAGCTTGGTGTAGGCATCTTTCTTTGGTGCAGCACGTTGGGCTCTCACTTCTTCAAAACGGGCAGCCCACTCAGCCTTTCTAATGTCAACATCAGCATTTGAGGCTTGGGCTGTTCCTTCTGCCTTCTCAGTTTCCTGCTCCATCTTGTTCAGTACCTCAAAAGTATCACTGACGAGGGACTCACCCAGATTGGGGACCACATTACCCTCGTTGTCAGCATACTGAGGGTACTCCTCTGCAGTGATATCTTCGACCTCGACCTCATCAACATCATTTAGCTCTTCATCACTAGTCGAATCAACTGTTGGAGCATCTTTGACTATTTCATCCGGATTGAGCCTGAACATCTCTGCGAGTTGCTCGTTAGATAGGTCATGAATTATTTCCCCTTCTTCAGGGGTATAACTCACAGACCTTCTTACAATCCCTTGCAGATCAAGAATCATGGTTAGTTGAGTCTTGACCTGTTGAAGGAGAGCAATATCAAACTCATCTCTTTGAAAATTTGGATCTGTTTGATTTAATCATTCAACACATAAATCATTAGTAAGTAATCAAGCAGAAATACATTAACTTAATATATAAACATTCAAAATATTGTTTTCAGTACATGATTCAAACACAACATTAAATAAATACATAAAACATCTAGTCTGTACTTTTATCTTGAATCATGGTCTCATCGCTCGGAGGAGCAGAGGTGGTAGCTGACTGGTCCTGTCGATTCTTCGATCTTCTTTCTTGACCTGAAGCAGAGGCCGATGCAGCCGCATCCCCTCCTTCTGCTTCGTCATCATCATCCTTTCCCTCTGTCCTTTCTTCATCTGTCTCTTCCTCATCCTCAGTATCCTCCTCATCCTCATTATCCTCCTCATCCTCATCATCATCTTCATCCTCGTCATCACCATCTCCATCATCTCCATCCCCTTCCTTTATCTTTAAGGGCTCATCCTTTGATCCCTTTAACCGCAGCATGATGGTCTTGTTGGTAGTCTCCAACTCCTCTATACGTTTGGCTGATTGGGCATGCTGCTCCTGGAGTTGGGACATCTCTACTCTCTGTGCATCCATCAGCTGGGTCTGCTGCTCTATAACCCGAGCCTGCTCTGCCATCTGTTGAGACTGGGCAGCAGTCAGGTCGGTCAGCTGGCGTATCTGTGCAGCTTTCTCCTCGTCGGCAGCTAGTAAGCGCATCACCATACGGTTTAGCGCCGACAGCTGTTCCTCTACCCCGATTGGAGGTAGAGGAGATCCATACAAGTGTGAGGACTGGGCTGACGGTCCTGCATGATGTGAGGTGGTGGTGGTGGTGGCTGTGGTGAATATGGGTCGGTAAAATGGTGGAGGTGATGTGGGTGTAAATGGTATGGTGGTGGATGGGATATGTACAGTGGTGGTAGGTAAGGTGGTGGCTGTGGTAGCAGTGGTGGATGTGGTGGCTGTGGTAGTGGATGGTATATCAGTGGAGGTGGTAGTGGTGGCTGTGGTGGTGGAAGTAGAGGCTACAGTAGTAACGAAGGTCAGTCGACGCTTCTTCTTCTTCAGTCCATGGGGCTGAGCCATCCTCTTCCTCCTAGTCCCTGTGGAAGTGGATGCTCCCCCTGCAGCTCTGCCTGCTGAACCCGGAGCATAACTCGGGTCAGTCTCTGTCTCTCTGGAGTCTCTGGGGTGTTCACCAACCACCCGTAGCCCGTGTTCTGTGGGAACAACCTTGCTTCCCACAGTTCTCGTGAGGGGCTCCTCATCAGACTCCTCCTCCTCCTCAGCACCAACCACAAACTCCTGATGAAATCCGGCCGTCTCAGCAACATCTCCGGCAGGGGCAGACACCGGGGGAATAACATCAACTCAGTGCCTCTCGGTGGAGCAGGCATATCATCCCCGGCGTCTCCACTATCATCATCATCCGAATCATGAGCTGGTAGAGCAATCTGCTCCACATCGGAATCACTATCATCGTGGCGCCACTTTCTCTTGGCTGGCACCACGTAGTCAGCACGGGCCAGATGCCCAAACAACCTCCTGACAGGGGTTTCACCTGCTTCCCCCTGTACACCTTCATCCTCCCCAACGTAGTGTCATCCATAACCTCGAGCACTACTGCATCCTCCTTCTCCTTCGGCAGGGAGGGAAGCTTCTGATCTATAATCATCTGCATAAACCTCGGATACATGCAGAAGCCTTCCTTCCCTTTCCCCTCAATGTTCTCCACCAGGTAGGTGAAGATCATTTTGGAGAAGCTGAACGGGTGGTTCAGCACCAACGCAGCATATGCGTTCTGGATCTGATCCGACAGCTCATCAAATCCCCCTTCCTCGACGCTATGCACTTCAGTAGAACATGCGCAAGATACTTGAACTGGGGACAGAGGTTACTCTTGTTGAGTACCCCAGCATTGATGTCCCCAGAGTACTTGGCTCTCAGAAAACATCCTCTGACCGTGAGGGGGTGTAAACGAGTAGGACAATCAGCGTCATCCCCTAACTGTAGAACGATCCTTAGATCCTCCTCTGAGATGGTAATAGCCTCACCAAAGATCGTACTCCTGATGCAATGAGGCTCAGAGGATCTATCAACGGTCGCGCCTTCCCAGAAGGCCTGCTGGACTGATCTATAAGGAGTACACGGTGTAGAGATAGCATGTGCAATCCTAGATCTCAGCAGAAATGTGATGATGCCTGAGAAATCAGCCGCGTTCCTGGATGTCAAATCCAGATGAGCACATATGTTATGCTTCGTGCTCATGGTCCATCGACTCGCCATCTGTAACACATATCAACATAAACATTAGTACCTTTGGCTAAGAACATCATGAAACACTTAAACTTGAATAGAATGTTTCTGTCATGCGATTGAGGTTGTGCGACTGAGATCAGTCGTGCGACTGAACAGTGCGATTGAGGTTCAGACGTGCGAATGATCTCATGCGTACGACTGAGTGTGCGACTGGACTCATGCGCATGTACTCTTATGCGGTTACACCAGTCGTGCGACTGAGCTTCATACGCATGGTTCAGTCGTGCGGTTAGGAAATCGCACCCTTCAGTCGTGCGACTGAAGTTCATCAGCCTGTCCAATCGCATGATATACTGTCTGTTCAATTCAAATTTACTTTTTCACCAATTTTGAGTTTTAGACATCGTTATCTGGTTCATTTGACTCGCAATACGTTCTTATAACCCCTAACACACTTAATTTATCTGTTTGAGTAGTTAGGTTAGGTTATTAGGCCGTTTAAGTCTGGTTTGCTTTCGGGTCTGATTTTGCAGATCTAGAATCAATTGGACCGTTATTTTGGTTTCTCTTCACCGCAAATTACCTGTAAAGTCGATAGAAATGATCAGTACTCAAGAAACGGGTGTTTTAGGAATCAAATGAAATTTTGGCAGAGTGTAGTTAAGTCGTGCGATTTAGGGTTTCTTTGAGGGTGATGAGTCTCTGCGACCGACTCCCCTCTATTTATACTAACCCTAGATTCAATCGTGCGACTGAGCTCATACGCACCTTTCAGTCGTGCGAGTGAGACTCAGTCGTGCGATTGGGTCAGTCGCCCTTCTTCAGTCGTCCGACTGGATTTCAGTCGTGCGACTGACTCACTCGTTCGCCCTTAAGCCTCCGACTGGGCCAATCGTATGGGCCATTCGGCTGGATGGTCCATACTCATGGTCCATTCGTGCGAATGGCTTCCATTCGTATGGTTAGTCCATACGTATGGTCCATTCGTGCGAATGGGTCACACTTATTCAATTTTTCTGCCACTTTGAAAATTAACATTTAAAACCCTTTTAATTATTGAAATTGACATTATGAGCTTTTGATCATCTCAGACATGATCATTTTAACTTGAAAACCTTTTGATCACCTCAGACGTGATCCTTTTAAACAATTTTGTCACCTCAGACGTGACCCTTTTAAACACTTTGTCACCTCAGACGTGACTGTTTTAAACACTTTGTCACCTCAGACGTGACTGTTTTAAACTTTTAAAGCACATGTGGTCATCTCAGACATGACCCTTTTAGTGAGTTGATTCCTTACTGATTTTCCTGATGTAGTCCGACAAACTAACAAACTAAAAACTACTAACTAACTTAGAAAATTTAAACTAAATACTCAAAACAGGACTTGTTTTTGGCTTTTTGTGAGAGATAAATCCTAAGATGGACATCTATGGGATTTGGTTCAAGAATAGACAGCTTCAACTTGGATTGACCACACCTGGACCAATTCAATTTTGGAATCATACAGGCAAGTCAAATCATTTGGGACTTGTTATCAAAATCTTTTGATGCTCAATTCTTGGTGTTCATCCAGAGTCATTAGCAACTTTAGGAAATCATACTGGAACTCTTAGATTGTCACATTGATTTGAACTTTTGAGAATTGTAGCCACAATGATTGTCAATATGTTTGTCCACTTAAATCCATACACAGACTTTTGACACAGACTGGTGACTGATTTAGGTTTAATTATTTCAACTAACATTTGTGGATCCCACACTTATATGGTAATCAACATTCCTCAGGAGCTTTTGAGCGGTCTACGGGTATTATTACAAGAAGAGACTATTCTTAGAGCTTTCAAAGAGAAGCCAGTCCTCAGGTCAGTGCCATCGCACAGCAGAGAGGCGGCAAACAACAATGAATTCTAGAATATCTAGGTTATGCTTATCCTCAGGTCAGTGCCATCGCACAGCAGAGAGGCACACAACCTATCTCCTTGTTAGAGCAGCTTATTTCATTTTGCACAAAATGCACCAACAACATAAGTCATTAGCTTTATAGCATTTGTCTTTCATTTTTCTTTGCTTTGCTCTAATTATGGTCATCCGCACACATTTGTGGCGTTTACATGCTCATTACCCCTTATTGGAATATTGTTGATTGTGTTAACCAGTGATAAGATGGAAGCCCACAGTCAGTTGAACAGCTTAGTTTGATCTTGAGATCACCAGTCAAGTCTAATCATCTATTGTGTTGAATCTACCGACATATCATTTGTGGTCTAGCAACCTCTAGGTCTACTTTCTTTGTGTTACCTTAGGAGTTACCAGTTTTCTATCATCTTCCCTTTTGTATTGCCTAGACTACACAGACTTATACTTTAAATTTTTGCATCTTTTTAAAACTTAAATTTTTTAAAGTCCCTCTTGATTTGTTCCTGTGTACTATCATTTTCCAAAGGTGTTGAATCGGTATCACAGATACGATCTACCTAATATCAGCTATTCACTCCTTCTCCCTCGTTTTTTTTAATGTTAACTTGCTGACATTTTCTCCCCCTAAAATACTAAAATCATTACTGGTTTAATTATTTTAGGATTTTAATAAACAGCAAAATAACATGAGTTTAAATTTAACAGACGAAAATAAACAGATAAAATAAAATAAAATAAAAAACTTTAACTAAACTACATCGGACTACACATTATCATCATCAGGAATAACCTCACTTTTCTTTTTAACGCCGTTGACCTCTAGCAAATATTGAAAACGTGGTTTATCAAAGGCTTTAGTATAGAGGTCAGCGCGTTGAAAATCAGTATTAATTTTAACCACATCAATTAAGTTCTTTTCAAAACAGTCTCTTATGAAATGGTATTTAATACCGATGTGTTTGGTCTTAGGATGTTGAACCGGATTTTTAGTTACTGCAATTGCAGCAGAGTTATCAACAAAAATAGGAGTAGACGAGAATTTTAAACCGTAATCCCGCATTTGCTGTTGAATCCAGATGATTTGTGAACAGCAACTTGCAGCAGCAACATATTCGGCTTCACAGGTTGACAATGCAACCGATGTCTGCTTCTTACACTGCCAGGTAACTAATCTTCTCCCAAAGAATTGACACCCTGCTGATGTAGACTTGTAGTTCATCTTGCAGCCCCCGTAATCCGAGTCACTATACGCGGTAAGCTCAAAGTCATCATCATGAGGGTACCACAATCCAAGTGTGGGTGTACCCTTCAGATAACGAAAAATCCTCTTGACCCCGATCAGATGGTTGACCTTAGGTTTAGCCTGATATCTAGAACATAAACATGTAGCATACATAATATCAGGTCTTGAGGCAGTGAGATACATAAGGGATCCAATCATTCCTCGGTACATCGTGGCATCTACAAGATCTCCATTCTCATCAGGTGCTATATCGTGATTCGTAGCAAGTGGAGTCCCAGCAGCAGAAGCATTCTCCATGTCAAAGCGACTGAGAATGTCTCCTACATACTTGGTCTGATGTAGAAAGATCCCATTTGGTGTCTGATCCACCTGTAACCCGAGAAAGAACTTCATCTCCCCCATAGCACTCATCTCAAACTCTTTCTTCATCACTGCTTCAAACTCTTTGCATAACTCTTCGTTCTTTGAACCGAAGATTATGTCATCAACATAGATCTGTACAAGCAGTAGGTCGCCATCCTTTTCTTTAATAAACAGTGTGCAGTCAATGACTCCCCTGCGAAAGCCGTGTTTCACAAGATGAGTCGAGAGTTTCTCATACCAAGCTCGAGGAGCTTGATGAAGCCCATATAAAGCCTTGTCGAGCTTGTAAACTCTATCCCGATGATAAGGATCTTCAAATCCCTCGGGTTGACTTACATAGACTGTTTCCCTGATTTCCCCATGAAGGAATGCACTCTTCACATCTAATTGGTAGACTTTAATCTTCATGTACGATGCATAGGCAAGGAAGATACGAATGGCTTCCATCCTAGCCACGGGTGCAAACACCTCATTGTAGTCAATCCCCTCGACTTGGCGAAAACCCTGAACCACCAATCGAGCTTTGTTCCTGATAATGACCCCTTGGTCATCCTTCTTGCATTTTAGTACCCATTTGGTGCCAATGACTTTAGCACCTTTAGGTCTATCAACCAGAGTCCATACACCTAACTTCTTGAACTGCAGAAGTTCTTCTTGCATGGCACTCACCCACGCCTCATCATTTAGTGCCTCACTGACATATTTTGGCTCAACCTGCGAGACAAAACATCATCATGAATGTAACCCTTCTCCATAACTGAGGCGTAATCAGCTGAGTATAGCTGATTTCGGGTTTGTACTCCTGATCTGACATCCCCAATGACATTGTCAAGGGGATGATAGACGTGTAATCGTGATCCTGGAGTGGTAGGAACAGCTACCTCAGAGCCAAGATTATGAACATGTGGTTCTGCATCTGAGGTAGTTGGAGTTTGAGGTTCCGAAGTCGAAGGTGCATCACTTGTAGATGCTTGTGGACTTTCAGGAACTGGAACCTGTTCCTCCTGACTGTTCTGGTCATCTGCTTCAGCTTCATCTTCAGAGGAGGAGTCACTGTCATCGACTACTCCCCCTGACTGAGTAGATGATTCTCCCTGTGTGCTAGATGGTGTATTCAGGATATCATACATCATCCTAGTAGCTAACTCATCATCCGAGGGAGAGAGAGGGATGTTGAAGGACTTGAAGAATCCATCATAATCGAAGAAGTAGGCGGGTCCTTTGCCTGTAGGTGGTGTGGTATATCTCTGAACGTCAACATTACACCACACTTCTACAAGACCCGTTGAGTTGTTGTAAACTCGCTTGTTCGGTATGTTGTATCCTAGAAAGATTCCTTCATCCGCCTTCTCGCTGAATTTGCCTTCTTGTGTCTTCTTCAGAAGTGTGCACGGCGCGCCAAAAGGTTCAAGATACTCCAAATTCGGTTTGCGTCTTTGTAGTAGCTCGTAACATGTCTTTCCGTGGCGCTTGACTATTAGGACTCGATTCAGTGTATAACATGCATTCGCCACTGCCTCATTCCAGAATTGGATAGGCAGTTTCGAGTCCGCCAGCATAGTCCGTGCTGTCTCTATCAAGCTTCTGTTCTTCCTCTCAGCAACACCATTCATCTGAGGCGTGTAGGCAGAAGTGAATTGATGCACAATTCCCTTTTCCTTGCAGTATGCCTCCATCCATTGATTCTTGAATTCTGTCCCGTTGTCTGAGCGTACTTGTCTAACTTTTAGCTTGTAGAGAGATTCCAGTGTGGTTACTAACTCCTTGAATGACTCAAATGTTTCTGATTTGGATTTCAGAAACATTACCCAAGTGAACCTTGAGTAGTCATCAGTGACCACAAAACAGTACAAGTCGCCTGCAATGCTCTTTGTACTGACTGGACCAAACAGATCCATGTGAAGAAGTTCAAGAGGAAGTTCTATTGAATGAACTTTCTTTTCCTTATGAGACTTCTTCGTCTGTTTGCCTTTCTTGCAAGCTACACAAAAGTCAGGAAGTTGGAAGTTCTTGACATTAACTCCTCTCACCAAATCCTTCTGAATCAAATGATTCATCTTCCTTTGACTAATGTGTCCCATTCTCCTATGCCAGGAGATGGAATCCTTCTCAGTAGCTTTAGATAGAAAGCACTGAACCTCATGATCCGTTGTAGCAGCTGTTGACAGATCCAAGACATAAAGGTCTTTATATCTTGAAGCAGTCATCAGAACTTGGTCCTCTGGGATCACGTAGTCTTTCTTCAGCACGTAACACTTCTTGTTGTCGAAGATGACCTTAAATCCTTTATCACAGATTTGGGAAACAGAAAGTAAGTTATTTTGAAGTTGTTGAACGTAGTTCACCTTATCAAACTTAACTTTCTGATTTCCCACTTCTCCCTGAGCTGTGATATAGCCTCCCTTGTTTCCAGCAAAGGAAACATGCCCTCCTTTTATTTGCTTGACGTTTGATAAAAGGGCCCTATTTCCTGTCATGTGCCTGGATGCTCCGCTGTCTACAATCCACGTGTTAGTCTCAGCACTGTATCGAACACCCTGCACATACAAAGTAAATAAATTAGTTTAGGTTAGGAACCCAAGCCTTTACTGGCTTGGGTTTCCCAGAGGCATCACACATCATAAACTCCACCCATTGACCCTTAGAGGGTGAGGGTAGCTCAGGTTCCTTCTTGTCATCAGTATCAGACACGCAGGATGACTTCTCTTTCCATAAGCCAGATTTGTGCAAGGCCTGTTTATGATAAACAGTCGACTGGCTTACAGGTTGGACTTTAGGTTCACTAGCTCTTCTAGGTGGAGTCAGAGAGCTCCTCTTAGAAGACCTAGGCTTAGAGTCCTGAAGGTCAATCTTCTTCCTAGGTGTCTGATAGAAAGGACAATAGGAAGCAATGTGTCCACATTCTCCACAGTTGTAGCATGACCTGCTATCAACTTTATGAGTAACTTTCTTTGTGGAGAAGTGCGTGACACTCTAGTAACATCAATCACTTTAGGTTTTGACTCTTGTTCGTTTGATGTTTTCTCTGGTTTAACAAAGTTAACTGTTTTAACCTGTTTAACATCTTTCTCTTTTGGTTAACTGGTTTTTGACTTGAAGCATGTGAAAAATTAACATTAGAAGTCTTTTAGGTTCTGATTTGACTCTGTTTGACCCTGACTTTAAGTTAACTTTTTCAAATTCCTTTTCCAGATTAACACAAGGCAATTTACCCTTTGCCTTTGAAGTGGCCTCCTTTTGTTTGTGTCCAGATTCAGTAGATGAACATGAGGTATCTGGATCACTAACAAGAGGAGTAGACACCACGTGATCCTTGATGGGGTTATTGTTTACTGGTCTAGTCTTAGTGTTCATCAAGGTCTCAGGTGGTGGTGGAACCACTTTGTAACCTAATCCCTCCCCGTTATTCCTTTCTCTCACTAAGTGTTGAACTATGTGTGAAGAACTAGTCCAACTATGCAGTTTCTGTTTTAATGAATTTACTTCTACTTCTAGAACTGCCTTTTGCTTCTTAGTGTCTTCTAGGGAGTTTAGATAGTACCTAATGTCATTTGCTTGGTTAAAGGCAACTACTTCGGTTTCCCTAAGCTGTTTAGTCAATAGGTCTATCTTTTCTTTATAACTATGCTCATTTTGTTTTAGTACTCTATTAGCCTCAGTGCACAGTTGTAAATCTTTTACTAAGTTATCATTATGATCTAATAACCTAGCAAATTTTCATCTATGCTATTCCTAAAAGTATCACAATCAGAACAAGCATGATTATTAAACATTTGGTCAGTAGTACTTACCTGAGTTGGTTCAGAAGAGCTAGCCATCAACGCAGCATCAGATGTCTCTGGTTCTGGTGATTCTGTCTTTTCTGTCTCTGACGTGGAAGTCTCCTCTTTAGGCTTGTAACTGACCTCGGCTGCAGTTGCTTCTTCACTATGTGACATCGCTATCTCAACTGCTAGATCACCTTCACTCGCAGAATCATCATCAATATCTTCTACACTGGCAATGTTTGATTTCCCTGGTGAGACAAACCTAAAGCTCCAATCCTGTCCTTCATCATCATGAGCAGTCAAGGCTTTTGGATCCTTGTTTGATGAAGTAGAACTGGAAGCTTGCTTGTCTTGGCGAGTAAAGGACGAGAACGGGTTCCCGTTACCCGTCTTCTTTGGCTTGACACATTCTCTTTTGAAGTGCCCTTTCTCTCCACAGTTGAAGCAGGTCACTTTGCTCTTGTCAAAGCCAAATGTGGTATCCTTAGTAGCTACCAAATTCTGTCCGGTCTTTTTAACAAACTTCTTCGCCCTCCGGACAGCACTAGCTAAGGCCCACATTATATCCATCCTCTCAAGCTCCATTTCGTCCACCTGCTCGTAGTCCTCATCTGCCAGATGGCAGTTTCCAATCTTCCCGGCAACAAGTCCATCATATGAATGAACCACTGCAGCTAAAAGATCCATATGCTCTCGAGCTACTTCCACAGTCACATTACCGAGGTTCTCGGTCTTCAGTTTGGTAGCACTTGCTTCTGATCCAATATAGTGGGTACAAGACGACCCTGGCGTGTCTGATCCAGAAGGAGAAGCATGTGAAGGACCTGACGAGCTAGACACAAATGCAGTCTGGAGAGGTGCTCCAGATGTCTTAGCTTGAGGCGTGGCGTTGTACAAAGCTGGATTTTGTGTGTACGAAGACTTCTGAGCTCTGTACTTCATCCTTAGTGCTTCTTCTCGCAACTTAAGAATGAAGTCATTAATATCCAGCTTTGCAAGCATTCCATTCTGTCTCAGGTTAGACACGAATGAAGCCCACTTATCAGGCAATCCATCTGCAAAGTTACTCACTTTCTCTTCCATGGTCGTTTCCACTCCATGTGTATGCAGTTCGCTCATCAAGTGGTAGAATCTATCTATGACGTCGTCTAAACTCTCGTTACCAATCGATGAGAAGTTATCGAATTCCTTCTTTAACTCCTTTGCCTTGATTGCCTTCAACGAAGCATTCCCATCATACCTCTTCTCTAGCTCATCCCACAGTTTCTTGGACTGCTTATTCTCTGAATACTGGTGGAATATGTCTTTGGGGATAGACTGTGTAATCAATGCATAAACCCTTTTCTCTGCATTGTACTTAACTTTTGCGCGTCCGTCATCCCACCTAACGTTAGCTTAACTCCATCAGCTCCCACCGGTGTACTATAACCAATCTCAATGGCTTCCCACAGATTAGGATCTACTCCATTGAGGTAGATCTCAAAACGTTGTTTCCAGTGGGGAAACTCATCTAAAGTCAAGAGCTTTGGTGGTTTATTGTGATTACCCACCTCACTCTCAAGCAGCAGCAGGTTCTGTATCCTCGAGTCCTTCCCAGCAGTAAAGGCTGACATCTGATCTTCCATGGCGAATAACTTTAAGTCTAATCAAACAAACTTTCACTGATGCGACTGAAGGATGCGAATGGTCTAGTCGTGCGTATGAACTCTGCGACTGGTTCAATCGTGCGGCTGAACTGGGCGATTGGTTCAGTCGTGCGAATGAATCTGGTGCGTATGAGCTATGCGAACGAACGGTTCAGTCGGCCGAATGAAGGTGCGACTAGGTCCAATCGTGCGAATGAGCAATGCGAATGGAGTCCAGTCGTGCGAATGGGTCACTCGTGCGACTGAAGCTGCTGTTTTGCGAATT
>CM046045.1:65987730-66174370 GCA_025215565.1 Flaveria ramosissima | reverse complement strand
ACAGTATCTTCTAAGCAATGGTTTCTCTCGTGGTACCATTGATATGACTCTCTTCAAAAGAGAAGTGAATGGTGAAATGATATTTGTCCAAGTTTACGTTGATGATATTATTTTTGGATCTACCAATTCTCAATTGTGTAGAGAGTTCGAAGAGGTAATGAGTCAAAGGTTTGAAATGAGTATGATGGGCGAAATGTGTTTCTTCCTTGGATTACAAGTTGAACAACAGAAAGAAGGAATTCTTATTCATCAGGAGAAGTATATTAAGGATATTTTAAAGAAATTTAAGATGGATGATGCTTCTACTGAGATGACTCCCTTTACTGCTCATACTTGTCTTACTCCAGATGAAAACAGAAAACCAGTTGATCCTCATCTTTTTAGATCTATGATTGGCTCTCTCATGTATCTTACTGCAAGCCGTCCTGATATCACTTTTGTTGTTGGTTACTGTGCTCGATATCAGTCGGCTCCAAAAGAATCTCATGAGAAAGCTGTCAAAAGAATATTTCGTTATCTCAAAGGATCATCTCGTTTAGGGTTATGGTATCCTTATGGAGGGAATTTTGATTTACATGCTTATTCTGATAGTGATTCCAATGGTTGCAGGTTAAACATAAAATCCGTGTCTGGAGGATGTCAATATTTGGGAAATTGTTTGGTATCTTGGCAGAGCAAGAAACAAACCACTGTTTCTCTTTCTACAGGGGAAGCTGAATATATTGCTGCCTCAAGCTGTTGTTCTCAAGTTCTCTGGATTCAACACCAAATGATTGATTATGGAATTGGTTTTCTCCATACACCTTTATTTTGTGACAATGAAGCAGCCATTGGAATTGCAAAAAATCCTATTCATCATTCCCGAACCAAGCATATCGAGACACGAATTCATGCGATTCGTGATGCTCAAGAAAAGGGTTTCATCGATATTATACCCATCGATACGAAAAATCAAAAAGCTGATCTTTTCACAAAAACTTTTGATAAACCTCGTTTTTATGAATTGATCTCTATGCTCGGGTTAATATCCTTTTAAAATTTTATTTTCTGTTCTTTATATTAAAAAAATGAATAATAAATCAAAATAAATAACTAATAAATTCATTATATATATTTTTCATAATTTATAGAAATTATCTATTATTTGAAAATAAAAATTTGGGGGAGTAATTTCATATCCTGAGATCGGAATTTAAAATGACGAGAAATGATTGTATATCCTCTAAGTATATTCTTTATACATGACCAGTGCTTCAATGAGAAATGATAGTAACTGATACTGGATTCTGTTTCACATAAAATTTTTAAGAAAAATCGATCAGATTCTTTAACGATATGCTTGATAGACTCAGCCTGACGAATAAAGTAGACAGCAACTCTATGATTAAATTAAACATCATGCTTAAGAATGTCTGGATTTACTCAATTGTTTTGGCTTGCACAAAAACTGAGTCCTGACAAAAATTGGATTGAGAATGAATCTTTCGTCCATTCTGCTCTTATATGTCATCTCCCTGGACCATATCTGGTATATTCTTGTATTTGTGTATCTTGTGTCTGTGCTAATCTCCTCTGCTGTACAGAAGTACTGACCTGGAGTGATGATCTCCTCTGCTGTACGATAGTACTGACCTGGAGCTCTCATCAGCACATGTTTAAATGGTCATCTCCTCTATTATACGTGAGTATAGATCTGGAGCTCTCACCATTTTGATATAATTATGTCAAATCATCTAATCGATGAGTTCTTTTCAGAATGAAATATTCTGTTTATAATCATTTGCACACTAATGCACAAGCCTTGCTCTATTTAGATCGATTCAAAATTCAAGAAATCCTGAGGTTGGTGAGGGTTTTTGCCAAATGATTGTGGGGTCCTAACATTCTAAAGCATCTAATTGAACCTTAAACAAATCATAAGCTGTTTGTTGAAAAAGGATAAGGCATGAGTTAAAGCGGATAATTATATCAGCAATCGTTATTGATTTGTTCTAATTTCTGTTGTTCCTGTGCAGATTGTGATAAGATCTCGTATTCAGTATGATCTCATTGCCGGTCGATGATTTTTGATCATCTTTATGTTCATAAATACCCAGAGGATGTGATCTCTGATTAATTTAGATCTCATTATGTGACGTGCTTCATGTTAAAAAAAATAAAAAATATATATATATAAAATTAAAAAAAAAAAGAAAAAGGAGGTGCCGAAACTATTCTTTCGCTAATTGTTTCGCAAGGCGAAACTGCAATTTCGCTAGGTTTCCTAATTAGTTTTCAACTGACTATCTCTTAGCGAAATTACAGTTTCTCTGGGCGAAACTGTAAATTCGCCCTGCGAATCTACAGTTTCGCTCACTGCGAAACTATTTGCTATTTAAGTTGTTTTTGCGAAATTCTTCTCACATTTTCGCAAAAACGACCTGAGTAGTGTTTTAGGGTTTACTGTGACTTTCGTGGGCGATTTTGTGTTTTGGTTGTGTTTTAGACCGATTGATCGTTTCTTGTACTTCGCATGTGAGTTTCGAACCATGTACTATCATTTAATCTGGTTAAAATCAACTTCTTTTAAGACATTTGGATTTTGACCCTTTGGTGTCTTCGCTGTTCATCCAGCGAAATTGCAGTTTCTTCTGCGAAACTGAACGAAAGTTCTCTACTTCTCAGCGAAACTGTAAAGTTATGCTGTCCGGGCGAACTTAACAGTTTCGCCAAACTATCTTTAGTTTCGCAGAATCTGGACTTAAGCTTGTACAGTTTCGCTTGGTCATGTTTTCTTTTTGAACAGCGAAACTAATTTTTTTTGACAGCGAAACTATGTTTTTGCTTGCCGAAATTAATAGCGAATCTATTTTAATCTATTTTTGCCTTGTCGAAACTGTCTTTTGTTCAGCGAAACTAACATGTTTTAATGAGCGAAACTATTGTTTCGCTTGCCGAAACTGTTAGTTTTCATTGTTTTAGTATTATTTTCTTCTTTTCTTAATTTCTCATTCAACTTATCTGATTTCTTTATCAGGTTATCATGGCTAATCTCAAGTTTGATGAGCGGAATAATATCACAGCCATTTTAGATGATACTCATCCTAAGGCAGCTGGATTTAGAGATTGTATCAGATGGCTTCAAAGATCACCTATAGCTCATGCCATATCTCATTCGCCTACCATTTATGATCTTCATATTAGAGATTTTTGGCGATCTGCAGAGTATGATACTCGAGGAGATGTACAGCGGATCACTGCTAAAGTCGTTGATCACGAAGTGACGATCACTGCTGAGACTGTATCGAGGATTCTAAGACTTGAAGAAGATTCAGGAGATGAAGTGACTATGACAGATTCTGAGGTGTTCCAAGCCTTTAGAAGTATGGGATATGAGGGACCAGCCTTTGGTTCCCGGAAGGAGATCAAGAAGTCATTCTTATCTAAAGAATGGAGATACATTGCTCATGTTTTTATCATGTGTCTCGATCACCGTAAAGGTGGATCCGATGGTCTTAATATTGATTGGGCTAAGGCAATGGTGTTGTGTTGTAAAGGTGAAAAGGCCAATATTGCTAGATTGATTTTTGCGTGCATGGCGGAGAATGTGATGGCCTTAAAGAAAGACAAATGGCTACTGTATCCTCGTTTTCTTCAGATGATTTTTGATGATCTTATACCTCATGTTCCAAAACATGGAGAGATTAAGAGGCTGGTACAGATGAATCCTCGTATCTTTGCTGACTGCTGTGCCATTCGCCACGACTTCAGTGGAAAGATTACCCATCTTTGGGAAAACATGTATCCTCCAGAACGCTGGAACTATATTAGACGGGTGGATGAGTCAGAGAATAAACGAGCTGAAGAAACAAGAGTACAGCAAGCTGATGCTACAAAGAAAAGAAAGAGATATGCCAAAGAAAAAGATTATGATTTTGAGGAGGATATTGCTGCACAAGCTGAGGAAGTTAGGGTTGAAAAAGAAAGGAGGTCTAAGAAGAAAACTGATTTTGCTGAGCCTGAGCGACGAACCAAGCATAGACATGAAGGATTTACAACTAGAAGAGAGGCTAGTGAAAACCTTGATGAGGATATGATACGCAACTTGAATACTTCGTTGGCTAATGAACTGAGTATGATCAAGACTAAACTTACAAATCAGGAAATCAGAGAAAGACAGAAAGATGAAGTGATTGAAGGAATGCAGAGGATGTTAGTTGATCAAAACAGACTGGTGAAGAAGTTGTTTGAGGAGATTACACAGGTGAAAGCTGCAGCCGGCCTACCTAATCAGCTGACTCAATCTGAGTTAGATGATTTGACTGATACATCAAAGTACTCATTTTTGAATGTGGGTACTTCATCTAAGGTAGGAGAGGGCACTTCTGGTGCAGCAACTACTGGTGCAGGAGAGCAGGAAACTCCAGGAGAGGATGTTGGAAGAAATGATGAGGAGGATATTATAGAGGCTGGGTTTGTAAACATGCAATTTGACTTTGAAAAAGATCTGGTTGGTGAAGAAGTTGTTGTAACAGCTACTACTGAAGGAGTATCTGATAAAGGTAAAGGGTTGGTTGATGAAGAAGAGGAAGATGAACAGCTCATAGACTATGATTCAGAACCTGAGTTCTATGAAGTTGATGAGCGACCATTGATCTATGTTGCTAAAAAATGAGAGGATGATGCAGATGTATTTGAAATGGATAAAAATGATTGGTTGGTGAAAGAGAAGAGGTAGAAGAAATCACTCCTCTTTTCCAACACTTGGAGGGATTAAGCAGGAAGGAAGCTGATAAGAAAATCATAAGCTGGTGTTACAATTCAAGCTTAAAGATGTTTATGATCAAGAGACGGGGAGGTAATATCAGTTATATGCTTAAAAGGAAGGCTTTTAAGACCTTGCCTAAATGGGATTTAAGGCGTTTGGCAACTCTACCTCTGATCAATGCTCATCTGAGTGAAAGAGCCTCATTTCTTGAAAAGGAGATAAAAAATGGGCTTAATGACAGCTTTGAGTCTTTTGGGTATATGAAAGCAGAAAGAAAGAGATCAAAGAAGGATAAAGACTGGGAGACGGGAAAGGGAAGGATTGTACTAAGAGTTAAACCTCCAAAGACTGTAAATCGGGTAAGATTGGCTGATCCTCTTCCCCAACAACTACAGGACTTTGAGAAATGGTTTTATGACAATAACATTGGAGAGGCTGTGATCAGAGTTAAACATGGAAAGGAGTTTAGAGTATTTGATCCAATGGAGTTGTTTAGTTTCTGTGATGAAGATCTTTTGGTATTATGTGAAAATCACATCAAGGCTGGGGCTAGAGAGAAAACTAGAAAAGAAGCTAGTTTGTTTATGAATGTTGCCAACAAGATCAAGGGAGTAAGGTCGGAGGTCAAGAAGTTAGCTGAAAGGGTGAGAGCTCAGGATGACTTTAATATGGATGTTCAAGATCTGACCAGGCAATTTGCAAAGGCTAGTGGTCATTCTGAAGAAGCTAGTGATGCAGGAAAGGACCATGGAGGATCATTGGCTGAAGCTTCTAAGGATGTAGCTGACGAAGACAGACCAATGGCAACAGAGGAAACTGGAGCTGACAAGTCAAATCAAGAAGAGTGAAGACGGTGAGATTCAACCTAGGGGGAGTATTGAAGATCATGTATAGGTTGGACTTACCTTAGTATAGTTTGTTTACTTTACTTGTAATAGGACTTTTGTTAGTTTCCTTTTGTATGTTCTTAGAATTGTGTGTTTTTAGCAGTCCAGCGAAATGAGCGAATCTGTAAATTCGCTCACAGTTTGCTGTTCTAGTTTACCCGGCGAACTTATGTTCTGCCGGGCGAAACTGTAGTTTCGGCATGACAGTTTCGCTGGTAGCGAAACTGTCTGCGAAACTACAACTGCTATATATACTTTTGTTAATTTTCATTGTAAGGTAAGCTTGCAAAACCCTAATCGTGGATCATTGTTGCAAGTTACCTATTCCAAGCAGTTATTACACAGAAATATCATTGTGCTTCATGTTATTGATTGTTATTGTTCATTTTGTTATCAAATATGAGTTAGAATTATATTCAATCTTCTCAATTGTCATTGTTTAGCATGCTTGTTAGATATTGAGCAATTCATCACATCATTTGCACTGTTTTTCGATCACATGGACCAATATTTAATCACAAGCATGTTAAATATAACCTTGAATGGTTGGGGATTTATATCGTCACCACAAAACAACCCCTATAAGGTTTTTAAAGCCCCATAAAACCAATTTTACAAGGACAAATGAAACTAGTCATCCACATATCCGGCTCTAGATGCCAATGTTGGGTTTGTTGGACCATATCAAAGTAGTTTAACCATTTAAACTTGAAAACGCAGCGGATTAAAACCTTAATATTATCATTTGTAATCTGAAAATTAAGGCTTATATCATATCATCAACAAACCCCAGAACATAAGGATCATTTATATGTGTATGAACTAGCTATCAACAAGAAATAACAACCAAAACAAACCATGGAACTACCTTCCAAAGGCTGCTGAAAAAACGGGATTTTGATGAAGAAAATGAGCTTCTTGAATGACCAAAACACCAAGGAGAGGTGTCCTCAAGCATCCATACCCACAAGCATCAAGCAAGCACCTTTGTTGCTAGGATTTAAACACCAAAACGGATCAAGAAGGCTGCTGGAATCTCATTCCAGTCGTGAACTTCAACTCTTTCTTCCAAAAGAAGAGTTTTGTTATTGTGACCCTTTTGCATAAGAGAGAGAGAGAGAGAGAGAGCTAGATGGAGTTTGTGTGTGTTTTCTAGAATTAAAAGTGAACAAAACAAAAGGCCAAACACCCCTTAAAGGGGGCGGCCGAATTCCAAAGGTTTTGGGGTTTTCCCCCAAAAAACTCCCTTTTAATTTTGTTAAACTAATTGTTTAAAATAGATATATAATTAACCTTTTAATTATATAACATACACACACTTTTATTATTTGATGTTATTTAACTAAATTAAACAACATTTCAAATAATATCCATGAACAAAATGTCCATATAAGTTGTTCAATCTCATATGCAACTTATTTAGAAAACCCATTTTCTAAATTGGTGTATTTATTTAATTGCATGATCATATCATCAATTAAATAATAATTGGCATTTGCTAAGCTTGTTATTGGGTATGACCCGACTTGGATCATAACGTACTAACCACATCAATGTTCTATGTGTCTAGGGCATAAAGAATCCAACAGTTGTCTGATATACACGTCTTCATCAATCACCCCGTAGAGAAAAGCACACTTGACATCAAGTTGGTAGACCTTGAAATTCTTGGATTCAACAAAAGCTAGGAATATCCTTACAGCTTCAAGTCTTGCTACAGGAGCAAAAATATCTGAGTAGTTGATTCCTTCTTCTTGAGTATACCCTTGAACAACTAGTCTTGCCTTATTCTTGATGACAAGTCCTCTATCATCCTTCTTATTCCTGAACACCTATTTGGTTCCTATGGTAGTCTTCCCTTGAGAAAGAAGACATAGGTTCCAAACCTTTTGCCTTTTGAATTGAAGCAGCTCCTCTTGCATAGCTTCAATCCAACTTCCATCCTTTAGAGCCTCATCAATCTTCTTTGGCTCTATCTGGGATAAGAAACAAGAGTGAAGACAAACATTTGCGTCTGGGTTTGTCCTCTTGTTCGTACCCCTGAATCAACATCCCCAATGATGTTTGTGGAAGGGTGAGACTTGGGGATTCTTAGCTGAGGAATCACAGCAAGTTGTTTAGACAGATTTAAATTAGAGAAATTTTGATCTGGCAATGAGGATTCACCCTCCACATCAGCATACTTATAAAGATTGACTTGATCCAATGAGTGTGTGACATCATTGATGTTGTCTTCAATGGAGTAGTTGTCAGCATCAAGAAATTCTTGATCACTTTCACCATCACCATTTTCTCCTACATTTGAAGCTCCTTCATTTGAGTTTTATGCCTCTAAGCTGGAATTTGAAAGCACCCCAGAAGTATCAGCAGGATTGATCATTGATGCGCTGGTAGAAGCTTCATTTGCAGGATTGGTTACCACTGGAGCTGAAGATGTGTAGCTTGAAGGTCTTCTTAGCTCAAATCTTGGGTCAGGATCACCTGTAGGTAGTATATCTGTGGACCCTGAAACATGCTCACAAGATTTGTTAAAACAGTTGGTAACTAAATCAAGATCAAATAGCCAATCAGAACCAAAACCTTTCACACTAGGAGTGTGCTCATTGAAAGTCACATTGGCTGACTCCTCAACTAGTCTAGTTTGAGATTGTATACTATATAAGCCTTAGCTTGAGAAGAGTCTCCAATAAAATGTCCATCATCTGATTACTCAGCAAACTTGGCAATTTGATCTTTGGTATTCAAGATGGTGCAAGGACATCCAAATTACCTGAGAAAACCAATGAAAGGTTTCCTCTTGTGCTAAAGCTCATAAGGAGTCATACCAAGTGTCTTAACTACTAAAACTCTGTTTTGCACATAGCAAGCATTGTTCACTGCCGCTGCCCAGAAGGTGATGGACAGTTTAGAGTCAGACAACATAGTTCTTGCAGCTTCAATTAGTGTCATGTTTCTCCTCTCAGCAACACCATTTTGTTGAGGAGTCCTGGGAGCACTATATTGTCTTGTAATACCCTTTTCATTACAAAATGTATTAAGGATTTGGTTCTTAAATTCAGTTCCTTGATCACATCTTATGGTTTTGACCTAGTGATCACATTGATTCTCAATATTTAAGATGAAATTCTTCAAAATCTCAGGGGTCTTATTCTTAGTTCTAAAAAAGAAGACCCAAGTAAATCTTGTAAAGCCATCTGTGATCACCAAACAATAAGAGGTCCTTCCTAGACTCATTACACTGGTGGGGCCAAAGAGATCCAAATGTAATAAGTTTAGGGGAGTAGTGATGGAGTTTCTTTCCTTTGGCTTGTGAGATACCTTGTGTTGCTTCCCCTTGAGGCATGCAACACAGTGGTCATCACTTGTAAACTCTTTCTTTGGCATTCCAGTTACCAAATCATTCTTAATTAATTTATTCATGTTTTTAAAGTTTGCATGGCACATTCTTTTACGCCAGAGGAAAGACTCATCATTATTTGCTTTAGATAGAAAGCATGAAACTTTTCCTGAGGGAGATGTTTCTTGCAAATCCATCTTGTACATGTTTCCTTTCCAGGGGCTCTGAGCAGGATATGCTCATGAGGAATGACCACCCTGGGCCTGAGAACAATGCACTCATGCTCATTAAAGAGCATGTTATGACTCTGATAATAAAGCTGGGATACACTCAAAAGATTGTACCTAAGCTCCTTGACAAAGTTTACCTTCTCAATGCTGAGGTTACCATTTTTGACTCTGCCCCTTCCTGTAATGTAACCTCCTGCATCTCCTGCAATTGGTCCTCCATCAATTCTTTCAAACTTTTGGAGTAGTGACCTATTGCCTACCATGTTCCTAGAACAACCACTATCAATGATCCATACATTTCTATTTGTCTTGAGATTGTTAGTTACATTTGGAAACCAAACCCTTATTGGTCTTGGGCTCATCAAAAGAAGTTGAAGACAATGCAACAGTAATTGATCCTATAGTCATGTTTTGAGGATCATTTGCTGATATTGATAAAGAATTTTCAGCTACTTGGTCTTTCTTTGTCTTCCACACCACCTTCGAAAGTTTTGATGAATGGACCTTCGGAAGATCTTGCTTTCACTGCAGCAGGCTTCAACACTTCGGAAGTATTCCTTTTGTAAGGATTCCTATAAGTTTGATGCAGCCAAAACATCCAAAGTCTTTCTGCATGCATGCACTGAAGAACAGAAGTAGAAATGCTTCGGAAGTTTTACACCTTGCACTAAGAAATATTCTAAGTGTAAAATCTTCCGTAGCCAAAACATCTTCCAAAGCCAAAAGTGAACTCTTCCGAAGCTTCCAAGACAAATTCTTCCGAAGCCAAAGAGTGAAGACAGATTTCTTTTCGAAGACTTTTAGATACATGCTTTTATCTGATGTACTTTACCATGAAGCTGGACCACCTTTCCGCTGCAACTCTGTTCAGTCACCAACTTACATGAGTTAGTGAAAAGGTCCATTCTTTTGGTAACTGTACATTGAGGTCTTGAGTCTGAGCTTTCTACTTTATGTACTTTTATCCTTTTTGTAATATATTAGGATGTGAGCTATGTCATGTCATAGTCACTAGTCAAAAGGAAATCTGCCTTTTGACTCTACATTTGATTTTGTTGTCTAGTCTTATGTATCCAGTTGGCCTTCAAAGTATGGCCAGCTGTAGGATGTAGTATAAAGTATCTCAAGTACTTGTAACTTTCTATCTATGCTTTGTAACATTTGTAAAAGAACTCGAGAAGCAATATACAACATTCTTGAAAACCAAATACTTGTGTTGTTAGCTATCTTGTTCTGTCTCATTTTTACTTGTGTTCTTAGCATCATTCACTTAAGTTACCAGTTCCCTATTTGATATGTTAAGTGTTCTAAAAAACTGTCCTCATTGTGTTGTTGTGTTGTAATTGCATACCCTTCACCGGTCCTGCAATTGGTATCAGAGCATTCCAGGCTCTTAATATAAGATCTCACCATCTTAAGATCCCTCACACACACAAAATACTTAACAACTCAAATGGCAACTATTACCAAAGTTGATATGGAAACTGGAACTATGACAAAGTCTCCGCTGATCACTCCTGAAGACTTTGATACTTGGTGTCAAAGAATGGAAGGCTTCATCAAGTATCAAGACTCCATGATGTGGGACTCTGTTGTTAAAGGACCTTACATACCAAGCACCACTTCTGCTACTTGCTGTGGTATGATTCCAAAGGCTATGTCTGAAGAAGACAGAAAAAGAATAGAGATTGATCAGAAAGCCATGATTGCTCTTCAAACTACTCTTCCAAACTCCATCTACAGAGGCTTCAAGAAGTGCAAAACTTCCAAGCAACTATGGGAAGCACTAAATCTGATGTATGAGGGGTCCAATGAAGAAAAGGAGAACAAGAAGGATCTCCTAAAGCAGTAGTTTGAAAACATCACCTTCAAGGTAGGTGAAACCATGACTCAACAATACTTGAGGTATGTTGAGATTGTGGATACTCTAATGGATGTTGGAGTAACTCTTGAGAACAAGGACATTGTAAGGAAGTTTATGTCCTCTCTTCCTAGAAAATGGACACATTATTGTGTTGTTATCTAGAGGACCGAGAACCTTAAGACTCTTACTCTCACAGAGTTGTATGATATTCTTAGTGGCTACCAGATGGAGATAATTATGCAAAACTCATCTGATAACTCCAGCAATCAACTAAGTTCAGCCCTCCATGTGGTTGAAAGGGAAAGCATTGAACCACAACATCATCTTATATGCTACCTTGACAACTCACAATAGGGCCTTTCATCACCTTCCCAGAGACTCCAAGAGAAAGTTACACTCAAGGAAGTCCTTTCCAAGAGACAAGTTCTTCTCATACCTTTGTCTCTGCTAATGAAACCACAGGCAACTTTCTCTTCACCCTTGAAGATTTGGACTGTATCCATCCAGATGATCTGGAGTACATGGAGATAGTCCAACAAATGGCTCTTCTCACTCATAGAGCCAAGAAGTTCTACAAGAGGATAGGGAGGAAGTTTCCAAGCAATGCAGCTAGTGGAAAGTTTGGGCTGGATAAAAGCAAACTAAAGTGTTACAATTGTAACCAGATGGACACTTTTCAAGGGAGTGTAAGGCACCAAGGACAAATGATGGCCAAACACAAGCCAGACCAAACTACACTGAGAGAGCTCCCCAGAATAAGAAGCCAAAGCAGCAAGCTGCAGTTGCTGTTGAAGAAGGAGGCTTTGACTGGAGCTTTCAGGTAGAAGATGCATCTCCAAACCAAGCACTCATGGCAGACCATGATGAAGCCAAGGTATTGGAACATCTTTGTACTCTTGAATGTATTGCTAAAGTTAATAGATACAGGTCCTATAACTTAGAAATGAGATCTGAACTTGAGTCCTTAAATATCTTAAACACTTATTTTAAGAGAGCTGAAAATGATTATAAACAAAAGATAGAGGACTTAGAGAAAACCATTTCAATTCTTAAACATGAGCACACAAATTACAGGACTCAAATGGAAGATCTTATTACTAAGTTAACTGAATGCCAGGTTGAGCTTGTGATCAGCAAAGCCAAGGTAGAAAAATGTGTTCTTGAAGAAGAGACCTTCAAGAACATAATATCCTCATCCTTGCATGCAAAAGTTTATTATCAAAATAAGCAGGGACTGGAATCTAGTGAGATAGCTCCTCCACAGACAATCTTGTCTGTAAGATCTTCTAGGTGTGGAACTTGTGAAGATGAGCTTCCCCTCATAGACCCTTTGACTGAAGAGGATGAAGAGGATATGGTGAATAATGGCTCTGAGAAGAGTGAAGAAGAGCATTTTTAAGAAGGGTGAGGAGAGTAAAGCTGTTGGGATGACCAAGTCCAAGAGAAAGAACTTGATCAGGAAGGCCAAAAGAAAGTCCAAGAAGGCTCAACAGATCAAGGCCACCTTCAACTCTGCACAGAAACAAGTCTTCATTTCTAGAGGATTTGAGGTGGTGAAGACTGAAGACACCAACTTGAACTTCATCAACAAGAGTTCTGGTTCATGTCCAAATCATCCCATCATCAAGAAGAAGGCTGATCAGTTGTGCACCATTGCTATACAACTTGAACCATCCAGCTCCAAAGGTAGTTCTATCCCCACAAGAATTGCCACAACATCTGCAAAGATGAAGATGAAGAAGGAAAGTGATCAAGTTCAGCCTTGTTCACAAAACAAAACTCCTAGAAGGAAGAAAATGGACTTTTTTATGTGTGGGAGTACTTCTCATCTTGCTAAGGATTGTGTTTACAATCCAAAGCGTACTCACCACATGACCAAGAAAGAAACTTTTTAGAGTTTGGAGAAGAAGAAGCAAGCTTCGAAAGGAAAATCTCTTTCTTTCAGAAGCTCCAAAATGAAGAAGAAGACAAGTGGAAAATTGCCTTCGGAAGAAAAATTGGTCTTGGAAGAAAAGAATACTTCCAAAGCACTAAATCCTACTGAAGTGAAAGCAAGATCTTCCGAAGGTCCAGTCATTAAAACCTCCAAAGTCAACAAAACTTCCGAAGTATTGAAGGTCAAGTCTAAGCTTCCAAAGGTGGTGTGGAAGACAAAGAAAGACCAAGTGGTTGAAAGTTCTTCATCAACTTCAGCAAATGATCCTTCTAGCATGACTATAGGATCAATTACTGTTGCATTTTCTTCAACTTCTTTTGATAAGCCCAAGACCAATAAGGCTTGGGTTTCCAAATATAACTAACTGCAGGACCGTTTAAGGGCTTGAACAACAATTACAACACAACAACACAATGGGGAGAGCAACTAAACTTTAATCAAACAGTGAACTGGATTAACCAAGTATGATACTAAGAACACAAGTAAAGTAAAGAGACAGAACAAGAGAGTATGGGTTTCAAGGAGGCAGTATATTGCTTTCTCAAGTTCTTTTACATGTGTTACAAAGCATAAAGAAAGATACAAGAACTTGAAATACTTATACTACAACCTACAGCCGGCTATACTTTGAAAGCCAGCTGGATACAATTGACTAGACACTAACAAAATCAATTGTAGGATCAAAAGGCATATCTGCCTTTTGACCTTGTGACTATGACATGCCATAGCTCACATCCTTATACATTACAAAAAAGATAAAGTACATAAAGTAGAAAGTTACAGACTCAAGACCTCAATGTACAGTTACCAAAAGCATGGACCTTTTCACCAACTCATGTAAGTTGGTGACTTTACAGAGATGCAGCGGAAAGGTGCTTTATGGAACAGTACATCAGATAAAGCATGTGTACTAAAAGTCTTCGGAAGAAATCTGTCTTCATAGGTTGAAGCTTCGGAAGACTTTGTCTCTGAGGCTTCGGAAGACTTCATGTTTGGATTCGGAAGATATTGGTCTTGGCTTCGGAAGATTTTACACTTAGAGTATTTTCTAGTGCATTGTGTAAAATTTCCGAAGCATTCTATACTTCAGTACTTAGTGCATGTTGCAGAGACACTTTGATGTTTTGGGTTGCATCAGACTTAAGGAATCCTTACAAACTCCCCCTAGGCTGATGCTACCAAAACACTTAGAAGATCTTCAGATGTTGGTAGTCTTCAGTACAATCATGACCATTCCTTTCTTCATTAGATGGTCAGGATAATCAAGACTCTCATAATATCTTCTCATTTCAAAGAGATCATGCAGAGGTAAGTTGATTATGTCTTGCCAGGAGTAAACATTCTCAACACCTTGATCTCTGATTACATGCCATCTTTCTGGATTGGTAGAGTAAGTCCAGGACAAGATGGGTGTCTCAGTTGTTAGAGGAGCCACTTGCATAGGAGTTGATTGGGCTGCCTCATCATGCACTTCCTCAGGTTGATCTGATTCAGCCTGAGGTGTAGAGGTAGATGACTTAGGCTTCTTCTTCTTAGTCTTTAGTTTAGAAGCCATTCTCTTCTTCCTCTTAGATGACTTTAACTGAGAAGACTGGTCTGCAGCACCATGTTGATCATCACTGTCTTTCTCAGTTGGGTGTTCCTCCCTCACAGGTTCAGAAGGAGAGGGAGTTTGACCCTGCCTTGGATCAGAAGATGAAGCTTGCTGAGGCTCAGCTGGAGGTTCTGGTTGAGGTGTCTCAGGTTGTTCAAACTTGACATCCACTTCAGGTAGGACTTGACTTGGAAGAGAGTGCAAGTCAATCAGTTCACCACTCTTAATCTTCTGCTTGATCACCCTTATATGCTCATCCATTGTGGATAGAGACATGGGGCCAAGTCTCCTTCCGGAGAATCCATATAGCTTCAAGAAGCTTATCATTCTTTGTCTGTCAGCAGACTTCTTTACACTCTTTTGAATGATGGCTCTTGACTTTGCAGCTTCTTCCCTTAGCTTCCTTTTGGTTGCCTTTCTTTCTTTGACTAGCTCAAGCTCAAGTTGCTTTAGGTACTCAAACTCAATGAAGTCATAGGACAGGGGAAGAAGTGCATCTGCCTGATAGAAGCCTGTGGCACTCAGGTAGTTGATCATCTTGATCCTATCTTCTTCTTTATCTACCTGAGGTTCTTGTGGAGCCACATCTTCCTGTGCAGGACTTTCTTGAACTGGAGAGAGAGTGGGATCATGCTTGTAGAGTCTTTTCTGTCTCTTCTCCTCTTTGAATTGGAGAAGTAGCCTTGCATCCTCTTTCTCCTTCATCTCTCTTGACACTTCCATGTCAGCCAGTTCATTTAACTCTTCTAAGGGGAGGGAGATGATTTCATCAATATCATAGTTCCTGGTCTGTAAATAGGTAATCCTGACTGCCCTTAACTCATCATCTTGAGTATTTGGTCTGGGGGCAGCCCTGATTGCAGCTTGCATAAAGCTATATGACCCAGAAGAACTTTCTCCCCTTAGCTTCCTTTTCCTCTCTCTCTCTTCTTCCTCAATTTCCTCAGGAGTCATTATCCTTTTCCCTTTGTCACCAACAGACCTTTGTGACTCAGGGTGGATAGAGGCTTGGCCTTCATTGCTTGGTGTAGCTTCCATGCTCTGGCCAGAGAGAGGCTGAGAAACACCTTCACCAGTAGGTGTCTCAGAAGGAGTTTGGACCTCTGCAGCAGTTGTTGATGATGAGACAGGGGTCTCAGGTTCTACCACTGGGCCTTCAGTCAAGGTTTCCCCTATGAAACTAATCTTAGGGTCCACCTCAACATCCAGTTGACCGATGATATTACCTGATTGCCTAAGTCTCCTTCTTAGAGAGAACTCTGCAAGGATCCTATCTTGGATTCTTTGAGCCAACCTGTCAGCTTGTCTTGAATTGCTTGGATTGACAAGTGGCATGTTGACTAAATCCAATCTTTCATAGAAGTTCAGGCTTTGGAAATCAAACACTTCTTGTTGACCTTGAACTCTTTGAAGGATAAGGGCTCTTCTGTCAGCATCATACCTCCACCTTATGATGTAGTTGCCAATTCCTTGTGGTGGAGATGAGACAGCCCTTGGTATACCTTCCTCAAAGAGACTCCTGATGATTGAGTCTATAGAGTCCACATTAATGTGAACTTGAGGAAGTTGCTGAGAATGCACAACAGCAAGTGAGGATGGTGAGTCCTCTATGTCCATTCTCTGTGAAGAACTCCCAGGTTCTGTGGTTGTAATAACTTTCTCCCCCTTTTTGGTAGCATCACCCACTTGCATAGGTGAGCTGGAGGATAAGTCAATCACTTCCACAGGTTCTTGTGTTCCTGGTTGAGCTCTCCTTAAAGGTCTCCCAGCTAGTTTTTCCTTTAGATATGAAATCTGAAGTTGCTGATCACTGACCCTGTTATGTAAGGTAGTCACCTGAGATTTCAAGTGACTAACCTTAGAGACTAAATAGGAGCATGTTTTTGACAATTTCTGCACCTTTAGTCTCAAATTCCCCTCTTCTTCATCAGAAGAATCATTAAGGGATGAGATGATTGGACCAAAGTCCTCTCTCTCACCACCAGCTTGAGGTTCTTGGCTGCTGGTTTTCCTCTGCTCACTAGCAACCTTAGTTGAGATGCCAGTGGGCTGAGTTGCCATGGTTGAGGTCTTAATAATGTAATCACTTTCAAAAGTGAGAGCCTCTTCCATATGGACATCCTGAACATGTTCAGGAGTGTCCACCTCAGTAACAGGTGACTGATGTGGGATAGACTGAGGAGAGTCAGAGGTACTCATCTCTCTTTGAGTAGGGGAGGAGAAGAGAGACTTATGGTACTCACTGAATCCTAAGTCTTCATTAGTATAGAAGGATAGGTTGGGAATTGGTTGGTTGAGATCTAAAGGCTGGGGATGGTAACTGTCCCCTGAAGGTTGTTCACTTGAGTGTTGAGACTCAGAGTGAAGGCTTAAGGCTGTTGGGCTTGTGAGCTCATCAGGGTGAGCATGAGGAACCTCAGCCCTGATAGGTGAAGAAATGGGAGTGGTTTGCTCCTCAGGAGAAGTGGGAGCTCTAGTGTTCACTTCCTCCTGTAAGGTTGAGTATATGGGGGCCTGCACAGACTCAATAGCCTGAACAGGGGTTCGTTTGGATTTTCTTTGGTAGGTGAGGGTGATTTCTGGTCTTTTTAGAGGTAAGGATAAAAGAGCTGTGGGTTCAACACTAGCTTGTGTTGCTAGGTTGTCACCTTGAGCAATAAGCTCTGTCAGGATCAGCGATCACAAGTTTGAAGTATTAGAATGTAATGCAGCGGAATGAAATCAAGAATTAGTCAAATTATAGCAAGAGTTTGTTACTTGAAAACAAATGCGAGAGAATATTTTTTCTGTGATTTGGAATGTTTCAATAATGCCTAATATTATTGCTAAATCATTCATGGTTACAATAAGGTTGGCACTCCTTATATAGAGTGCAATCACTGCTGCAATCACGGGATGGTGATTACTAGCAGATCTAGTACAAAAATAACTAATACTTAACAAACTACTGAAATGTTCACAACTACTGAGAACATGTCAGAGTGCTAAGTATAAAACATAAAACAACTGAAAAGAAACTACTGATACTACAACGACTGAAGAACAGGCTCTTCAGTCGTTTTACAAAACTACTGAAAAGAGAAAACATAAAACTACTGAAATAACCGCACAACTACTGAAAGAAGTCATCTCAGCGTTATGACAACGTCTGATACTTTTGTCTTCAGCACTTGTCTTCAGACTTTGTCTTCAGCACTTGTCTTCCAGACTTTTTGTCTTCAGCACTGTGTCTTCAGACTTTGTAATCAGTTGTTGTCTTCAGCTGTTGTGGATCAGTAGTTGTTGTGACGTCTGTGGGACTTAAAGGTTTTTCTGATCCGGCTCATTGGTTCTTTGGTCCAACAAACTCCCCCTGAACCAATGCAGCCAAAACCTTAACTTTATTGAGGTCCCACTTATTGTTGGCAAAATGGTTGGTCTTTTTCCTTCTTGATCAGTTGAGAAGATGACCCATATAAGCACCGGCCTGGAAGTAAGTCTCTGATGATTTGGTTGGCAAAGTATGGATGGGAGCTCTGTATTGGGAATTGGACACTGAGCTGTTCCCCCATCCATGAACTCACTTCCCATGTATAAGCCTGTAGGATTCTCTGGTGTATGCTCTGAGAAACATGATTTGTTCTTCCATAGTAAGATTCTCTGGTTCACCATCGAACAATCCTTCACGCCCATACAGCTCTGAGATGTATTTGGCCTGTTTGCCATTTTTGAGCTCAACTGTTGTGATCTGTCTGTAGGCAAACTCATCTGGGTGATTACCTTCAAGTAACAGACTGAGCTCATTTTGTTTGAAGTTCTCAAGCTTCTTGTAGACTAACCCCTTCTTGATTACTCTGTTTTCTAACATCTTTTGGGGAGGCTGTTTAGTCTCATAAGCCTTCTTGAAGTCTTCTACAATTTCCCAGGGTGATACTACAAGGACCACTGTGATCTCTTCATCTACGATCCTTTTTATCTGGCCCTTGTATCTTGCAGGAATGTCCTTCTTCACAATTCTGTGAGCCACCCTAGGATCAGGCCATATCCTCACCTTTTCCTTTTGATATTGAAATGTGTTGGCAAGGGTGTACAGTCTCAGAGCTTCTTTCTTCATACTTATTATTGATGAAGAAGCAGCATAAGTTTTGTCTATACTCTTCAGCATCTCCTCATCATGAAGCCTTTGCTGTGCTCTTCTTCTATCTTTACTCTCACAGTCTCCATCTGTGAGGTGGGAGTGATGGGCATAGATTTGGCTTTAGGCAAAGTTAGGACTGCAGAAAGAGGCAACCTATCTTCTTCCTCATCATCCTCTTCATCTTCTTCTTCTAGCCTCAACATCCTTCTCTTCTTCTTCTTGGATGCATCATCGGCTGTTGGTTTTGAGGGTAAAGGAGTTGGTTTAATGGGTTGTGGTAGTGGTGATTTTGAAGTGGTAGGTTTTGCAGGTTGTTCTAGCATTCTTGTAATGAGTGAGGCTTTGGAGTATTTTGCTAGTTCGTTTCTTTCCCAGCACCTGCTTCATTTAGTGCTTCAATCACTAATCCCTTTGTGTATGCTTCAGACGTACAGATCTTGGTGGTTATTGCCAAGATACTGTCCCTGGTCCATGACTTAATCTCTATCAATGATCTTCCAAGATACTTTGCAATGAATCTGATCATGATCTCCAGTCTTTCTCTTTCTAACACATCATAACTTGCCCATCTTGAGTTAATTTCTTCAACTTCAAGTCTTCTAATCTCTGAGTCAAGCTGTGCAGTATCGAACCCTTGTCTGTATAGTTGATCAATAATGGAGTCCATAGATTTACTATGTGTAGCATCCGCCATTTTGACCATCTCATCAAGTTGGAGTTCTTTTCTTTTCTTTCAATCTTCCTCTTCTTATATGTGATATGAAAGTCTTTGTGACTTTCACTCACTTGATCAGTGTCAGCTCCCTTCACATACTCTTCTTCCTTCTCAGTCTCTTTCACAACCTCTTCTTCCTCCTGTTCTCTCTCTTTCAATATGCTCTTTCCTTTGTCTTTCACTAACTGACTCTCCCCTTTTTGGTTGCATTGGTTGCAAGGGTTTGAGTAGTAGAAAGCCTTGTGCTCACAATCTCCTCCACCAGTGGCTGTATATTGAGGGAAGTTGTCATCCAAGGTTTTGATCACAATGTCGGTGATCATTGGGGTGATGAGAGGTAGGGATTTATGAAAGATAGCAGCTGTTTGCTCAGAGGGGTTCTGTCCCTGAGAAGCAGTGCCAGAGGTAGAGGCTGGTGGATTGAATGTTTTGAGTGGCTGAGTGTTTAGGAGACCTTCAGGTGAAGGTGCCATCTGTGGGTGTATGGTGGTATCAGATGGACTTGCTTCTTGAGAGAATTGGTCAAGTAGTCTTTGTAGTCTACTGACTTCTTCCTCAAGAATTGTGTTCTGGGCTAGAACATCATAAAAGAAGCCCAGGTCATCATCAGCAGATGCTGAATCACCTGACCTCCTGCTAGTAGCAAGATGTACATGCCCTGGGTGTAGACCAGTGTAGCATGTGCCCCTTTTTCTTGGAACTGGGGACTTCCAGCCTCAGGACGATGTCCTTCATCAGCTGTTGCCTCTGATGAGGTCTTAGCCATGTTACCAGCCTCAGTCTGATCATGTGCTGATGATGCAGAAGAGGTGGCAGCCTCACCAGATATTCTGATCTCCGTATCTACACTAGGAGACTGAACATTTAAACCCCTGTGCTGTGGGTTGTCAGAAGCATGTTGATCCTCTTCCTCAATATCTGTGGTTTTCCCTTAGGTGGTTGTTGGGGAGGAGGAGAGGCATGCAGCTGAGTCAGCACATTTGCAATTATAAGTGTTGGACTTTGGGGGGCATTTTCATGAGGAGATAGGGTATAGTATGCACCTGGGGAGAATGGTGTTTCAATGGCAATCTCCTCAAATGAGGAAGATTCCAGATTTGTGGGTACCCCTTCTTTGGTTGCTTCAGGTTCCTTTTGAGAGGAATCCTGAGCGGCTGTGGCTGGGTGAGTCTCTGATACTACTGGGGGTTTACACCAGTAAGTATATCCTGTCTTGGTGGTACAGGAGCATCTTCAGGGGACTCATCTTCCTGAATAGCTGTTTTGGTTCGTTTTGTTTTTGGTTTGGTGGGGACTTTGGATTTTGTGGTGGTGGCTGTGGGTTCCAGCTGCGTGGGTTTGCGCAGCTTGGCAGCCATTTTGAGTGATTGGTCAGAGTTGTGCCGGGAGTATACTTCAGGCAATACAGCCATAGCAGGGACTCCCAGGCCAACAAGTCCCTCAGCTTGAAGCTGGTTTTCAATTATGGCCATTATGAACCGAGGATATAATATCCAACGGTTAGAAAGTTGTTTTTGGGCCATATCCTTGAGCTCTAAGAATAGTATTTCAGAAAAATTTAAAGGTTGTTGCTCAAGGATGGAGTACAATACCTGTTGCCACCTTGTGGACATTTGATCCCATGATGAAGTCTTGGGGGCCAGGCAGACATTGACCATATGAAAGATAAGCCGTTCAGCATCCTGGAAATGTTTCTTCAATATGGTAGAGGCACTCAGGTTACCTTCGTATCCATGGTGGGCAAATGATAGATCAGTGGTGCCCTTTGGATAACTAGTCGGGAAAGTGGCATCATCCAGATTGAGGGTTTGGCGAAGAATCTCTGGATTGATGACCACCTTTTGGCTATGGACAAACGAATGAAGCGACTCTGTGTCATTCTCCTCAGAGACAAGAGTGACGTTTGTCCAGAATTGGCTAAGGGATTCGGCATATATGGTGGGGTTTATCAGAAAAGCTGTTTGGTAAGGTGACTGGACCATTAAATCAATGGCGTTGTGAAACTTGGTCCAGTATGGTGATTTGGTAAGGTGAGCGACACAGTTGTGTCGTGGTTTTAGTTGCATGGTCGCCATGGATGAAGAGAGGGTACAGAGTTTTTGAACGTTAGGTTTGAGGAAAGGTGAGAAAAACTCTGGTGAGATAAGGTATTTATAGGGTAGGGTATGAACCGACTGAAGGTTTTGGTGTTAGTCATCATTTGTTGAAACTAGTGATGACGTGGCATTAACTTTCAGAGGTTTGAAATGACTGACCGTATTGGTGTGATCATCAGTTGTTATAAAACAACTGAAGACTTGGGTTTAACCGTCAGACATTGAAACAACTGAAGTCTTTGATTTAGTCTTCAGTAGTTATAAAACTACTGAGGACAACTTGATTGTCAGGTGGTGAAACAACTGAGGACATGGTGTTTGTCATCAGTAGTTATGAAACTACTGAAGACAGTGGTTTTGTCATCAGTTGTTGTAAACAGCTGAAGACTTAGTGGTAGTCTTCAGTAGTTGTAAACTACTGAAGACATAGCTGTGGCTTCAGTTGTTTAGAAACAGCAGTTGTAGAAACAACTGAAGAGAAATTACTCATCAGCTGTTGTCGTCAATTCATAGCTTTTCAGCTGTTTCAGTCTGACCTCCACATTTAATCCGAGTTTGATGTTTCATTGGTCATCAGTACTTATCTGCATTTCTGACATCAGCAGTTGTAGTTACATCAGCTGTTGTGATTTCATCAGCTGTTATAACTACATCAGCTGTTTTAACAAATGAAGTACTTATATATGACATGGTTACCAATGATCATCAGTTTATTACTGAGATTATCGGTAGTTGTCACTTATTCTAGCTGCAGCATACCAAGCCTTAACACCAGGTTGTGGAAAGTTGAACTATCCAAAGGCTTAGTAAAAATGTCTGCAAGCTCATCAGCACTAGGAACAAATTTTGGATCAATCAGACCTTTTTCAAAACAATCTCTAATAAAATGGTGTGATTTCAATATGTTTAGTCCTAGAGTGCTGGACAGGATTCTTGACAATACAAAGAGCTGAAGAGCTGTCCATTAACAATGGAGTCTTAGTCTCAGTTATGCCATAATCCAATAATTGGTTTTGAAGCCATAATACCTGAGATGTACAACTTGCAGCAGCAATGTACTCGGCTTCAGCAGTTGATGTAGCAACTGAGGTTTGTTTCTTACTCTGCCAAGAAATCAAACAGTTGCCTAGGAATTGGCATCCACCAGAAGTTGATTTCCTGGTCAACTTACACCCTGCATAGTCACTGTCAGAAAAAGCAACTAATTTACCAGAATGTCTAGTAGAATACCATAAACCTAGAGATGGAGTGCCTTGCAAATATCTAAAGATCCTCTTGACTGCAATCAAATGAGACTCCTTAGGTGCAGCTGAAATGAAATCTAGCACAAACACATGTAGCAAACATAATATCTGGTCTAGAAGCTGTTAAGTACATCAAGGACCCAATCATACATCTGTAAAGTGTTTCATCAACCACTTTACCTTTCTGATCTGTATCCAGTTGTGTGGTGTTGCACATGGGAGTAGAACAAGGTTTACAATTTTGTAAATCAAATTTTTCCAAAAGATTTTTTGTATATTTGGACTGATGAATGAAAATTCCATCAGCCTTTTGTTGATTTGCAAACCCAGAAAGAATTGTAATTCCCCCATTGCACTCATTTCAAACTTTTGTTGCATCAACTTTGTAAAGGCATCACACAACTGTGGATCAGAAGATGCAAAAATAATATCATCTACATAAATTTGAACAAGTAGATTATGCTGCCCTGCTTTCTTAATGAATAAAGTTTTATCTATGGTGCCTCTAGTAAAATTATTTTCAAGAAGAAAGTTTGATAATGTCTCATACCAGGCTCTAGGAGCTTGTTTCAACCCATAAAGAGCCTTATCAAGCTTATACACCCAATTAGGATGTTTGTCCTCAAAACTGGTTGTACAACAAAACCCTACATGAAACATAAACAATCCCATGAAAAGCACTTTTGACATCCATTTGAAAAACTTTAAGATTTTGATAAGCAGCATAAGCTAAAAACAATCGAATTGCTTCCAGTCTGGCTACAGGAGCAAAGGTTTCATCATAATCAATACCTTCTTCTTGTGCAAACCCCTGAACAACCAGTCTGGCCTTGTTCTTAACAATAAGCCCATTTTCATCAGTCTTATTCCTAAACACCCATTTAGTGCCTATTGCACACTTACCTGGAGGTAGAGGAACCAGTTCCCACACTTGTTGTTTCTTGAACTGAAGAAGCTCAAGCTGCATGGCATCAACCCATCCATTGTCCTTTAAAGCAATGTGATAATTCTTTGGCTCTTGCTGACTAATGAAGAGAGCATAGAAGCAGAAATTTGACAATTGACTTCTTGTTGATACTCCAGCAGTGATATCACCAATGATTTGAGACATAGGGTGATTCTTCAGATCTTGGTACACAATGAGATCAGTGCAAGTGTTTGTAGCAGGCTCAGCAGCAACAGATGGTGATGGTGAAGTTTCCTTGAAACCAATCAGTAGATGGTAGTTCAAAGGAAGTTGAAGTTGTAGAAATCTCATCAGCATTTGTTGTGGATTGTGCTGCTGGAGCTACAGGAACATCAGGTCTAGCTGAATCAGGCAGTTGATCAGTAAATCTGAAGAGGTGAGTACTACTATCATCATCATCAGCACCAGCAGTACCACCAGGTGGAGAACTGTTGACAGGAGCAACAGCAGGAGTTTGATGAGGAGCATATTGTAGTATGTCCAAATCAAATATCTCCACAGGGTTTTGTGGAATCTTGTCCTTTGGAGATTCATTAAACTTAACATGTAGAGTCTCTTCAACCATCTTTGTTCTACAGTTGAAGACTCTGTATGCTTTGCAAGTTGATGAATAACCAACAAATATCCTGCATCCACCTTAGAATCAAATTTTTGGAGTTGATCCCTGTGTTGAGAATGAAACAAGGACATCCAAAAGCTCTGAAGAATGAAATTAGAGGGGCCAAATGATGAAGAACTTCATATGGAGTTTTCATCAACCTCTTATTCACTAGAGCTCTATTTTGTACATAGCAAGCTGTATTGATAGCTTCAGCCCAAAAAGTCATTGGCAATCCAGAGTCAGCCAACATGGACCTTGCAGCTTCAATAAGGGTCCTGTTCTTTCTCTCCACTACTCCATTTTGTTCAGGAGTTCTTGGAATGCTAAAATGCCTCTTGATTCCCTTTGAGAGGTAGAACTCATCAAGTGTATTGTTTCTAAATTCTGTTCCATTATCACTTCTAATACACTTGACTGAGAGGGAATACTGCTTCTCAACATACAACACAAAGTTGATAATCTTCTGAGGTGCTTCATCCTTTGAATGCAAAAGAAAGTCCATACAAATCTGGAGTAATCATCCACAATTACTAGACAGTATTTCTTCTTAGCCATACTCATCACTCTCACAGGACCAAAGAGATCCATGTGAAGAAGCTGTAAGCAGGCTGTGGACTTAGGTTCTTCTATGGAGGGAAATGAAACTTTGTGCTGTTTTCCTTTTAGACAAGCAGTGCAGTCATCTTCACATTTAAACTCCTTCATAGGCAATCCCCTTACTAAACCATGGTTGATCAGCTGATTTATGTTTTTGAGATTAACATGACCCAGCCTTCTATGCCATAGTGTAGATTCTTGAGGGGAAGCCTTGGAAAATAGGCAAGGATGGCCTTTGAGATCTATTTTCTTAGAAAGATCTAAGGCATACACTCTTCCTGTCCTGTTGGCCTTAAGGAGAGTGTGTTTATCCAACACCTTGTCAATCAAACTCAGAACTTTGGATGACAGAATCCGGCAGTTCTGACTTGTGAAAAGAGCAACATGGCCTTTGTCACACATTTGACTGACACTCAAGAGGTTGTACTTGAGATTTTCCACATGGTTAACATCATCAAACTTTATTTCCCCATTGGAAACAAAGCCTTTGCCGATGATGTAACCCTTTGCATCATTGCCAAAAGATACAAATCCCTTCCTTCCTTGAGAGTAGTCATTAAGAAGTGATCTGTTTCCTGTCATATGCATGGATCCTCCACTGTCTACATACCAGATGCCTCTGTGGCATGTTGAAGAACCCTGCAGAACAAAGCAAATTAGTTAGATTTTGAGACCCAAACCTTTTTGGTTTTGGGCCTATTCACATCAACAGATGGTGGACTAACAAGTTTGCTGGAAATAACAGCTTGAGAGGAAGAAGATGGTGGAGAAGAGGAATCCTTTGGCTTGGACCTCCTTTTCTGTGGATTCAACATAGGAACATCTAATTGGTTGACTCTTCCCAATAGATGTTGAACCATCATAACCAGCTGTGTCTGATTTTGTGATAAAGCTTTCAGCTCTTCAGACACATTAGCACTGGAGTTTGATAAGTTCTTATGTTGCACCTTCTTCTTTTGAGCAACCTCAGCTGTTACCTGTTTAACCCCTTCCTTTTTGGATTTCTTTTTGGACTTAAGGATTACAGGATTTGATGTTGCTGGTACAAATGTGGCTTTAAACTCATTTTTCATTTTAACCATTTTCTCTTTAATTTCATCTTTATGTTTGAGTTTGGATCCTCTTTTGTACCAACAATCATCAGTGAGATGATTAAAAAACCACATACTTCACATGGTTTCTTTTTCATCTTATGTTGATCATCAACTAAAGAGGATGAAACTACTGAAGACTTGCTCTTCAGTACTTTGGAAGCACTATTTGCTTTCTTGACTTCCTCTTTAGTAGTCTTCAAACTCTTTCTACTGACAGTTTTCTTCTTTTCAGTGCTGTCAGTAGTTGGAGCTTGAACTTCAGGAGTTAAATCTTGCTCTCCAGTCCTTTCAGGACTTTCAGAAATAACTCCTGAGTTGACCAACTCTTTGATCATGTGAGTGTCAGCAATTGAACCATCAACATCAGCTGATAGGTTCTGAGAGGGCTTAGTGCTGACTTCAACTTTTGATGATGCTTTATCAAAAAGTGAATCACATGATGAGGTGGATTGGTTATTGCTTTCTCCATCAGATTTCACCTCTACTCTTGGAGCAAAATCTGTAGGAGGAGCAGTGTGATTATAACCAATGCCAAACTTCACATTGGAAGCTGATTGCTTACTAAGAAGCATCTCAAAACCTTTGCATGATTGTACCCATCGATCACACTCTACTTGGGTGACTGCAAGGGTTTCTTTAAGACTTTCTGGTCTTCCAGAATAACCTCTAGCTTAGCCTTTTCATCATTTAATTGGCATTTAAGCTTATAAATCTCATCATTTTTACTATTAAGAGCAGACTCATACTCAGCTTGTCTTTTGGAAATTGTTTTCTCAAACTCAAGTTTTTCATTTATTAATGCTACATTTGCCTCTCTAATAGAGACAAAGGCAGCAATGCAAGATTCAGAACATAACTTGGCTTTAGCCTCTGAAGATACCTGAGTTACCTGTGAAGATGATGCAGTTGAGCAGGAACCCTCAGTTGATTCCAGAGCCATAAGTGCCAGATTCCCAAAGGACTATCACCACCATGTTGATCAGCACTTGTGAACAGTTGTTCATGACCAGACATGTCATCTGGCAAGCTGCTCCAGTCAACAACTTCTGGGGTGAAGAAGCTATGTTGTTGAGGTTGAGGGGGTTGATGAGATGGTTGAGGTTCTGGGAGTGCATGAGGTTGTGGTACCATAGGAGCTTGAACTTGACTGGTTTGTGGCATGTAATAACACGGGTAAGGGTAAGGCATTTGACCCTGAGGAACAAAATATGCAGGAGATTGTAGTTGAGACTGATGACTAGAATTGACAGGATGTTGCCCTTTGTTTTGTTGACTATTGCTAGGAAAAGTCACAAAAGGTGCAGAGGAATTAGATCCAGATGATCTACATTCTCTAGCAAAGTGTCCAAGCCTTTGGCATTGTGACACCTCAACTTACTCTTGTCAAAACCAACTTTGGTTTTGCCAGAGAGTCCTGGGAACTTTCTTCCAGTTCTTTTGTAGAACTTCTGAGATCTGATATTTATCAAGGCCATTTGGCTCAAAATATCCATCTCTTCTAAGTCATCATCAGCAATCCCCTTGAGATCATCCATGATGAAGCATAGATTGTCATTATTACACCCAGTAAATTGACTATCAACACTCACAAATGCTGAATCAGAAATGTTTGAAGAGAAATCAATATGCTCATCATACTGGCATTCAGATGAAGCATATTCTGACTCATGACTAACCAGAGCAGTGTTGCCTGGTACAAAGTCCTCAGTGAGCTTACCAGATGAAGACAGTTTTCTCTTTTGTTCTATCTCTCTCTCAAATGTGAGCAATTTCCCATGAAGTTGGGTGAGAGATAGTTTGTCCAAATTTGCACTGGAGCGTAGGACAATGGTATATGTATCCCATCTCTCAGGCAGTGATCTGAGAAATCTGTTATTCATCTGAATATTAGTATACTCATGTTTGACCATTTTCAATTCAGAGATCAAACAAGAGAACCGCTCAAACTGTTGAGTCAGTGTCTCACCCTTCCTATGAGAGAATGTCTCATATTGTTGGGCAAGGATCTCTCTATTATTTGCCAAGACCTCATCTGTTCCTCCAAATTGTTCTTTCAAGGCATTCCAGAGGTCATGGGCAGATTCATAATGCATTAGCCCAGAATAGATTTCATTGGGTAGTGCCATGGCCAGAATTCCATGGGCTTTTGCATCAATCTCAAACAATTTCTTATCCTCATCTGAGTATTGATCCTTCCTCTTCGGAACCATTTGATTGGTTTCCGGGTTATTCACCATAGGCTTGTGTGGACCATGTACCACTGATGTCCAACAACCTGAGCTGTTAACAGACAGGTGATGGAGCATACGACGTTGCCATATGTTATACTCATTCCTAACCAGCATTGGAGGCTTGGTTGAGGAACCAGTATTGTGAGGATCATTGGAAGGAGTAGTCATTTTGGATCCAAAAAAATTTTATTCAAGCAAAAAAAATTTTAGACACACCACAACAAACTCAATGAAAACCAAGAATAAGTCTCAGGATGAATGATTAAAAGCACAGAAAATTCAATCTCTATAACAGTTTCTTGCAAAAATGCTAATTCAATCAAACTTGGATCTTGAAGAGCAGTTTCAATGATCAATTATTAGATCGATCAATGATTAACAGGCTCTGATACCATTTGTCAGGATCAGCGATCACAAGTTTGATTGAAGTATTAGAGTGTAATGCAGCGGAATGAAAAGAAGAATTAGTCAAATTATAGCAAGAGTTTGTTACTTGTAAACAAATGCGAGAGAATATTTTCTGTGATAAGGAATGTTTCAATAATGCCCAATATTATTGCTAAATCATTCACGTTACAATAAGGTTGGCACTCCTTATATAGAGTGCAATCACTGCTGTAATCACGGGATGGTGATTACTAGCAGATCTAGTACAAAAATAACTAATACTTAATAAACTACTGAAATGTTCACAACTACTGAGAACATGTCAGAGTGCTAAGTATAAAACATAAAACAACTGAAAAGAAACTACTGATACTACAACGACTGAAGAACAAGCTCTTCAGTCGTTTTACAAAACTACTGAAAAAGAGAAAACATAAAACTACTGAAAGTAAACCGTCACAACTACTGAAGAAGTCCTCTTCAGCTGTTATGACAACGTCTGATACTTTGTCTTCAGCACTTGTCTTCAGACTTTGTCTTCAGCACTTGTCTTCAGACTTTGTCTTCAGCACTTGTGTCTTCAGACTTTGTAATCAGTTGTTGTCTTCAGCTGTTGTGGACTTCAGTAGTTGTTGTGACGTCTGTGGGACTTAAAGGTTTTTCTGATCCGGCTCATTGGTTCTTTTGGTCCAACAACAACAAATGATAATTATTAGGAATACAAATTTATATTAAAGTTTAGTGTGACAATTTAAAAAAAAATAAAGTTTTATGGTAAAATTAAAACAAATACCATTTCACTAAAAATCTATGGGTAGTCACACAATGAAAAAAACTAAAATCAAGGTGCCAAACTTAAAAAATCATCGAATTCATTTTAGCACTCAACTTGATTTTTAATATATATAATTAATGGGACTTCACCCTGTTTCGCAGCGGGTTTAAAACTAATTTTGATTTTAGACGGTTCAGAAATGAAGGCTCCTTGTAGCTGCAAACAATCGTTTATCACAACAAAACAAGGAACACATCACGTACTTTTCTATCGTTATCGTCTATCAACCATCGAAATTCAACTAAAATGAAAATTAAAATAAACAAAAAAAAAAAAAAAAGAAATGATACATAGCTTTTGTGCCTAAAGTTAAAACTCAAAAGATTTAGTAGTAAAAGTATAGATCTTCAAAACAACCTGTAGCATTTGGGTTGTTCTTTAACATATACTAGTTCTTTTCTCGTTCACGAAGAAGTCTTACTTTATTCGTTATCTATATGTCTCGTCGGAAACCATAAAATCAAAGTCTGGTGACGAAACTCAAAAATACTAAACTTTCGTAACCAAACTCTAAAAAGTAAAACTTCACAATAAATAGTTTAGTGGCCAAACTTTAAGATTCTAAATTTTAATGGTCAAAGTCAAAAACCAAATCGGTAACTAAACTCTAATATCGTAAACTTTAGTGGGCAAAGTCACGCACTACACAGTGGGTGTCAGTCAATCTCAAACAAAGGATGTGTTAGTTTCGTTGTTATCGTCCGAAATCATAAAATCAAAGCTTGATGGTGATACTTAAAAGTTTTAAACTTTAGCCAAATCAAAAAAATAAAATTTCACTACAAACAGTTTAGGGGCCAATCTCTAAGATTCTAAACTTCAATGACTTTGCGTTTCAAACTTTAGTTGCCAAACTCAAATAAATGAAAGTTTACTATAAACAGTTTAGTGGCAAGTCTCCTCAAACTTAATGACCAAAGTTCAATGACCAAAAGTTAAGATAAGATTAAAAACATAAATGTACTTAAAACTGATGTAATTAAAATCTAAAATTTAAAACTTACTATTCAGGGAGCTTGGAATTTAATTATAGAATAATAATAATAATTAATCACAAAACATGTTTTATTACATAAATAAATATTACGTGTAAAGATTATTTGGAATAGTATTATTGTTTTAGTTATTCTATTAATGAGTTAATAGATTTTAAATCATATATGATTTTTAAATAGTTTATTTGTTTCTTTAAAATACAAATTTCTATGTTAGTAAGCTCCTTTTCTCCTTGTTTGGTGGTTCTCGGTGATAGTTTAAGTGAAAATATGTTGTAGGCTTGCAGCAATTTCACATGTTTGAGTGAAAAAAGCTACTGTGGATTATTGGTATAAAGCTCAATGATTTGAGCTTTTAATGTTTCTAAGCTCAGTTTGACCATGAGATGCTATAAACGACACTCAAACAAACACGATCATGGGTACCAAATAGAAGTAAACATATACAAAGTGGTTAAAGCAATAACTCAAAATCATTCTTATAACTATCATGATCTCGACAATGGCATCAAAAGCTTGATGTGTGTTGATGTGTAAACTTTTTATTAAAGAGTTTTCACCCAAAATAAGCTTTAATTTTATTAAAACATTGCTACCTCAACCAATTGTACACTATAGGAAAATGTACTTATCATATAATAGTATAGTATCCGTAAGTAATTGAGTATTTAACTATATATATGATAGATTGTATTACACAAACTTTATTATTGTTTAGTCAAACAAAATAGTTGGTGTTAGTAATGAACTAAAACATGCAACTAGTGAGATAAATGGAAATAAAAATGACATTCAACAAACATATTTGATTAAAAATTAACGGTTTGAATTGATAATCAAGAATTTTAATTTTGATATTCTTAAATATAAGTAACGTTTAATATAAATTACTTATTACAATATTGTCATATGTCACATCCAAGTCTCTATACACTCAAGTTATTAAGTATATTTGTTTATTTAAGATCAGATATCATATGTTAAGATGTATATTTGTTCAAGACTCTGTTATATATGTTCATTGAAGATCAAGATTCTGTTTAAATCCTCAAAGTATAATATGAGGAATCAATGCAAAAACCTGGAACAAAAGCCTTTATTGAACATCAAGAGACGGTCTGTATCATCAATGCAAACTAACATATGGTAAATTGATAAAACAACAATTTAGGTTCAACATAAAGTTTTAAAAGAAGCTAACAAAACTCACACGAGCTAGCTAGTAAAACTTTGGGTACAATTTGAGTGTGAATTAAGAAAGATTTAAAATTGAATTTTGAAACCAAATGCCAAATCCAATAAACTGAACTTTGAATAAAAGAAAAAATTATTTCTTATAAATTATTATTTTTAAATAACTAGTAAAATTGGGATTCAAACCAATTAGTTACTAACTTATAAGATTTAGGTTTTTGAAGTGCCGGTAGGTGGTATTTACCATCTTGAAAATTTCTTCAAAAGAGATCTAGCATAGGAGATATTAAAGATTGAATCATACCAAAAATAAAAAACAAATTTAGTTTACTTGAAAATTCAAAAGGTGAACTTTCCATTTATGTTATTAGATCTCTTTTGAATAGAAAAAAAAAGATTACTTTAACTTTTCAATCAAAAAAGTCTTCATTGACACTAAAAAAATCTAAAGATTTGGTGTGAAAAAGGGTTTAAAAGTATGGATGTGACTAAACATAATGTTCACAAGAAAGGTGTATGAGAAGAAGTTGGCCAAGATGGCGGTCATTTCAGCGATAGCAACCAAATGATCATGGTCGCTCTAGCGACTGCAGTTTGAGCACAATGTGCCTCCGGGATTTCTTGTGTTGAGCCTTTAAATGAAGTCTTCCATAACATTTTTCTCATACTTTTGCTAAAAACACTTTCTAAGTTATATCTAAAACATGTTTGTATTTTTTATCACCTTATCATATAATTTCAGGTGAGTAGATGAAAGATTAAACATCAAGAGAAGATAAAAAAGAGTAGGAAAGGGAAGAAGAATGTGTGATATAAAAACTTATCAAGTGTCACTTATGTATTTTTCATTACACACTATTGTCCTGCATTTAAGTAGTGGTTTGTCACCATTAAATCTTAGGTTTTGTTAAAGACCTTACTGATAAGTGGAAGATAAATTATGTTTGAGCAATATCATCCTCAAATATCCTGACATATACATACGTACGTACATATGTACATATATATATATATATAATATATATATATATATATATATATATATATATATATATATATATATATATATATATATATATATATATATATACACACACACACATATGTACGTACGTATGTATATGTCAGGATATTTGAGGATGATATTGCTCAAACATAATTTATCTTCCACTTATCAGTAAGGTCTTTAACAAAACCTAAGATTTAATGGTGACAAACCACTACTTAAATGCAGGACAATAGTGTGTAATGAAAAATACATAAGTGACACTTGATAAGTTTTTATATCACACATTCTTCTTCCCTTTCCTACTCTTTTTTATCTTCTCTTGACGTTTAATCTTTCATCTACTCACCTGAAATTATAAGATAAGGTGATAAAAAATACAAAGATCTTTTAGATATAACTTAGAAAGTGTTTTTAGCAAAAGTATGAGAAAAATGTTATGGAAGACTTCATTTAAAGGCTCAACACAAGAAATCCCGGAGGCACATTGTGCTCAAACTGCAATCGCTGGAGCGACCACAATCATTTGGTTGCTATCGCTGAAATGACCGCATCAAGAGGAGAGATGAACACGAACACCCAAGCAACAATACGGCAAACCAAAACATCACATCAATTCACACAAACATAAACCTAGCAGCCGTCACATCAACTTCAACACATTCGAAGCATTTATTGTTCATTATTTATTCATCTGTAATCATTAATCAATTTTAATGAAATACCTTTGAATCAAATTCTTTTTGCTTATTAATAGTGTTCATATCATTGTGTTCGTCATAATCATTAATTATTATATTTGATATTTATTTATTAAAACAATAAAACAAGGTTAATGTTGATTCCGCAAACATTAACTTGATTTCCTATTAACACCGATAACTTCTGATTGCGATCCTAGGATTCACAGGTGGTATCAGAGCAAAGTGCTCATTGATTTAGATCGATTGATCTATCAGTGTTAATAGTGTTTAATGGTTTGCTTGTTTCACTAGATATGTTAGCTTTTGCTGATTAGATCTACTGTTTTTAAGCAAATCGTTTTTGTGTGAATTGATTAAAACAGTGAATTGTCTTTCAGCGAGTACTGTTTCATTGCTTGATTAACTTGCATCAATATTCAAACCAATTGAATAGTAGATCTGGGTTATTGATTGACATTCATTAATTGTTTAAGTTTATTTGAACAAATACATTAACAAAATCTTTGATTCAACAAATCAAAACATGAGTAACTTTGGTGGATCATCATACCAACGTCCAAAGTTGGAAACAAAAGCATATTTTAGATCATAGAAAATTAAGTTCAGGAATCATGTTAATTATACAGATTCTGACTTATGGGTGTGAATAACTGAAGGTCATTATATTCCACCCACTCTTGGGCCGGATTAAAATGACAACAATCAACCCATAAGTACAAAGGATCTGTCACATGATGATATTAAGAAGGTTAAAGTTGATATTAAGGCATACAGCTTGCTTAGTATGGCTTTACCTAAAGAAATATTAATCAGATGTAAGAATTATAAAACAGCAAATTCCTTGTGAAAGATTCTTCATACACTCTGTGAAAGGAGTGATGAAATTAGAAGCATTAGGAAGGACACCCTTCTTTCACAATATGAAACCTTTCATCATATTGACGGTGAATCAATTCCTCATAAACTCTATAGATTTATGCAACTTGTAACAGAGATGAATCTCTTGGAGTTGAAATATACAAATTAGGAATTAAACAAGAAGATGCTCCATACTTTGCCTGAAAGTTGGAAGCAAACTGTGTCCATGTTCAAGAACACCATTGACCTCAAATCAACTAGTTTAGACACATTGGTAGCTAAAGTTGAGGCTTTTGAATTGGATGAAAAATCAAGAAACAAGAGTGTGACAACACATGTCTCACCCTATCACTTTAAAGAAACAAAAAGTGCTGGAAGTGCCTTCATTTCCAACAATGATAGTGATAACTCTTGTACTTTGAGTGAAGATGAAGAGGAAGTAAGTTTCTTTGCATCAAAGCCTTCAAAGAAATCTTCTCAAAGTAAGTGAAAAAAAGAAAAAGGAAGAATTGATGATAGAAGAGAAACATTATCAGCAAAGTCTTCATCATATAACAACCAAACACAGCCCATCACTATCATTCTAGACTCTGAAGAACAAAAAGCAGCTTTTGTAGTTTTCAGTTCAAGTTTTCAAGCTTACCTGGGAAGCTCATTAACATCTGTCAACATTTGTCAGCAAGACTTGTTAGAACTACATCCAGATGTAGTAGAGGAGATGGATCTACAATGGCAAATAGCAATGATTGCTTATAGAGCCAAACAACATCTTAGAAGGAATAAAAATTTAGCTGCAGCAAGTAAATCATCAAATATTGGTGTGGATAAGTCAAAGGTAAGATGTTTCAAGTGTAATCTCTATGGACATTTCTCTAGAGAATGTAATCAACAATCAAATCCTGACTTGGCACAATATCAGCAACATCAGTCTCACCAACCATTATCATCTCAAATATCTTTCAGACACAACTTACCAACTCATCCCCACCAGCCATAAATACATCAGCAGGAACAAGTAACTCTAAAGAAACTAGGCTGATCATACTTCAAGATGGAACCTCTGACTGGAATATGTATGAGAAGGAAGTCTTGGAAGAAAATCAAGCTTTAATGGCTCACATGGAAAACAAAGTTCCACCCATGGCTAGAGAGGTAAGAGATAGGTTATGTTCATCAATATGTGTTGAAGAAGTTAAAAGATATAGAGTCCATGCTCAATAACTGGCTGATAAAGTTAAAGAAACAATGATTTTGAATGAATCTTGTTAGGACCGTGTACGTACGGAGTACTAACTGATGATGCGTGTATACCTAATCAAATAGTGCGGAATCCTATTTGATTGGCGATCCAATCAGTGAGAACGCAGTTTCGATCAATCTAGAGACTAATGAAACGTTATGAACGATCAGAATACGATCAACTGCGATCTATGAAGTTGGAACATGTTCTCTAGGGTCTCTAGACGGCTAGGGTACGTATGTGAGTCGAAATTCTTCAAGTGTTACGTTTTTCCACGAATTAAGTGGTATTTATAGGTTAGGGTTTGTCAATCGTGCGACTGAACCATTAGTATGGTTCAGTCGTTCGACTAAATCATACGATTGGTCTATACGCTCGACTGAAGGTTTAGTCGTGCGACTGAGCCAATCTTATGTCTCAATCGTGCAACTGATCCAGTCTCCTGGTTCAGTCGTGCGACTGGTCCATTAGCATGAAGTGTTCATGCGTATGGTCCATTAGCATGGTCCATTCGCATGATAACTTCATACGATTAAGTTTTAAACACATTTCTCAACCATTCTTGACTAAGAACTATGTAAACAACCACAAACCTATATAGTTAGTTCAATATGTGTTATGATACAATAAACAATAAAACATTAAACAATATAAGCATCAATCACATATTTCATTTCATTCAACTCATTCATTACATATATGTAAGACATGAAAGACATTTTACATTAAGCTCCTAAACTAGGTACATATGTATCAACAAATCTCATGTTAGAGAACATAAATTATATCAAATCAAAATTAACTCTTTACAAAAGGATTTAGAAAAACTTGTTGGACTATGTACTATCATCGTCTGGAATCACTTCACATTTCTTTTTCATGTCGTTGACCTCTAACAGATATAAAAATCTTAGTTTATCAAGCGCTTTTGTGTAGAGGTCAGCACATTAAAAGTCCGTATTAATTTTAACAACATCGATTAATTTTTTTTCAAAAGAATCACATATAAAGTAATATTTAATTTCGATGTGTTTGATTTTAGGATGTTGGACAGGATTTTTAGTTACGACTATAGCAGGAATTATCAACAAATATAGGAGTGTTAGAGAATTTCAAACCGTAGTCCCGCATTTGCTGTTGAATCCAGATGATTTGTGAACAGCAGCTTGCAGCAGCAATATATTCAGCTTCACAAGTTGACAGAGCAACCGATGTCTGCTTCTTACACTGCCACGTGACTAATCTTCTCCCAAAGAATTGACATCCTGCTGAAGTTGACTTGTAGTTCATTTTGCAGCCGCCATAATCCGAATCGCTATACGCTGTAAGCTCAAAGTCATCGTCATGAGGATACCACAACCCAAGTGTTGGAGTACCCTTCAGATAACGAAATATCCTTTTGACTCCTATGAGATGGTTGACTTTCGGTTTCGCCTGATATCTGGAGCAGAGACACGTCGTGTACATGATATCAGGTCGTGAGGCAGTGAGGTACATGAGGGATCCAATCATTCCTCGGTACATGGTGGCATCCACCAGATCACCATTTTCGTCAGGTGCCACATCGTGGTTTGTAGCAAGTGGAGTTCCAGCTGCCGAAGCATTCTCCATATCAAACCGATTGAGAATATCGCCTACATACTTGGTCTGATGTAGAAATATCCCCTTTGGTGTCTGATCCACCTGTAACCCGAGAAAGAACTTCATTTCTCCCATGGCACTCATCTCAAATTCAGCTTTCATTACTGCTTCAAATTCTTTACATAGATCTTCGTTTTTAGAACCAAGGATTATGTCATCAACATAAATCTGTACGAGCAGTAAGTCACCATCCTTTTCTTTGATGAACAGTGTACAATCAATCACGCCTCAGCGAAAGCCGTGTTTCACAACATGAGTCGAGAGTTTCTCATACCATGCTCTTGGGGCTTGATGGAGCCCGTAGAGAGCCTTATCTAGTTTGTAAACTCTGTCCCGATGATACGGATCCTCAAATCCTTCGGGTTGACTGACGTACACTGTCTCTCGGATTTCACCATTAAGGAATGCACTCTTTACATCTAATTGATAAACTTTGATCTTCATGTAAGAGGCATAGGCTAGGAAGATACGGATTGCTTCCATCCTTGCCACAGGTGCAAACACTTCATTATAATTGATTCCTTAGACTTGTCTAAAACCTTGAACGACAAGTCGAGCCTTGTTACGAATTATGACCCCTTGATTGTCTTTCTTGCATTTCAAGACCTATTTAGTTCCAATGACTTTAGCACCTTTTGGTCTGTCCACAAGGGTCCATACGCCTAGCTTCTTGAACTGTAGGAGTTCTTCTTGCATCGCACTAACCCATGCCTCATCGTTTAATGCTTCACTAACATATTTTGGCTCAAATTGAGACACAAAACATCGATAAGCACCGTCGTGAAGATATCCATTTTCCATGACTGAGGCATAATCAGCTGAGTATAGCTGATTTTTGGTCTGTACTCCTGATCGAACATCTCCAATGACATTGTCCAAAGGATGATAAACATTTAGTCGTGATCCAGGAGTGGTGGAAACAACTACCTCATTTCCAGATTGTGAACCACAACTTCAGTATCTGAAGTTGTTGGAGTATGAGGTTCTGAAGTGTCAGAGGCATCAGGGTTTGATGCTTGTGTACTTGCTGTAGCAGGAACCTATTCCTCCTGGTTCACCTGTTCAGTCTCCACTTCTTCATCGTCAGAGGAGGAGTCACTTACCTCAAGTGCTCCCCCTGAAGAACTAGAAGACTCACCTTACCTCGGATGCTTGTGTACTTGATGTAGCAGGAACCAATTCTAGTCGCTAACTCATCATCAGTAGAGGAGAGAAGGATGTTGAAGGACTTAAAGAATCCATCATAATCGAAGAAGAATGCGGGTCTTTTTCCAGCAGGGGGGTGGTGTATCTCTGAACGTCGACGTTGCACCACACTTCTACTTGACCCGTTGAGTTGTTGTAAACTCTCTTATTCGGTATGTTGTATCCTAGAAAAATTCCTTCTTCAGCCTTTTCACTGAACTTCCCTGACTGATTTTTCTTCAGCAGCGTACATGGTGCGCCAAACGGTTCGAGGTACTCTAGATTAGGTTTACGTTGTTGGAGTAACTCGTAACACGTCTTACCATGACGTTTGACCACCAGGACTCGATTGAGGGTGTAACATGCGTTAGCTACTACCTCGTTCCAAAATTGGATAGGCAGTTTCGAGTCTGCTAGCATTGTCCGAGCTGTTTCTATCAAGCTTCGATTCTTTCTCTCAGCTACTCTGTTCATTTGAGGAGTGTAGGCATATGTGAATTGGTGCACAATTCCTTTTTCTTTGCAGAATGCCTCCATCCATTGGTTCTTGAATTCGGTGCCGTTGTCTAAGCGAACATGCCTTACCTTCAGCTTGTAGAGTGACTCCAATGTAGTTACCAACTCTTTGAATGATTCAAATGTCTCTGATTTGGATTTCACAAACATCACCCAAGAAAATCTTGAGTAATCATCCGTACCTACATAGCAGTACAAATCACCAGCAATGCTCTTTGTACTAACTGGCCCAAACAGATCCATGTGAAGAAGCTTAAGAGGTAGGTCAATTGAGTGAACTTTCTTTTCCTTATGAGACTTCTTTGTCTGTTTCCCTTTCTTACACGTGACACAAAAATCCGGTAATTGGAAGTTCTTAACATTTACTCCACGCACTAGATCATTCTAGATCAAGTGATTCATCTTCCGTGGATTAATATGTCCCATTCTCCTATGCCAGGAAATGGAGTCTTCTCTGTTGCCTTTGACAAGAAGCATTGAACTTGATGATCGGTTATGGATGCCTTTGATAGGTCCAAGACATATAAATCATTATATCTTGAAGCTGACATTAAGACTTGGTCCTCCGGATTACATACTCCTTCAACACATAGCACTTCTTGTTGTCAAAGACTACCTTGAATCCTTTGTCACAAATCTGGGATACAGAAAGCAAGTTATTTTGTAGTTGTTGAATGCAGTTGACCTTGTCAAACTTGACTTTCTGGTTTCCCACTTCGCCTTGAGCCGTGATGTATCCTCCTTTATTTCCAGCAAATGATACATGTCCCCTTTAATTTGTTTGACATTGAAAAGGAGAGACAGGTTCCCGGTCATGTGCCTAGACGCCCCACTATCAACAATCCAGGTGTTTGTGATAGCACTGTAACAGACACCCTACACATTAAAAGGAAATGATCAGTTTAGGTGTGGGACCCAAGCCTTAACTGGCTTGGGTGACCCGGAGGAATCACACATCATAAATTCAACCCACTGTCCATTTGAGGGTGAGGGCATATCATGCTTCTTAGTGTTCTCAGTATCAGACACTGAACTTGATTTTTCTTTCCACAAGCCAGTTTTATGTAAGGCCTGTTTGTGATAAACAGACGACTGGCTTACCGTTTGAACTTTAGGTTCATTACTTCTTTTTGGTGGAGTGATAGAACTCCTTTTGAAAAAATTGGTTTAGTATCATAAAGTTCAATTTTCTTTCTTGGTGTCTGATAATGAGGACAATTAGAAGCGATGTGTGTCTCTTTCCATAATTGTAGCATGATCTACCTTCTACATATTGGGAAAATTGTCTCTGTGGGGAAGTGTGTGAAACAAGTGTGACTTTAGTCTGGTTGGGTTTTAACACTTCTTTTTTAGATGTTTTTGTTTCTTTAACAAAATTTATTGTTTGAACGTTTTTAACATCTTTAGCCTTTTGTTTATTTGGACTTTGACGTGAAGTACGTGTTTGGTTAACTGGTTTGGTCAGTTTGGATTATGAAGAAGACATGTTTGAACATGACTTTACATTAACCTTTTCAAGTTGTTCTTCCAAATTCACAATAGACATCTTGCCTTTAGATTTCAAAGTAGCCTCCTTCTGTTTAGTGACAGATTCCATCGGTTTACACGTGGAATCTGGATCACTAACTAGAGGAGTGGACACCACATGATCCTTAATAGGATTGTTATTTACTGGTCTACATTTAGCATTTAACAATATCTCATGTGGTGGTGGAACCACTTTGTAACCCAACCCTTCCCCATTGTTTCGTTCTTTCACTAAGTTTTGAACTATGTGAGAGGAACTGGTCCAACTATGCAGTTTTTGTCTTAATGAGTTGACTTCGACTTCCAAAACTGCTTTTTCTTTCTTAGTTTCTTCCAAAGAGTTCAAATAAAACTTTATATCATTTGCTTTATTAAAAGCAACAAGCTCGGTTTCCCTTAGTTGTTTATTTAAAAGTTCTATTTTCTCTTTATAACTGCACTCATTTTGTCTCAAAATCCAATTAGCTTCTGTGCACAGTTGTAAGTCATTTACTAAGCTATCATTGTGATCTAATAACCTAGCAAATTTAAGATCAATGCTTTCTCTAAACTTATTACATTCATTACAAGCATGACTTTCAAAAAGTTGGTCTTTGTTACTTACCTGTGAAGATTCGGTTGAATCGGCCATCAGCGCAGAGTTTGATTCCTCGGATGCTGGAGATTCTGAATTTGTCATTCTAAGATCTTCTTCAATCAGGTGATTGACCACATTAGCAGTATCTTCATGATCTGACATCACTAGTTCAACTGCTATTTCACCTTCACTTGCAGTGTTATCATCCAGACCCTCAACATTAGCAATATTCGATTCGCCCGTAGACACAAACTTGAAGGTCCAATCTTGTCCTTCATCATCTTGAGCAGTCAAGGCCTTTGTATCTTTGCTTGACGATGCACCTCCACTCGTAGGTTTTTTTTTGACAGTTGAAAGACGAGAATGGATTCCCGTTACCTGTTTTCTTGGGCTTCACACATTCACGTTTAAAATGCCCCTTTCTCTACAGTTAAAGCAGGTAACTTTGGTTTTGTAAAAACCAAAGGTTGTATCCTTTGTGGCTATCAAGTTCTGTCCTGTCTTCTTCACAAACTTTTTCGCTCGCCTGACAGCACTTGCTAAAGCCCACATAATGTCCATTCTTTCTAATTCATTCTCGTCCACCTGCTCGTAATCCTCATCAGCCAGATGGAAATTTTCGATCTAACCTGCAACTAGACCATCATAAGAATGAACGACCGCAGCTAAAAGGTCCATATGCTCCTTTGCAACCTCCACAGTGATATTCCCGAGATTTTCGGTCTTCAACTTAGTAGCATTTGCTTCAGGCACTATATATTGGGTGCAAGACGACCCTGACGTATCCCGAAGCAGTGGATTGGGAAGGAGCGGTTGAACTAGATACAAATGTCGTTTGAAGTGGTGCTCCCGAACTTGTTGAAGTGGAAGAGGATCTATAAAGTGAAGGATTCTGGTCATAGGATCCTTTCTGTGACCTGTATTTCATCCTCAGTTCCTCCTCTCTCAATTTCAGGATGAAGTCGTTTATGTCTAATTTTTCCAGTAACTTGTTCTGTCTCAAATTTGACACAAACGAGTCCCACTTCTCTGGCAGACCATCGGCAAAGCTTGAGACCTTATCTTCCATTAACGTTGTGACTCCATGAGTGTGCAGCTCACTCATTAAATGGTAGAATCTGTCTATGACATAATCCAAGCTCTCTTTACCTACTGAAGAGAAGTTATCAAACTCCTTCTTCAAAGCCTTTGCCTTTAGAGCTTTCAATGATGCATTCCCGTCGTATCGTTTCTCCAAGGCTTCCCATAGCTTCTTTGCATGTGTGTTCTCAGAAAACTGGTGGAATATATCCTTAGGTATCGACTGAGTCAACAGAGCATACACTTTCTTCTCAGCATTGTACTTCACCTTCTGGCTATCAGTCATGCCACCCAAGGTAAGTTTAACACCATCAGCACCAACCGGCATGCTATAACCTGTCTCGATTGCTTTCCACAGATTGGGATCAACTCTATATAGATAAATCTTAAACCTTTTCTTCCATTGTGGGTACTCATCTAATGTTATAAGTTTAGGGGGCTTATTGTGATTTCCAACCTCATTCTCCAGAAGCAGAAGGTTCTGGATTCGAGAGTCTCTACCGGTAGTAAACGCAGAGTACTGATCTTCCATTTCTTTAAACTTTGAGAGTTAGAACAAAACTGTTTCACTGGTGCGAATGGAGAGATGTGATTGGGTCAATCGTGCGGATGGACTAATGCGGATGAATCAATCGTGCGATTTAACCAATGCGGAGGATGAGTCAATCGTGCGATTGAACCAGTGCGGATGGACAATGCGAATGGGGTGTTCAGTCGTACGAATGGATGGGCGATTGAGTTCAATCGTGCGTATGGGAGGTGCGATTGAGTTCAGTCGTGCGATTGAGCCAATCGTGCGACTGAGGCTGCTGGATTTGAAAATTCGAAGGTTTTTGGTACTTTGACACAAAAATACGATTTTTCACGAACCCTAATCTGCCATAGCCGAAAAACCTTAAACTTTTAGATCTGGAGACACTGAAAACGTTGTTTTACTCAAAAAGGTGACTCTTTTGAATGAAAAACATGAATTTTGCACCAAAACTAATCGAATCAACACGCAAAATCAAGAGCCAATGCTCTGATACCACTTGTTAGCACCGTGTATGTATGGAGTACTAATTGATAATGCGTGTTGTATACCTAATCAAATAGTGCAGAATCCTATTTGATTGGCGGTCAAATCAGTGAGAACGCAGTTTCGATCAATCTAGAGATTAATAAAACATTATGAATGATCAGAACACGATCAACTGCGATCTATGAAGTTGGAACAGGTTCTCTAGGGTCTCTAGACGGCTAGGGTACGTATGTGAGTCGAAATTCTTCAAGTGTTACATTTTTCCACGAATTAAGTGGTATTTATAGGTTAGGGTTTGTCAATTGTGCGACTGAACCATTAGTATGGTTCAGTCGTGCGACTGAATCATACGATTGGTCCATACGCACGACTGAAGGTTCAGTCGTGCGACTGAGCCAATCTTATGTCTCAATTGTGCGACTGATCCAGTCTCCTGGTTATGTCGTGCGACTGGTCCATTAGCATGAAGTGTTCATGCGTATGGTCCATTAGCATGGTCCATTCGCATGAATACTTCATACGATTAAGTTTTAAACACATTTCTCAACCATTCTTGACTAAGAACTATGTAAACAACCACAAACCTATATAGTTAGTACATATATGTAAGACATGAAAGACATTTTACATTAAGCTCCTAAACTAGGTACATATGTATCAACAAATCTCATGTTAGAGAACATAAATTATATCAAATCATAATTAACTCTTTACAAAAGGATTTAGATAAACTTGTTTCAGAAAATTACAATTTAAAAGCATAAGTTGAGCATTTGACAACTTCCTTAACTAAATCCATGGCTAATCATGCATCAACTGAAGTGAAACTTTAGAAGTTTCAACTTTCATCTCAGCAGTATGAGAAATTATTAAATTCTCATATTGAATCAAAGAACATGTATGGGTTGGGATATAATGTTATGGCACCTCCTATAAATAATAATTACTCACCTTTACCTGAATCAATGACAAATAACTTTTCAAATCATTTTGTGCCAAGCACCAAGTTTGAAACAAACTCTAATCGACAAGTTAATCTTAATAAAACTAAGGTGAATGAAACTGAGTCTTTAATAAAAAAAGATTAAACAAAATGACTTAGAATTTGACTTTGATGAGTGTGATGACTTGGATGATTCTGATGAACATGATGATGATCTACTGAACATTGGTAAGAATGTTGCTTTTGAAACAATCATTCCAAAAGTCTTTGAAGAAACAATCATTCCCAAAGTTCTTGAAGAAACAAAGTTGCCATATCCTCCAAAACAAAAAAACATGTTGAAGACTATTTGCAAGAGAATAGCTCAGCTAAATGAAGGTCTTCAAGAACTTCATCAGCAACAAAATCTCAAATGAAGAAATTGAAAAGTGTGCATCTACTGAGGAAGTACACATAGTTTCCGTAGATAAAGGGAAGAAGAAGCAATCAGCAGATCTTCAGCGGAAAAAGAAACCTTCTTTAGTAGGAGATCTGCGGAAAACCAAATCTACTGATTCAATAGATGATCTGCGGAAGGCAAAATCAGCAGCAAACAAATCAAAGCCTCAAAAGCTGAAAGAGGATAAATCAACTACAAAATTGGAGAAGGATGCAAAGTCTCAAAAGTTGACAAAGAAGAAGAAAGTAACTGATTCTGACAAAGAATCAGAGGAGATGTATTGCAAATGGTGTGATATGAAAAACCACAATACTGAAGATTGTTACTTCAGTAGCTATTGTTCTATTTGCAATATGAACAATCACATGACATCTGACTGCTACTTCAACGAACATTGTGATATTTGTAACAAAAATAACCATTCAACTCAGGAATGTTATTTTAACAAAAAGAACAAGACAAAGAGCACAAAGAACAAAACAATCTGATAAAGCTGAATCGGACACTCAATCTACAAATTAAGAAGCATCAACACAAAAACAAAGCCAAACCAAGGAGGAAAACATCCATTGATGTTCAATCTTTGAAGAAAAGAACAGCATTTCAACAATCAAAAACACATCATAAAAGGGTGGACTTGACTGAAAAAGAAACAAATGCTGATGATGCTTTCTTTAATAATTTTGAAAAGGGAACTCATATACCTCCTTCAAAATTAAAAGATAATGAAACTTTCAACAATCAAGATTCATTATCAAAACCAAAGCATCAAACAAACAAAAATAATGTGAATGAAAAAGAGAATAAGAAACCAGGACCTAGTTCAATAACCTCATCTTCAACAGAATAATCCTCACCTGAAACAACTCAGAATGAATCAACTAAAACTAAAATTAATACTGAAACTTCAAGACTTATTCATGAAGGAGTAACAATTTTAGACACTTCTGGCAAACCCAAGATCATTAAGGATTGGGTTGTCAATTCTAACTTATTTCTTTCTGTGTGCAGGAACAATCTTGGAGAGCTGACAACAAGTGGTATGTTGACCGTGATTGTTCTAGCATATGACAGGAAACTGTTCACTTCTCCATGACTTCAAGCATAAAAATGTCTTATATGTGGCATTTGGTGGGGATAAGAAGGGAGGTAAAATAGTTAGTGAAGGAATGGTAACTAATGGTGTGCTCAAATTTGAGAAAGTAAACTATTATGAAAATTTACAATATAATTTATTGAGTGTGTCTCAATTTGTGATCAAAATTATACCACATTATTTGATAACACTAATTGTTACATTCTTAAGCCAGGTTTTTCAGTTCCAGAAGATTGGATCCTTCTTAAAGAATCAAGAAAAGGAAACACATATGTTTTGGATATGAACAACACTTCACTCACAAGACATGAAACATGCCTCTTATCTAAGTCATCAGAAGATGAATCTCAATTGTGGCATAGAAGGCTTGTTCATTCTAACATGAAGAACATGAACAAATTGGTGAAAAATGACCTAGTCATTGGACTACCAAAGAAAGAGTTTTATTGTTCAAATCATTATCCTTCATGTTATAAAGAAAAACAACATAGAGTGTCTCATCCAAAATTGTTAATACAAACACTACACCACTCAAATTGCTTCACATGGATTTGTTTGGTCCAACCAATGTGATGAGCATTGGAAAGAGGCAATTTTGTTTGGTGATAGTTGATGACTTCACTAGATTCACATGGGTCTTCTTCTTAAAACAAAAGAGTGAAACATCAAACATTAATGGACTTTGTTATCAAGATTGAGAATCAACTTGATTTAAAAGTTAAATTTTCAGGAGTGACAATGGGATAAATTTGTTAATATTGACTTAGATTCTTTTTGCAGGAATAAAGGTATTGCAAGACAACTTAGTACACCAAGAACTTCATAACAGAATGGAGTGGCTGAAAGAAGAAACATAACACTTATTGAAGCAGCAAGAACAATGCTAGCTGATTCACAATTGCCAATCACCTTTTGGGCTGAAGTAGTGAATACAGCATGCAATGTTCAAAATAGGACATTGATTGTCAAAGAACATAATAAAAATCCTTATGAGCTTTTATTTAAAATAAAACCTTACATAGGATATCTTAGAGCTTTTGGGTGCCATGTATCTGTTCTAAACACTAAAGAACAATTGGGAAAATTTTTAGAAAAAGTCTATGATGGTTTCTTTGCTGGATAATCTTCAACATCTATATCTTATAGGATCTACATTCCACAACATAACATTGTGGAAGAAACTCCTAATGTATCATTTGATGAATCCTTATTTCCTAAATCAGTTAAAGGATCATCATGGCTATTTGATATAGATGCACTAACAGACTCATTTAACTCTGGTTATTTAAATAATGCAGGATCTGATGATGCATGTTATCCATTTGTTCCCCCAAAATAAAGTGTCATTATCAGCTGATCCTCCAAGAATACACACATCAAGTATCTTGAAACAAGGAGCAACAACTAATAACAATGATGCTGCACAAGTCCAGCAACATGGATGCACATCCTCAGATGGAAACACTTCATCAGCAGCTGCTGACTTTGCATCCGCAGATGTGCATTCTGCATCCGGAGATATGAATAATATCTCAGCAGCTGTTCCATGCTCTCAAGAAGAAACAACAAACATTGGAGATGATTCAGCAAGTCCACATATACCATCCGTAGATGTTCTTGTAACTCCTACGAAAGAAGAAAATGCTTCCAGAGAAGTTCCTGCGGAAGATATTAATGATGCTCCTGATGTTCAAACTCAGGAAGACCACTCCATACCCAATGATGAACAGGAGGAACACTTTGACTACTTCCTAAATTCATTAACTGGATTCGATCCGTCTGCATCAATGAATATGACTAACTTGGAATCATCTATTCCAGTTGAATCAACTCCAACAACAAGAATTCATAAGACTCATCCAGTAAACAACATAATTGGTGATCTTGATAAAAGAACTACAAGAAGCCAAGGTGGAGCTGCAAACATCTGTCTTTTCACTTGTTTTCTTTCACAAGTGGTTCTTCCAAACATCACAGCTGCTCTAAAGGACAATAGTTGGATTGAAGCTATGCAAGAAGAGCTTCATCAATTCAGAAAGCAGAAAGTTTGGAATCTAGTTGATTTACCTGAAGGCCAACATCCAATTGGAACAAGATGGCTCTTTAAAAATAAACTAGATGACAGGGTATAATTGTGAGAAACAAAGCAAGGTTGATTGTACAAGGTTACACATAAGAAGAAGGGATAGACTATGATGAAGTTTTTTGCACCAGTTTTAAGAATTGAAGCCATAAGAGTATTTCTAGCATATGCATCGTATAAGAAGTTCACTGTCTATCAAATGGATGTCAAATGTGCTTTCTTATATGGGAAAATTGATGAAGAAGTCTATGTAGCACAACCTCCTGGATTTGAAGATCCTCATTACCCACACAGGGTATACAAGCTTGATAAAGCTTTGTATGGTCTTCATCAAGCACCAAGAAAATGGTATGAAACATATCATCTTTCTTGCTCAAGCATGGATACAAAGGGGAACCATTGATCAGAGTATCTCTCAACAAGAACACAAGATCTCTTAGTTGTTCAAATTTAGGTTGATGACATTATATTTGGCTCAAACATACTAAGAGATTATGTGTAAGCTTTGAAGAGTTGATGAAATCTGAGTTTCAGATGAGTTCAATGGGAGAATTAACTTTCTTTCATGTCTACAAGTTCATCAGAAGACAGATGACATTTTCATTAATCAAGAGAAATACATACATCAAATATTGAAGAAGTACAACCTTGCTGATACATCTTCATGCAAAACACCAGGCTCAAAAATTGAAAAGATTGTACCTGATCCTACAAGAAAAACTGTTGATCAAAGATTATATAGATCAATGATAGGATCACTTATGTATTTAACTGTTAGTAGACCTGACAGTATGTTTGTTGTGTGTGTTTGTGCTAGGTACCAATCAGATCCAAAAGAGTCTCATCTGAATGTTGTGAAGAGAATTTTATCTCAAAGGAAAACTAGCCCTTGGACTTTGGTATCCAAAGGATGGTGATTTCACTCTCTACTCATATTCAGATAGTGACTTTGGATGATGCAACAACAACAAAATCCACAACTGGTGGATATCAATTCATAGGACCAAGACTAGTTTTATGGCAGTGCAAGAAGCAAACAAATGTATCTGTATCCATAGCTGAGGCTGAGTACATAGCTGCTTCAGCTGGTTGCTCTCAAGTCCTTTGGTTGCAAAAACAATTACTTGATTATGGTTACAATTTCCTTTAGACTCCAATTTATATTGACAATTCAGCAGCTATGTTTATCATTGCTAATCCAGTAAAACAAAGCATATTGAAATAAGATACCATTTTCTGAGTGATTGCTCAGTAAAAGGTTGATTAAGTTAGTCAAAGTGGATACAACAAATCAGCTTGCTGATTTATTCACTAAAGCCTTTGATTCAGTTAGATTTAATTTTCTAATTGAGTCTTTGGGCATGATAAACTTAGATTAATCATTATGAAAACCAAAGAAAAACATGTGGCTGTCCTTGTAAATAGTAATAATAATAAAAATTATCCTTCGAAAGATTTAAAATTTCCTTCGGAAAAAACTTATGTCTTAGTACAACTTTCTTCTGAAAGCAATTTTCCTTCGGAAGAAACTTCTGAAACATCTTCCGAAGCTTAGAATAAAAAATATTGCTTTTCTTTTATGTCTTTTAATTCAGCATGTCATATGTTTGGGAAATGATAGTACACTATGCCTTTGCTTCTCCCTAAATTCTTAAATATCATTAAAATCTGATCTAGTTACTTGATATGTGAGTAGGTTCATCCTGAGTGGAAACTACACTAAGAGCATGCCAAACATAATGCAAAGTGACTGTTTGTGGGAAACATCATTTTGAGGATACATCAAGTGAATCTTATTCTGATGTGACCAAATCACTCATCTAAGCACACTATATACCAACACTTTATAATATCTATCTTTGCAAATTATATTCCCTTTGTTTTGTGTAAAAAAAGACCTGGGTGTATGATCACCATGGTATACAGTTGTAACCAACTGGTGAAAAGATCATGATCCTCATCATCCCTCTGTTTTATGTAAACAAAGACCTGGGTTAAAGGTGTAGGATTCTATGTGCCCAAGACACTTAGAATATTGATGTGGTTAGTACGTTATGATCCAAGTCGGGTTATACCCAATGACAAGCTTAGCAAACACCAATTAATATTTAATTGATGATATGATCATGCAATTAAATATCTACACCAAATTTAGAAAATGGGTTTTCTAAATAAGTTGCATATGAGATGGAACAAATTATAAGGATAATTTGTTAATGAGTTTATTGTTATTTTTGTCATTTAAAAGGGTTTAAATAACATAATAACATATGAGTGTACTTTAATTAAATTGTTTAATTAAAGAAGACATATGTCACATTTTAAATAAGTCTAGTAGATGACTTATTAATGTGTGACAAAAGACTAGTTTTAATTGTGTGTGTGTTCAAGTTTTAGTGGGAAAACTTGGGTTTTAAATTCATTTTGGCCGCCCCTTTAATGGTGATTGGACCATTTTGGTGTCTTGAAAACACACATAACTTAAATTAGTCTTACACTCTTCATTTGACCACTCTCCATACATGCAAGAACAACCAAAATAATCCCTCTCTCTCTCTCTCACAATAGCTACAGCCAGGAGCAGCAGCATTAGGAGTTTTGAGAGCCATTTTGTGTTGATTTTGGTGTTGAATCTTCCTAACAAGAAGGTGCTTTGCAAGGAGGCTTGGGGTATACAAGCTTGAGGGCTCCTTCCTTGGAGTTTTGGCCGAATTTTCAGCATCTTTTCTACTCTTCTTTGGTCGATTTTAGGGCTGCAGAAAGGTAGATATGGCAGCCCCTTTGTGGTTGTCATATTATGTTGTTTTATGTATACATAGCATGTTTATTCACATACAAAAGATCCCTTTTGATTTGGGTTGTTTCTCCATCTTAAAACATCATTAAGAACATGAAATTTTCAGATTATAAACATGTTATAATGCTATACTTCCGCTGCGTTTTTCAGAAAGTTTAAAAGGTTAAACTTGTTTTCTTGTGTTCTATCAAACCCATCAATGGCATCAAGAGCCGGTTATGTGGATAACTTGCTTGTTCATAGTCTTTAAAATCGGTTTTAAAGAAGTATTATCTACTTATTATGGCTGATTTTGGGCTGCTATATTTTGTATGAATGATTCCCCAAACTTTCAAGGTCATATCACACATGCTAGTGATTAGATCTTGAAAGATATATATTATGAAATGTTGATTGTTTGGACAATGTTTAAAACCCAAAATTTCAGTTTATGTTGGCTGAAATTTGGTGTGTTTTAAGTGGGGTTTCATTATATGTTTGGATGATATGATCATTGGATGTTAGTGTGCATAACCTAGCCTTTGGCCTTTTGATTTGGATGATTGGAATGGTTGGTTTTTTTCATTCAATTGGGTTGTAATTTTTATGTTTATTATTTGGGTTGTAATTATTTATTCATTTGGTTATGTAATTAATAGATTAGGTGCATTTCTTTTATTAGAAAAATGTATTAGGATACAATTTTTGTAAAAGGAAGATGCACAAGATCAAGACCCAAAGATGGACATCAAAGACATGGAACTTGAAGCATATGGATGCAAGTTCAAGTGGGGGTCTATGATGACCTCAATTTTGTGTTGATTTCAACCCTTAGGAAAGACCAAATGACCACACTTGTGATGGCAAACAAGTGTGGTCACAATATAGTAGCTAGGGTTATGCACATTATGGTTGTTTATGTTTATGCTTGTTTGATTGTTTGGTTGATATTTTGTCATACATTACAAACTCATTAACAGAACTTTACAAGCTGAAAATTGGTAGTTCTTAATCATAAAAGTAATAAAAGGTTATTAAAATGATTTAATGATTTTAAAGATTAAAATTGGTTTTAATCAAAGGACCATAGGGTACCTTGTATTTGAAAGCATGCAAATACAAGTACATAGAGTTTTCTAAAACTAGAATTATGAAATCTCTAAACTTTTAACAAACAAGTTCAACACCGTCCTTTTGCACAACACTTGAGTCATTTGGAAACTCTAAATGGGATAAAGGTCACCTAACCATTTAGAGGGAACTTGTGATTTAAGGTGGGGATACCACATTGGTGGGATAAAGGTCACCTAACCACTTATGTGGATAAACTTACACGTGTGTGCAAGTAGGATAAATTGATTTGCAAACCATGTTAAATGGATCACCTAAATATGGTTTCCAAATGGTGTTGATGGGATTAACATGCCGACTTTACATATGATGTTTAAAGTCGATCCCATACCTCTAGAAGTTGCAAATGGTTGCAACCGTCAATCGTTGACCACCTTATATATTTAAATCGTGGGATAAAGGTCACCTAACCACAATTTAAATGTAATGTTGGGTTCTATATTTTAATATAAAAATGACCTTAAAAGGCATTAATCATTAAAAATAGCAATATCGAAAATACTAAATAGACCTTTGTTAAATTTTGTAGATGGCCACCAACAATGAAAATCACGATAACTCATCCGCGTCCAACCAATCATTACGAGCGATCCTCCAAAAGGAACGTCTAAATCATAACAACTTTATTGATTGGTATCGAAACTTGAGAATCGTTCTCAAGCAAGAGAGACGATCATATGTTTTAGACGACCCTATCCCCGATCAACCTACTGAGGATGATGAGGAGGCCTTCAACGATTGGTGAAGTACACTGAGGACTCCGTCCAAGTGTCTTGTCTCATGCTAGCGAGCATGACTCCGGATCTCCAAAAGGAGTATGAACATCACGGAGCTTATGACATGATAACCCAGCTGAAGGAAAGTTCCAACAGCAAGCTGTAGGGGTTTTAACATGTTTATCAAAGCTTCATACAACATTATTTATATGAAAACGCAGCGGAATAATCTTTTAAAACATATTAAGATCTTATTATAAAACCCATTTTATAATAACCCCAAGCCATGGATCTTTATACATAATGCATACAAATGAAAGAACACTAGATAGTCAAGAAACTACAACCTTTGTAGCTTCCTAAATCCGAAAATAAGAAGGTGAGGATGATGAGATTTGAGGCTGAAACTTCAAGCTAGAAATCCTCAAGAGATGATACCCCAAGCTTGAACAAACAACACCCTTGCTAGGCTTTGAACACCAAGTGTAGTTCACTCTTTCTTGTTCAATTTTCAGCCTTGAAACAAAACTTTCAAGCTGAAAATTCTGCTGAAAATTCGTGAGCCAAGAGGGAGAGAGAGAGAGGATTCTTTGTGTGTTGTATTTTGGTTGAGTGTGTAAATGTTGAATCAATCAAGGAGCATCAAATGCATGTGCTTGGAACCATCAAATAGGAGATTCCCAAGACATAAGGGGGCGGCCGAATGGGCACCCCTTGTGCTCTCTCTAATTCAAATTTTTAATTAAAATTTACATCCATACATTCACCCTTTTGTAAAATAAACCAATTTAATTTTATAACACATACAACTAGTCTTTTGTTATTGTTTAACTAATTTAAACAATGCACAAGAAATCCCTCATGAACAAATTACATTATATATAATGATGTTCATCTACAAAAGTAATTATTTAGAAAATCCAATTTTCTAAATTGGTGTAACTTATTATTTGTTATGATCTTATCAACAAATAATTATCTTTCGGTGTTTGTTAGGCTTGTTATTGGGTATGACCCGACTTGGATCATATCACACTAGCCACATCAATTTTATATGTATCTTGGGCAGATCAAATCTTTCAATCTCCCACTTGCACAAGATTCATAGAAGATTGATGCAAGCAGCAAATAACGCCTAGCAACGGTTTGCTACCCCTAATGTATATGATTAAGTGCCATTCAATAACATCATCCTTTTCAAGTACCTTACTTGAATATGTTTTTAGGTGAATTAATCATCTATCCTTTTGATACAGATGTCATGTTAAATCCAAGAGACACAGAATAGTCATTCTCTGATGATTTAACTTTAACAGGCCTTAGACATCTAACTCTCAACGAATAAGAGGAACAAATTCCATCTTGATTACATACGTCTCTCACAATCACCTCATGTCATACCTGAACTCAGCCTTATGTACTGCCTTTTCAGAACAGCAAAGGACTAAGTCAAAGTACAATACTTGGTGAATATCGAGACCCAATATGTATCTCAGGTCTGAGGATACAATGATATTCGCCTTTACTCAAAATTTCTTATGACTAATCAGAAGATTCCATGCAGAAATAATTGAGTGCGGGTCAGTCCAATATCTATATCCCATAGATATCAATGAACCTTGGTAACAACCTCTTGCTCTATATTCATATCTTATGAACATCAACCAATCCAAGTTCATTATAGTCTTACATTCATAGTTGTTCCCACAAGTATGATCGACTACGGACGTTTAGAATAACTTATTTATTCACGGATTTAAACATGCTAAAAGAAGAACAAATGAAATAATAACCATGTAAATAAGTCAAATAACATAAGTTCCAATATCCAAATACAAAATATGACATCAAACCCAGTCACTGGAATATCTAAGTCCCATGGCACAAACATGACCCTCATGCTTTGCCTTTTCAAGGAGCTTTGTGAGTGGATCCGCAACGTTTTTATCAGTGTGGACTTTGCGAATACATATCTTTCCTTTTTCAACTTCATCCCTTATGTAGTTGAATCTCCGTTCAATGTGCCGAGTCTTTTGATGAGCACGAGGTTCCTTGATTTGAGCAATCGCACCTTCGTTGTCACAAAAGATCTCTAGGGGATCCTGAATGGAAGGGACTACCCCTAGATCGGCTATGAATTTCTTCAGCCATGCAGCTTCCTGTGCTGCCATTGAAGCGGCGACGTATTCTGACTCTGTAGTGGACAACGCTACGACTTCTTGCTTTGAGCTTTTCCAAGAAATAGCTCCGCCATTTAGAATAAAGATGTACCCTGATTGAGATCGTGAATCATCTCGATCGGTTTGGAAACTCGCATCCGTGTAACCTTTTACAACGAGTTCCTCTTCACCAGACCCGTAGATCAAGAACATGTCCTTAGTCCTCCTTAGGTACTTCAGAATGTTCTTGACAGCCATCCAATGACTATCACCAAGATTTTGCTGGTATCTACTTGTCATGCTTAAAGCGCATGACACGTCCGGTCTAGTGCATATCATTGCATACATGATGGATCCTATAGCAGATGCATATGGGATTGCCTTCATTCTATTTTGCTCCTCCTTGGAGCTTGGACATTGAGTTGTACTCAATATTGTCCCTCTTTGAATAGGTACAGTACCTTTCTTAGAGTTTTCCATCTTGAACCTTTTCAAGATCTTGTCAATGTATGCACTTTGATTCAAACCAATTAGCCGTCTTGATCTATCCCTATAGATCTTTATTCCCAGAATATAGGCGGCTTCACCAAGATCCTTGATGGAAAAACAACTTCCAAGCCAGGTTTTTACACCTTCCATGGTTGGAATGTCATTTCCAAATAGTAGTATGTCATCAACATACAATACTAGGAAGGTTATTGTGCTCCCACTAGCCTTTTTATACACACAAGCCTCATCAGCGTTTTTGATGAAGCCAAATTTCTTTACTTCATCATCAAAACGGTGATTCCAACTTCTCGATGCTTGTTTCAATCCATAGATTGATTTCTTTAACTTGCATACTTTGTTAGGATGTTTTGGATCAACAAAACCTTCAGGCTGAACCATATAGACATCTTCCTCAAGATATCCATTTAGGAAAGCGGTTTTGACATCCATTTGCCAAATCTCATAATCATAATGAGCTGCTATGGCAAACAATATCCTTATAGACTTAAGCATTGCAACAGGTGAGAAGGTTTCATCATAATCAACCCCTTGAGTTTGAGTGAAACCTTTGCTACAAGTCTAGCTTTGTAAGTATCCAAGTTTCCATGCATATCGGTTTTCTTCTTGAAAACCCACTTACTTCCAACTACTTTGGAATTAAGAGGTGGCTCAACAAGTTCCCAACTTGATTGTCATACATGGATTGCATCTCAACGTTCATGGCCTCAAGCCATTTGTCACAATCCAAATTGGACACTGCATTATGATATGTGGTTGGTTCATCTGAATCCACCACATAGCATCCATCCATGAAAAATCCATATCTTTCAGGTGGATTACTAGTTCTACCACTTCTGCGAACGTTTTGTGTGTATTGATCAACCCCTTGATCATCCTCAACGTCCTCACGTTGAGTGCTAGTTTCAACCAAACGTGCATCGGGCTGTGTATCTTGATCCTCCTCAAGATCCACTGTTCTACTGCTAATTCCTTCCATAAGGAACTTAGTTTCTAAGAACTCACCCTTTCTGGCAACAAATACCTTTTGTTCCAGTGGATCATAGAAATAATATCCCATAGAATCTCTAGGATATCCAACAAAGATACACTTGGTGGATCGGACATCTAATTTGTTTGGGGTGGGAGTCTTAACATAAGCCTCACAACCCCAAACCCTTAAGTATGATAGGGATGGAACTCTTCCATGCCATATCTCAAAAGGTGTCCTTTCCACCTTCTTGGTTGGGGCCATATTCAGAATACGAGCCGCGGAGAGCAAAGCGAAACCCCAAAATGATAGAGGCAATGTGCTTCTAGCCATCATAGATCGGACCATATCCAATAAGGTTCGATTCCTCCTCTCAGACACACCATTATGTTGTGGTGTTCCAGGTGGAGTGAGTTGTGAGACAATCCCACAACTCCTAAGATGATCTTGAAAAACATCACTTAGGTATTCGCCACCTCTATCCGGTGCGGAGAATTTTAATTGACCTGTTGAGTTGATTTTCTACTTCATTCTTGAAGATTTTGAACATTTCAAAAGCTTCATCTTTGTGCCTTAATAAGTACACATACCCATAGCGACTATAATCGTCGGTAAAGGTGATGAAGTATCTCTCACCATTCCTAGTCATTGGCTTAAAAGGACCACATACATCCGAATGTATGATACCTAATAAATCTTTTGCCCTTTCGTTAGTTCCACTAAAGGGTGCCTTAGTCATTTTACCTTGTAAAAAGATTCACATACATCAAATGAATCACATTCATTTGTTTTTAAAAGACCATTCTTTTGAAGTATTTGTATACGTTTCTTGTTTATATGACCAAGACGACAATGCCAAAGGTAGGTATCACTCAAATCCAATTTAAGTTTTTTGGTGGTTGCTTGGTATATTGAGCTATCATATGTTGCGTTTTCATGAACCAATTCATAAATGCCATTACAAGGTATAGCTTTAAAATAAAATACATGATTTAAAGAAACATGAATATCATTGTCAACAAACTTGAAATCATAATCATATTGTCTTAAACGGGAAACAGAAATTATGTTCCTAGTCAAACTAGGAGCATATAATACATTACTTAAAATAACTTCCAAACCATTTGGAAGTTTCAAAATGTAGTCTCCTTGGGCTTCCACATGAACCTTTGCACCATTGCCCATGAAGAGACTTATTTCCCCTTTCTCATAATGCTCATTTCTTTTGAACCCCTGCAACAAATTGCAAATGTGAGTTCCACATCCGGTATCTAATACCCATGTGTTAGAAGAAATAACATTTAATTCTATATGTATCATGTATATTATACCTGAGGTTTGCCCCGCATCCCTCTTTTCTCTCAACTCTTTGAGATAGACTGGACAATTTCTCATCCAATGCCCTATCTCACCACATTTGAAGCATGGGTCATTTACAGCAACCTTTTGCTTCTTCTCCTTGGGCCTCGGAGGTTCCGCCCTAACAACCATCTTCCCCTTTCCTCCAACGTGCCCCTTTCCTTTGGCAACATTTGCCTTGGGAGGGGGTAGAGACCTCTTCCTTCTCCCACCTTCATTAATGGTGAGAACGGGTAAAACCCTTTTACCCATTCCCGCCTCAGCTGATTTGAGCATCGAATGAAGTTCATTTATGCTCTTGTCCCATCCGTTCATGTTGTAATTCATGACGAATGCCTCAAACTTTTTAGTTAGGCCATTAAGGATCAAATCCGTGGCCAACTCCTTTGAGACGGGACAGTTCAACCTTTGAAGGCGGTCGATGTGGCTTTTCATCTTAAGAACATAAGATGAAACTGATTGGGATTCCTCCATCCGACATGCATGAAGCGCTCGAACCGTTTCGAAGCGCTCCACTCTAGCTTGTTGCTGGAACGTTTCCCGCAGCTGAGTGATCATGTCATAGGCTCCATGGAGCTCATACTCCTTTTGGAGTTCGGGTGTCATACTTGCTAACATTAAGCAAGAGACTTGGATGGAGTCTTCCGTATATCTAATCCAATCATTATAGGCCTCCACATCCTCCTCGTTAGGTTCATCGGGGATGGGATCATCAAGAATGTAGGCCCGCTTTTCTTGCTTGAGAACAATTCTCAAGTTGCGGTACCAATCCATGAAGTTGTTAGGTGTTAGACGATCCCTTTGAAGGATCGCCCTAAGAGATTGGTTGTTTTGGTTTGGTACATCGTTATTAGCGTTGGTGTGATCGGCCATCTACAAGATTTTACAAAGTTCCATTTTAGTAATCGTTGATATAATTATACATTTCATTTATTAATACCCTTTACGTCTCATAGACTATTAATAAAAGAAAATATTTTTAGAATCCAACGTTATATTTAAATATTGGTTAGGTGACCTTTATCCCATTATTTAAATAAACAAGGTAGTCATAAATGACAATTGCAACCCATTGCAACTTCTAGTGGTATGGGATCATTTAAACATCTTATGTTTATAACGGCATGTTTACCCCATCAACACCTTTTATAAAATACATTTTAGGTGATCCATTCAATATATTTTATAAATCAAGTTTCCTACTTACACACACGTGTGAGTTTACCACATAAGTGGTTAGGTGACCTTTATCCCACAAACATGGCATTATCACCTCAAGTTACAAGTTCCCTCAAAGTGGTTAGGTGACCTTTATCCCACTAAGAGTTTGCAAGTAACTTAAGTGTTGTGTAAAAGGATGGTGTTTAACTTGTTTTTCAAAAGGGATTTATAATTTCACAATTCATGTTTTAGAAAAATCCATGTACCATATGATTGTATGCATTCAACCATATGGTACCTATTTGGTTCTTATAAATAAAACCCATTTTATTTTGCAAACCATTAACTCCTTTTTATAGACCCATTCTATTTTGCTTAATGATTTGAGAACCAATTTCTTGTATTAGCTTGTTCTAGGTGAAGTTTGTTAATGACATCCAAATATCCAAAACAAAACAACATCATAAGCATTCAACCAAGCATAACCAAAAAATCCATATATGCATAACAAAGCATACTAAGTTGAGCACACTTGTTTAGCCAAAACAAGTGTGTCAAAAGGTCTTGTCCTAAGGGTTAAGAACATGACACATGGTTGACAAAAGGAACTCCCACTTGAATCCACATCTTCAAGCATCCTCTTTGTCCATCTTTTCTTCAAGTCTTGATCTTGAGCATCCTTACAAAATATGTATCCTAATACATTTTTCTAGTAAAGATAAACTCCTAATCTATTTATTACAAACCATATGAATGAATAGATTACAAAACAAGACTTAAAACAAAATAAATTATTACATGCCCAAATGAATACAACATGACAATCAATCATTCAATCCAAGTGGTCTAGGCTTTGTTATGCATAAACAACAACAATATATCCAAACATACATAAGAAGTCATTTTTTTGGCAGCCCCTTAAACCCATGTTTTTTGGCCAACATAAACCAAGAACAAATGGGTTTAGTCCAAGCAAACAATAATCTTATAAACTAGAGTTTTAAAGATCCTAATGTGCATAATATAGCATCTTTAAAACATCAAAAGGGGGACCAAAATGCCCTTTAAACCCACGGTTTTGGGCTGTCCAAAAGGGAAACAAAGTGTAATATATGTATGCATATGTATAAGTGGCTCTTGATGCCATTGTAGGGGTTTTAACATGTTTATCAAGCTTCATACAACATTATTTATGTGAAAACGCAGCGGAATAATCTTTTAAAACATATTAAGATCTTATTATAAAACCCATTTTATAATAACCCCAAGCCATGGATCTTTATACATAATGCATACAAATGAAAGAACACTAGATAGTCAAGAAACTACAACCTTTGTAGCTTCCTAAATCCGAAAATAAGAAGGTGAGGAGGATGTGATGTGATTTGAGGCTGAAACTTCAAGCTAGAAATCCTCAAGAGATGATACCCCAAGCTTGAACAAACAACACCCTTTTGCTAGGCTTTGAACACCAAGTGTAGTTCTCTCTTTCTTGTTCAATTTTCAGCCTTGAAACAAACTTTCAAGCTGAAAATTCTGCTTGAAAATTCGTGAGCCAAGAGGAGAGAGAGAGAGGATTCTTTGTGTGTTGTATTTTGGTTGAGTGTGTAAATGTAGAATCAATCAAGGAGCATCAAATGCATGTGCTTGGAACCATCAAATAGGAGATTCCCAAGACATAAGGGGGCGGCCAAATGGGCACCCTTGTGCTCTCTCTAATTCAAATTTTTAATTAAATTTACATCCATACATTCACCCTTTGTAAAATTAAACCAATTTAATTTTATAACACATACAACTAGTCTTTTGTTATTGTTTAACTAATTTAAACAATGCACAAGAAATCCCTCATGAACAAATTACATTATATATAATGATGTTCATCTACAAAAGTAATTATTTAGAAAATCCAATTTTCTAAATTGGTGTAACTTATTATTTGTTATGATCTTATCAACAAATAATTTATCTTTCGGTGTTTGTTAGGCTTGTTATTGGGTATGACCCGACTTGGATCATATCACACTAGCCACATCAATTTTATATGTATCTTGGGCAGATCAAATCTTTCACAAGCAAGGGTTTGAGCCTTCGAAACGGTTCGAGCACTCCATGCATGTCGTAGGACGATAACAATCTGTTTCATCTTATGTACTTAAGATGAAAAGTCATATTGACCGCCTCGAGAGGCTTAATTGTCCCGTCTCGAAGGAATTGGCCACGGATTTGATCCTTAATGGCCTTACCAAGAAGTTCGAGACATTTTGTGTTGAACTACAACATGAATGATTGGGACAAGAGCATTGGTGAGCTTCACTCAATGCTTAAAACGGCCGAGGCGGCCATGGGTAAAAGGGTTGTTTTACCCGTTCTCACCATCAATGAAGGTGGGAACAAGAAAAGGCCTTATCCCGCACCCAGGCAAAGGTTGCCAAGGGTAAAGGACCCGTATGGGGAAAAGGGGAAAGGGGTGGCAAGGGTGCCACCCAAACCACAAGAGAAGAAGCAAAAGGTTGCTACTAATGACCCATGCTTCAAGTGTGGGGAGATAGGACATTGGGCAAGGAATTGTCCCTCCATCTCCAAGAGTTGAAAGCAAAGAGGGATGCCGGGCAGACCTCAGGTACAACATACATGATTCATATTGATCTTAATGTTCATCTTCAAACACATGGGTATTAGATACCGGATGTGGAACTCATATTTGCATTTGTTGCAGGGGTTCAAAAGAAGTAGGGACTTCAATCAAGGGGATGTTAGCCTCTTCATGGGCAATGGAACCAAAGTCCAAGTTGAAGCTCGTGGGGACTACATCCTAAAACTTCCAAGTGGCTTGGATGTTATTTTGAAGAATATTTTGTATGCTCCTAGTTTGACTAGGAACATTATTTCTGTATCCCAATTAAGACATTATGATTATATATTATCTTTTGTTGAAAATGATATTCATGTTTCTTTAAATGATATGTTCTATTTTAAAGCAATTCCCATTAATGGTATTTATGAATTGGTTCATGAAAACGCTTTAAATAGTTCATTGTACCAAACTAACACCAAGAAACTCAAGTTGGACTTGAATGATACCTATCTTTGGCATTGTCGTCTTGGTCATATAAACAAGAAACGTATACAAACACTTCAAAAGAATGGTCTTTTAAAAACAAATGAATGTGATTCATTTGATGTATGTGAATATTGTTTACAAGGTAAAATGACTAAGGCACCTTTTAGTGGGACTAACGAAAGGGCAAAAGATTTATTAGGAATCATACATTCGGATGTATGTGGTCCTTTTAAGCCAATGACTAGGAATGGTGAAAGATACTTCATTACCTTTACCGACGATTATAGTCGCTATGGGTATGTGTACTTATTAAGACACAAAGATGAAGCTTTTGAAATGTTCAAAATCTTCAAGAATGAAGTGGAAAATCAACTCAACAAGTCAATTAAAGTTCTCCGTACCGATAGAGGAGGTGAATACCTAAGTGATGCTTTTCAAGATCATCTTAGGAGTTGTGGGATTGTCTCACAACTCACTCCACCTGGAACACCACAACACAATGGTGTGTCTGAGAGGAGGAATCGAACCTTATTGGATATGGTTCGATCTATGATGGCTAGAAGCACATTACCTCTATCATTTTGGGGTTTCGCTTTGCTCTCCGCGGCCCGTATCTTAAATATGGCCCCAACCAAAAAGGTGGAAAGGACACCTTTTGAGATATGGCATGGAAGAGTTCCATCCCTATCATACTTAAGGGTCTGGGGTTGTGAGGCTTATGTTAAGACTCCCACCCCAAACAAATTAGATGTCCGATCCACCAAGTGTATCTTTATTGGATATCCTAGAGATTCTAAGGGATATTATTTCTATGATCCATTGGAACAAAAGGTGTTTGTTGCCAGAAAGGGTGAGTTCTTAGAAGCAAAGTTCCTTATGGAAGGAACTAACTGTAGAACAGTGGATCTTGAGGAGGATCAAGAATCACAACCCGATACACGTTTTGTTGAAACTAGCACTCAACATGAGGATGTTGAAGATGATCAAATGGTTGATCAATACACACAAAACGTTCGCAGAAGTGGTAGAACTAGTAATCCACCTGAAAGATATGGATTTTTCATGGATGGATGCTATGTGGTAGATTCAGATGAACCAACCACATACCATGATGCAGTGTCCAATTTGAATTGTGACAAATGGCTTGAGGCCATGAACGTTGAGATGCAATCCATGTATGACAATCAAGTTTGGGAACTTGTTGTGCCACCTCTTAATTCCAAGGTAGTTGGAAGTAAGTGGGTTTTCAAGAAGAAAACCGATATGAATGGAAACTTGGATACTTATAAAGCTAGACTTGTAGCAAAGGGTTTCACTCAAACTCAAGGGGTTGATTATGATGAAACCTTCTCACCTATTGCGATGCTAAAGTCTATAAGGATATTGTTTGCCATAGCTGCTCATTATGATTATGAGATTTGGCAAATGGATGTCAAAACGGCTTTCCTAAATGGATATCTTGAGGAAGATGTCTATATGGTTCAGCCTGAAGGTTTTGTCGATCCAAAACATCCTAATAAAGTATGCAAGTTAAAGAAATCAATCTATGGATTGAAACAAGCATCTAGAAGCTGGAATCATCGTTTTGATGAGGAGGTAAAGAAATTTGGCTTCATCAAAAACGCTGATGAGGCTTGTGTGTATAAGAAGGCTAGTGGGAGCATAATAACTTTCCTAGTATTGTATGTTGATGACATACTACTATTTGGAAATGACATTCCAACCTTGGAAGGTGTAAAAGCCTGGCTTGGAAGTTGTTTTTCCATTAAGGATCTTGGTGAAGCCGCCTATATTCTGGAAATAAAGATCTATAGGGATAGATCAAGGCGGTTGATTGGTTTGAATCAAAGTGCATACATTGATAAGATCTTGAAAAGGTTCAAGATGGAGAACTCTAAGAAAGGTACCGTACCTATTCAAAGAGGAACGATATTGAGTACGACTCAATGTCCTAGCTCAAAGGATGAGCAAGATAAAATGAAGGCAATCCCATACGCATCTGCTATTGGATCCATCATGTATGCAATGATATGCACTCGACCGGACGTGTCATGCGCCTTAAGCATGACAAGTCGTTACCAGCAAAATCCTGGAAACAGTCATTGGATGGCTGTTAAGAACATACTTAAGTACCTAAGGAGGACAAGAGATATGTTCCTAATCTATGGATCTGGTGATGAGGAACTCGTTGTAAAAGGTTACACGGATGCGAGTTTCCAAACCGATCGTGATGATTCTCGGTCACAATCGGGATATATTTTCATTCTGAATGGAGGAGCGGTCTCTTGGAAGGGCTCCAAACAGGATGTGGTGGCTCTATCAACTACAGAATCAGAATATGTCGCCGCCTCATTAGCAGCTCAAGAAGCTGCATGGTTGAAGAAATTCATTGCCGATCTAGGGGTTGTCCCTTCCATTCAGGAACCCCTAGAGATCTTTTGTGATAACGAAGGTGCGATTGCTCAAATCAAGGAACCTCGTGCTCATCAAAAGACTAGGCACATTGAGCGGAGATTCAACTACATACGAGATGAAGTTGAAAAAGGAAAGATATGTATTCGCAAAGTTCACACGGATCAAAACATTGCGGATCCTCTCACGAAGCTCCTTGAAAAGGCAAAACATGAAGGTCATACTTGTGCCATGGGACTTCGATATTCTAGTGATTGGATTTGATCGGTAAACTTTGTATTTGGATATGTGGAACTCTTTATTATTTGAATAAAATTATTTGGTTATAATGTTTCAATTAATGTTCCAATTTAGCATGTTTAATCCATGAGTAAATTGTTTACTCTAAATGTCCGTAGTCGTTCATACTTGTGGGAACAAGTGTGAGGGTAAGATTATTATGAACTTGGATTGGTTGATATTCATAAGGATGAATATAGAGCAATGGGTTGCTACCAAGGTTCATAGATATTTGTGGGATACAAATATTGGACTAACCCGCATCTCAAATTTTACTACATGGAATCTTATTGATTGATCATAAGTAAATTTGTGTAAAGGCGAATATCATTTGGTATCCTCCGACCTGAGATACATATTGGGTTTTGATATTCACCAAGTATTATACCTTGAGCTTATTCTTCACTGTCCTGAAATAGTGGACAGCACATAAGGGTATGTTCAGATATGACACGAGGTGTTTGTGAGAAACGTATGTAGTCAAGATGGAATTTGTTCCTCTTATTCGTTGAGAGTTAGATGTCTAAGGCCTGATAAGTTAAATCAACAAGGAATGATCATTCTGTGTTCTTGGATTTAACATGACATCTGTAACAAAAGGATAAATGATTGATTCACCTAAATCATTTCAAGTAGGGTACTTGAAAGGGATGATATTATTGAATGGCTATAAGTCATGCGTATTAAGGGTAGTAAACCGTTGTTAGGCGGTATTTACTGCTTGCATCAATCTTCTATGAATCTTGGGCAAGTGGGAGATTGTAGGATTCTATGTGCCCAAGACACTTAGAATATTGATGTGGTTAGTACGTTATGATCCAAGTCGGGTTATACCCAATGACAAGCTTAGCAAACACCAATTAATATTTAATTGATGATATGATCATGCAATTAAATATCTACACCAAATTTAGAAAATGGGTTTTCTAAATAAGTTGCATATGAGATGGAACAAATTATAAGGATAATTTGTTAATGAGTTTATTGTTATTTTTGTCATTTAAAAGGGTTTAAATAACATTAATAACATATGAGTGTACTTTAATTAAATTGTTTAATTAAAGAAGACATATGTCACATTTTAAATAAGTCTAGTAGATGACTTATTAATGTGTGACAAAAGACTAGTTTTAATTGTGTGTGTGTTCAAGTTTTAGTGGGAAAACTTGGGTTTTAAATTCATTTTGGCCGCCCCTTTAATGGTGATTGGACCATTTTGGTGTCTTGAAAACACACATAACTTAAATTAGTCTTACACTCTTCATTTGACCACTCTCCATACATGCAAGAACAACCAAAATAATCCCTCTCTCTCTCTCTCACAATAGCTACAGCCAGGAGCAGCAGCATTAGGAGTTTTGAGAGCCATTTTGTGTTGATTTTGGTGTTGAATCTTCCTAACAAGAAGGTGCTTTGCAAGGAGGCTTGGGGTATACAAGCTTGAGGGCTCCTTCCTTGGAGTTTTGGCCGAATTTTCAGCATCTTTTCTACTCTTCTTTGGTCGATTTTAGGGCTGCAGAAAGGTAGATATGGCAGCCCCTTTGTGGTTGTCATATTATGTTGTTTTATGTATACATAGCATGTTTATTCACATACAAAAGATCCCTTTTGATTTGGGTTTGTTTCTCCATCTTAAAACATCATTAAGAACATGAAATTTTCAGATTATAAACATGTTATAATGCTATACTTCCGCTGCGTTTTTCAGAAAGTTTAAAAGGTTAAACTTGTTTTCTTGTGTTCTATCAAACCCATCAAAAGGCACCTTTGTTTTACGAAAGTAAAGACCTGGTGACATGATGATGACCATTTTCTTCAAAGCTCTCAAAAGAATCCTCTGTGATCAACTGTATATTAAATCTAGAGCTTTTACATCAATGCATTAATGAGATGTCAAATGCATCTCAAGATAGAACTTATAACTTAAAGTACATAGTTTCTAAGTGTGAAAAGGCGATGATTTGACTCACAAAGGGAGGACAAACTCTAAGAGAATTAAATGTGAAGCCCATAACAGTTACCTACTAATAAACATGATAACATGATAAACAACATGCCTAGTTGACACAATACTCTTGTATGGATTTAAATTGACAAGCATACTTGCAATCAGAACTAAAATCAAGTATCAATTTATCAAACAAATTAATCAGGAAGATGCTTAGTGTTATAGTATGATCCCATTCTATGTGTATATATGCTTGTACATAGTACTCATTTCAAATTTGTTTAGTTTAATTTCAATCTGTTCGGACAGACATGTGTCTTTCATGATATTCTTCTTAGAAATTTATGATAAATACATTCATTCATCATTAATCAAAAATTTAGGGGGAATAGAATCATGAAAATAAGTTAACAACAAAATTGTCAAATGAATTGTCAATATGAAGGAATTGAATCCTGAGCACTAACTTGGCTTTCGGATACATGAAGCTTTTAAAATTTAAAACTTCTTGTGCACAATTGTCATGCATACAAAGTCAACAAGCTCCAATAGCAATAAATGGTTCTATTAGTTGATTAGGACCATACAATAAAATAAGTTTCAAACGTGGCATTTTAAGCATCAGCAGAAGCTACAGTGCATTTTAAGCATCAGCAGAAGCTATAGTGCATTGTAAACATCAGCAGATGCTACAGTGCGAAACTTAAGGGGGAGTAAAATATGACTATCCGTAGATTGGTATCCTACGAATGAGTTAATATTTTAAAAGTATAATTCATTTCCATAGATTGGTAACCTATGAAAAATCAAGTTATACTTCAATTCAATTTTAAATTTCAGTTTTAAGTTAGGCATCCGCAGATGTCCTACGGATGAACTGAAATCTGCGGAACAAATAAATTCCGCAGATGAGTTATTAGAAAAGTGGGACCCACTTCATTAAATAAATGAAATAAATGTGTCCGAGGGAGTATAAATGATGTTTTTGACTTGGAATTCATTATTCACTTTTACAAAACCTTTTTGACCTAGAAGTTCGTTAGTCAAAACCTCATCCCTCCTTTATCTCATTTCAAAATTACTCAAATCCTAAACATTAAACAAAGCTTAAAACTGGTTTCGAGTCTCAATCTCAAGGTAAAACATATCATAAACATCAGTAATAAACTGATTGATTCCATCGTTTTCGTTTAAACTTTTCGTATTCGTAAATATGATGACTTAGTTATAACATAATCCTCTTCATTCTTATGAACAGATGTCTAATCGATTTGCAAAAGAACACAATGTGTGTGCATTCCTCGATGCTGATGACCCTGTATCGGAAGGGTGTCGAGACATTATCAGATATATGCGACGATCCAGGCTCTTTTATGCTTTAACAGCACAACCTGTGATACATCAAGCACACATAATTGATTTCTGGAATTCTGCACGAGTAGAGGAGGATGGAGAATCAAGAGTGATTATGACAGATGTAAGGACTGACCACTTAAGAATTGATGAACAGACAATCAGAAGGGTTCTAGAATTGGGAGATCAAGAAATAGGTCACCCAGACGTCTTTGATCATGGGTACATTAAGAAGATATTTCTACTGATGGGTTATGATGGTGACTTTGAAAGAGGAGAGATCAAAAAGGGGAGATTGTGCAAACCCTACCGGTTTCTATGTCACACTTACCTGAAGTGTATCTCAAACAGGAAATCTGGACTGGATAGATTCTCAAGGCACATCTCTTCTGGAATCATAGGAATCTTTGAAGGAAGAACATATAACTACTCAAAGTACATCTAACTGTTTATGTGACCAAATAAGAGTAGCAAAGAATGACAAGATGTTCATGTTTCCAAGGTTCCTACAACTGATCGTTAATGATGAGCTGCCTGGGATAGAAAGACTAGGTGATGTCTTTGTACAAGCGCATTTGGGAAGATCTGTACTGATCAGTGGGAAGTATGAAGGAGAAGACATGCCAATGTTTGCACATGTAGTAAATGCTAATGAAAACATCCCAGCAGAGCTGTTGTGGGAAGAACATCAAGAAGATACATCTAATGATGATGAAGAAGCACCACTTTCTCCTCCAATTCCACCCATACATCAACAATCTCCTCATCCTCAAACTCCACCACACCATCAATCACCCATACAACAACATCATCAATCACCCCAACAACAATCTCCAGCCAGTCAAAACACTCAACCAATCTCTCCAATTCACCCTCCATCACCAAATCAACTCTAAATACAACTTTTTCATCAACCTCCAACCCCTGAAAACCAATACACTGAGAGCTTCTACACCGGAGAGACAGAGTTAGCCTCACAAGCAAGTACAGTTCAACTGTTATTAACCAAGACTGAATCCCTTGTCCATTCAAATGATATTGAACCTGTCTCTCCAGTCACTGACCATCAGCAACAACAACAACCACATCAAGAACTGGCAGATCAAGCCATTGAGTCCAGTTCAAGCTCAGCAAGTGTAGCCCCTGAAGAAGTGAATGATGATGAGATTGCTGCTCAACATCAGGAAGAAGAAGAAGAGGCCAACTTTGTTTATGTGATTGCTTACAATGAAGATGATCTCAGTGATGATGATATCCCAGTCAGCAAAAGTTATCTGGTTGCTGAATACAACAGGCTTGTTGTCAAGTCTAACAATAGAAAGAAAAGAATTCAAGAGTTGAAGGGGATGATAAAAGAAAAGGATGATTAGCTGATGAAGCAAGAATCAAGAATTGAAAGACTAAGAGAAGATGCACAAGACAACAATGAAGTGATTGATGCACTTCTTCAACAAGAAAAAGAACTCAAAGAATCAGTGAGGTTTGAGAAGACTAAAAAGGAGAAGCTGATGTTGGAAATTGATCATGTAACCAACTCTCTTTCTGCTCAATCTGCTCTACTAAAAAGGAAAGAGGAAGAGATAAAGGAGCTAAAGATGAAAATTTGTGCCCTGGAATCAAATGCTGCTCCATCAACAAAACCATCAAAAGAAACCTCTGAAGCTTCAATGCCAATCATTCAATTTCAAGGAAAAGGAAGTACTTGGGTCCAGTTAAGAAGTAAGTGATTGAAGTACAAGATTCTCCTAAGAGAACAAAATCTACATCTCAACAACACACTCCTTCAGTAGATGTTTCTACCTTGAAGCCAATATCTCATGTTGAAGCTGAGAGTGATGCTGAATGGAATGAGCTCACAAAGAATGAATCTCCCAAAACAGACAAAGAATCAAAAGTTGATGAATTGCTAACCACCAAAGACATACTGGAAGAAAGGCCAGAATCCTCAATGTTTATGACCCTAATAAATCATGGCTTTCCGTATGACATGGTAGAGAGGATGAGCATGAGTGAGATGAAAGATATGCTGAAAGAGTTTGAGCTGGATAGATTCATGATCCTTAGTTGTGACTATGAAGTATTCACAACATTTCAAGCCATTCAGAAAATAAAGAAAGATCTAGGCCACTGTGACACAGCAAAGCTTAGCAAGTACAATATGATCTGTTGGCTACAGGGTCACAACTACAACGCACATGAGCTTAAGGGAAGAAAAGTTGGTGAACTTAGGAGGATGATGGAACATGTAATGGCTGTTGAGCTTGACACAGGAGTGAGATTCAGAACTGAAGCGCCAAACCCATCCTATGAGCAACAAAACAAACTCCCTGTTGATCCTATAACTGTTGAATCTAAAGATCAGCATAAAGGAAAGAGAAACTGATCAGAGAGCCTAGGGCAGTTATCCCTGGAAAAGTATGGCCTCTAGGAACAACAGTCAGGGAAATCATTGAACAAAAGTCTACCCTGATAGAACTATATGACCATATCACAACTCCCAGTTCTGTGGAAGAAAAAAGGATTATGGCCTGGAAATCTGATCCAGACTTGGATTGTGCAATCATCAAGAGGACATTGGAAGAATTGAATACTTCCATGATGTATAAGCATTACTGAGACTTCCTGAGAAAGACATTAAAGACTTGCAAAGCCTAATCATCTCCAACTATCCAATCCATCCAAGGGGGAGAGACTTCTCTGTGTCAGTGGGTAGGATGAAAACAAGGTTTATAGATGATGTGCTGAAGAAGGCTAAGAGAGAAGATGATGAACATAAGAAAAGACTTCAAAAGGAAAGAAGACCAAACACCAACTCCTCTACTATGGTTGATGATGAATTCTTAAGGAGGGTTGGATACTCTAACAGAAAACAGCAGCCATCAAAGTCATAGCAGGAAATCAGTACACTATTCCCATAACTGAGTGGGGATATGTTGAGAAAAAAAAAAGAAATGGTGCTACTGAGGAATGTTGAAGGGAAGAAAGGTGAAAAGATAAGAATTTTTGACCCAGTAGAGATCAAACTGCTCCACCCCAGCTACACATCATACTTGCATGACAAATTCTTCCCAAAGCTGTCAGATGAAAGAGCACAGAATGATCTATGCTTATATGTGCACATGATACAAGTGGTGGATAAACTGCATGCAAAAGCATATAAGAGAAGAAGATTTGATGCTGGGCTTTTGAAAGGAGTTAACATTGAAGAAGTATCAGAACTAAGAATCACTGAAGAAGATAAGCTTGAAATAGTTCACAATCAAAGTATTGTGAAAACTCTAACAACTGAAGAAGACATCTTGGGATTAAGTTTTGAGATTCTACAAAGGATATGAGAATGGAGATCAAGTACAAATACGATGATCAAAAGGATGCAATATCTTATTTCAACAAGAAGATGGTGTCAGGATTGAAACAGCTTTCAGTGTTGAAAAACTGATTAGAAGTGTCTAAGCCTAAGGGGGAGTATTGTTAGATCTAGGAACAATAGATCTAGATCATTTTGTATAGGCTTAGAACTTTAATCAATACTTGTAATGAATGATTATAATTCATTATTTTGATGTATGCATTGTGTATATAGGTTAACCCATATGTGTTGATCTGTGTATGATTGCAGGTACAAACATAATACTTGGTCAATTACTGAAATTGACTAAGTGTAAGAAACATCTACGGATGAACATTTTGTTCTTCTGTAGATATGTTTCTTACAAATAACAATCATTCGAAGATCCTCTACGGATGATCGATCAGCTCTAAAGTTCAAGAGAATCAGAGTTCAAGTGAAGACTCTTGCGGATGAGCAAACACCTTCGGAAGACAAAGTACCTTCGGAAGAACAAGTACCTTCGGAAGAACAAACACCTACGGAAGACTATGCAGCTGCGGAGTCCAAACACTTGTATTTAAATAATACAAGTGTTACAAATCAACAAGTCAACAAGTGAACAAGACAGTTGTGCAAATCCCAAGAGATCTGGTGTTTCCTTAACTGAAACACTTGTGCCTATAAATATGGATCCTAGGTTTCACATCAAGAAGGGAGATGAACACGAACACCCAAGCAACAATACGGCAAACCAAAACATCACATCAATTCACACAAACATAAACCCTAGCAGCCGTCACATCAACTTCAACACATTCGAAGCATTTATTGTTCATTATTTATTCATCTGTAATCATTAATCAATTTTAATGAAATACGTTTGAATCAAATTCTTTTTGCTTATTAATTGTGTTCATATCATTGTGTTCGTCATAATCACTAATCATTATATTTGATATCTATTTATTAAAACAATTAAACAAGGTTAATATTGATTCCGCAAACATTAACTTGATTCCCTATTAACACCGATAATTCCTGATTGCGATCCTAGGATTCACAATATATATATATATATATATATATATATATATATATATATATATATATATACTATATACATATACATATATATATATCTATATATATATATCTCTCTATACTATATCTCTCTCTGTCTCTCTCTCTCTCTTTCTCTATCTATCTCTGTGTCTCTCTCTCTCATCTCTCTCTCTCTCTCTCTCTCTCTGTCTCTCTCTCTCTCTATCTCTCTCTCTCTCTCTCTCTCTCTCTCTCTCTCTCTCTCTCTCTCTCTCTCTCTCTCTCTCTCTCTCTCTCTCTCTCTCTCTATCTCTCTCTCTCTATCTCTATATATCTCTCTCTCCCCCCTATCTCCCCTTCTGCCTCTCTCTGATGGCCCATCAGTCATCAATTTGATCAATCATTCCTCATCCTTATTAACTCCTTGTGTGGATATTATGCTTGCTTATCATTTTTATTCTTGTGTTCGTATCGTTAACATATGCTATCCTTAAAAACTTTTAAAACATTCATCCCCGTTGCCGCTAAATATACCGTTTTTACATAATATTATTGAAATTTATAAAAACCATTTTTAAGTTATAAACATCATTAAATGCATTTTTATAATTAATATAACTAACCTAATAAAGTCGTTTTCAACCGAAACAAATTTGGGAAAACTCGAGGATTAAGTGCAGGGACTAAACTTGACATTTTACAAACTTGGGCTGGGTATAAATACCCCCCATTTCCAGCCCTAGAACCATTATCTTCTTCTTCATCTTCTTCTTCACCTCTCATCTTCATACTTGCACCAAAACCGACCCATTTGGTCTCGTTTTCGCCGTCTAGACTTCATCTACAACCTAGTCTACTCCATTCTAGCAGGTAGACGACTTTGGTTGTCCCTTTTCTTGCTTATTCACGGCTGTCCAAACTAGGGTTTCGGGTGTTCGGGTTCAACCCGAACACATGAGGTCGTGTGGGTGCGTGTGAGGTCTTTCTGTGTGTGCTTCATGTTTGTGTATGTTTGTAGTGTGTTTCTGGAAGTACTTGTTGAGTAAAACCCGTGCTCGGAGCAGCCGAAGGCTGCTCAGCCCTTCCAGCAGTCGCGATTCTGTTGTCCAGGCGACTGGGTCTGTCATGCGATTGAGCCGTGCGACTGGGTGAGTCGTGCGACTGAATCATGCGTCCGAGTCAATCGTGCGACTAAGTTGTGCGACTGGGTGTGTCATGCGACTGAGTCGTGCGACTGTGCGTATGTGTGCGATTGATTCATGCGAGCGAATGAATGTGTGCGATTGAGTCATGCGACCGAATGAATGTGTGCGATTGTGCGTGTATCGCACGACTGAAGTCCAATCGCACGAATGAATGTTCAATCGTACGAATGTAGCTGATTCATACGAATGAAGGTTGATTCGTGCGTATGGAGGTTGAGTCGTGCGATTGGTGTTGTGTGGTATGACTGAATGCCAATCATACGTATGAAGGTTCAATCGTACGAATGAAGCTGATTCGCACGATTGAGGGTTGATTCGTGCGAATGGAGTGTTGAGTCGTGCGTCTAGTCCTATCGTGCGACTGGAGTTGTTGTGTTTGATTTTCTTCTTGTGTGTAGTGTGTGTATGTCGTGTGATGTTAAGGTGACATCGACACGGTTGCCATTACTAATGACAACTTTAAAATCAACATAATCAAACTTACTAATGTTATTCCAAACCACATCAACTTAATATTTTACAAGTATTAACAACCGACTTATAACTATTAATGTTTACCAAATACATCTTCAATAACAATGAAACTTTTACTCAAATATCATCAGCAATGGTGACGATGTCTAGTACTTGGGTCTACATAAGATCTAATACGTGTGTCTGTTTGTGTGTGTTACACGCGACCCAACCGATACAACCCGAACCGACCGATCATTATTATGCGCTTTATACATATCATTAATGCTTAACAATAACTGTCAATTGGTGTTTGACCGTTCATTTGCATACAACATTTGGATACTTTGATCATACATACTTAACACTTAACAAGTGAGTTTCGTGGCCCCTTTTTACGGTTACAATATTTCAATCATTTACAACTTGGGGGAAAAGTATGCTCACCCATATTCAATGCTGTGCAATTTACTAACAATTTACATACATGAAATCAACGTGATACTGTTTTACAAGTACTTATCTGATACATGCTTGGGTCTGCTGTGTGGTTCTTTCTTTGTAACTATTTAATTCCAGTGTGGGAACCGACGGATAGGTATTGGTAGTACTACTGGGTTGACACCCCCACCCTTGTTCGTTGGTATACTAGTTAGTACCATCAATGGCCAGGAACAGGCCCTTGGGTGAATATATTCCGACAATATCTTTGTGTACGTCGTTAGGTTTTGTTGCAAAGCTCATTGTCATGTGATTTTACTTGCTTATATAACTGTATTCACGGTATTCCACATCGCTTACTATATACAACAACTTACTTATTTACTACTTAAACCTGCGAGCTCACCAACAATTTTGTTGACCATTTTGAGCATATCTTTTCAGGTGATCATGCAAATTGAGGAATCTAGGTGTGCTGCCTTAGTGGAGACCCTAGGATGCATTTTTGGGACTAAACATATTTGACAAACAATTATTTTGATACAATTGTTGTAGTCTGATTTAACAATTACATTCTTTTGATACTTGTTCCCGGGTTGTGGGAATTTACGTTACAATGTTATCATCTTTGGCTATGTAAATCATTTAACATGTTTATGATTATGGCTATGTTGTCGTGAATATTGACTAAACACGACACAAGTCCCCTTGTTGTCGGGTGTCGTCATGACACGCTTGTCCATTTATTATATTGCATCTCTATCGCTTACCCTCTGTTATGACGATCCCGATCTCGTTACATCCCCGTGTTTCCGCTTTAGCGGGGGTGTGACAGATTGGTATCAGAGCCATTGGTTATAGAGAATTAGGCAATAAGCTTGACCTAGACTATAACATAGGAACCTTCATGTAGATTTGCATGCTAGGATCTGTATGCATATTATATCTCGTGTATGTGTTCCTCGTTACTTGATTTGTTTATCTATCTGTTATGTGATCTTTCCACCCTGTGAGATAGCCCTTGTGCTCACTCCTTATGGGATGCTTCTATTGGATCTTCCGTTCCCTCTGCGCGCCGAGTTGGCTTATCGAATCCGGGTATTAAACCCAAAGAGATCTTCACAGATCATGCTATTGCGCTTGACCTTGGACATTGAGATTAACCCTGAGGAGGTTATGTCTGAAACCGCGAAAGAGGAAGAGATAGACAACCTCCGCTAGACTAAACGTGATTATGTACATGGATTTACAATTGCGTTGATGGACTATTTTTGGGACATTATCAATTTATGGTGTGAGAACTACACGACTTGCATGTGATGTGTGGTGACCATAAGTGTGATATTAACTTGGAATGCTAGACTTGGACGAGTGTTATGGATAATACACTTTGAAATGATTTAAGCTTATGTGTTTACTACTTTTATGCTTAGAAAATGCCGCCTCGAAGAGTTACCCGCAGCAATAGTGGCGGGAGTGAAGCCCCAAGGGGCAGAGGCAGAGGCAGAGGTAGAGCACCAAGAACAAATGATGGTCCTGCCAGTAACCCTCAAGGAACAGGAAACTCTGAGATGGCAGCTCTGATTGCTCAACAGTTGGCCGCACTGATTCCTACTATCGTGGCCCAAGTGAGCGATGCACTCCAGCAACACCACCCCCTCGGGGATGGTGGCAATGATAATGGAGATAATGGAGAAAGAGGTCAAGGTGGGATTGAAACTGAAGTAGGAAATGGAAACCCAACTGGGAATGAAAGTAATCAGGAGACCGGAAATGGTGGAACAACCGGTATTGAGACTGGGGTTTCTAATACTAGAAGGGGGTGTTCATACAAAGAGTTTGTGGCCTGCAAACTAGAGAATTTGATGGGAAAGGTAGGGAGATAGCCCTAACCAGGTGGCTAGAAAAGATGGAGGCAGTGATTGACATCAGTGAGTGCCTCGACAGCCAGAGAATCAAATATGCCACGTGTTCATTACAGGGCAAGGCCCTAACCTGGTGGAATACTCAGGTACAAGCTAGAGGGAGAGAATCAGCGATGCAAATGTCATGGGATGAATTCAAAGCTTTGATCACCGAGGAATACTGCCCCCTCAACGAGATGCAGAAACTGGAGCATGAATTCTGGAATCATGCTACGGTGGGGGCCGGGCATGCAGCTTATACTGATCGATTCCATTAGTTGGCAAGATTGGTTCCGCATCTGGTCACGCCGGAATCAAAGAGGATCGAGAGGTACATTTGGGGACTTGCGCCTCAAATCAGAGGAATGGTAACAGCAGCTGCTCCTCCTACTATCCAGAGCGCAATTCTAAGGGCTGGCGCTCTAACTGATGAGATGGTGATAACAGGGGTGCTAGGAAGAGGGGCAGAGAAGAGAAAGGACGTTGGGGAAACGAGCCGGTCGAGTGCCGGGAAGTTTGATAAGAGGGCCAAGACGACCAGGAATTTTATGGTCGTGACTCAGGGCAAGAGAGAGTAAGTGGGGCCGCACCCCAAATGTGACAGGTGCAACTATCATCATCCCCCAGGAATGCAGCGCCGGGTGTGCGCGAACTGTAGACGCTTGAGGCATTTTGCGAGAGACTGCAGAACAGCGCCGAATCTTGTGGCACTAGTCAACGCGGTTAACCCCGCCTGGAATGCAAGGGCCTATTATGAGTGTAGAGGCCCTGATCACTACAGAAACATGTGCCCCAGACTGAATCGAGCACCGGGTCAACAAGGGAACAACCAGCAGCAAGTGATGGCTATAGCTGGAAATCAAGGCCCGACCAATCAAGGGAATGCAGCTCGGGGACGTGCATCTGTCAATGGAGCCAACAATGCTCGTCAGGACCCGAATGTTGTCATGGGTATGCACTTACTCAATCATCACTTCGCATCTATATTATTTGATACTGGAGCAGACAATAGCTTTATATCTTCTGAGTTTGTGCAATTGCTTGAATTGAGTCCTTGTAGGCTAGAAACTAGCTACTCTGTAGAAATGGCCAATGGTAGGGTTGTTCAGGCTGATGAGATTATTAGGAAGTGCTCGATAATATTGGAGGACCATGCCTTCGATATAGACTTGATACCCTTTGAGCTAGGAAGTTTTGACGTTATTGTGGGTATGGATTGGTTGTCGCAAAACGGAGTAGAGATTGTCTGTCGGGACAAAGTAGTACGAATCCCCATGCCAAACGGGGAGGTACTCAAGATTCAAGGAGAACCACCGGGAAGGAACTTAAAGCTTATTTCCTGCATGAAAGCACGCCGAAGTTTACGAAAGCAGTGCTACGCTTTTCTGGCTCATGTGGTGGAAAAGAAGGACAAAGAGAGGAAACTAGTAGATATCCCAGTGGTACGGGACTACCCAGATGTATTTCCTGATGACTTGTCTGGTTTGCCTCCTCCACGACAAGTGGAATTTTGTGTAGAGTTAGTTCCTGGAGCCACATCGGTAGCAAAGACGCCATATCGGTTGGCGCCATCCGAAATGCAAGAGTTGTCTAGTCAGTTGCGGGAACTACTGGAGAAGGGTTTTATTCAACCGAGTCATTCACCGTGGGGAGCACCGGTATTATTTGTCAAAAAGAAGGATGGGTCGTTCCGCATGTGCATCGATTACCGTGAGCTGAACAAGTTAACCGTGAAGAATCGATATCCTCTCCCCAGGATCGACGATCTGTTTGATCAGCTGCAAGGAGCTTCATATTTCTCAAATATCGACCTACGTTCCGGATATCACCAACTAAGGGTTTTCGAGGAAGACATACCGAAGACAGCGTTTAGAACTCGTTATGGGCACTATGAGTTCTTGGTCATGGCGTTCGGGCTGACTAACGCACCAACTGTGTTTATGGATCTAATGAATCGGGTGTGCAAACCTTACTTGGATAAGTTTGTGATTGTATTCATAGACGATATACTTATCTACTCCCGATTGAAAGAGGATCATGAAGAACACCTTCGAGCAATTCTGGAACTGTTACGGGAAGAGAAACTTTTGCCAAGTTCTCGAAGTGTGAATTTTGGTTGCGGGAAGTGAAGTTTTTGGGTCATGTGGTTAATGAGGACGGGATTCATGTAGATCCCAGCAAGATTGAAGCGTTGAAGAAATAGGATCACCATCAGAGATACGACAATTTTTAGGATTGGCCGGTTACTATCGTCGCTTCATCGTGAATTTTTCAAAGATCGCGCAACCATTAACTCTGCTTACTCAGAAAGACAAGAAGTTTGATTGGGGACATGCACAAGAACAAGCGTTCCAAACGTTGAAAGAGAAGTTGTGTAACGCGCCTTTATTGTCCCTCCCAGACAGAACCGATGATTTTGTGGTGTACTGCGATGCTTCACATCAAGGGTTGGGATGTGTGCTAATGCAGAAGGATAAGGTGATTGCCTACACTTCGCGACAACTTAAAGTGCACGAAAAAGAACTATACAACTTATGATCTTGAGTTGGGCGCTGTAGTATTTGCACTCAAGATTTGGAGGCATTACCTGTATGGAACCAAATACATCATCTACACAGATCATAAGAGCCTCCAACATATTCTGGATGAGAAGGAACTTAATATGCGTCTGCGACGTTGGGTAGAGCTTCTTATTGACTACGATTGTGAAAATCCGGTATCATCCAGGGAAAGCTAACGTGGTGGCTGATGCTTTAAGCCGCAAAGAACGCGTGAAACCACTACGTGCTAGAGCGCTGGGATTGACTATTCAAACGAATTTGAAAGCTCAGATCCAAATTGCACAAAGTGAAGCGTTGAAAGAAGAAAACCTTACAGGAGAATAATTCCGAGGGTTGGATAAACAGATGATTTGCAAGGATGATGGTATACAGTACTTCATGGATCGCGTATGGGTACCCAGATGGGGAGGTGTACGTACCTTAGTCATGGATGAAGCCCACAAGACGCGATATTCTATTCATCCTGGTGCAGATAAGATGTATCACGATCTCAAAGATCTGTACTGGTGGCCAGGCATGAAGAAAGACATTGCCATGTACGTCAGTAGATGCTTGAAATGCTCGAAAGTTAAAGCTGAACATCAGAAACCATCAGGATTATTACAGCAACCTGAAATTCCCGAGTGGAAATGGGAGAATATAGCCATGGATTTCATTACCAAACTCCCTAGAACAAGCAGCGGGCATGACTCGAAATGGGTCGTAGTGGATCGAATGACGAAATCAGCACATTTCTTGCCGATCCGAGAAGACTACAAAATAGATAAGTTGGCGAGATTGTACATCAAAGAGGTCGTGACAAGACACGGAGTGCCGGTGTCAATCATATCCGACCGTGACAGCCGATTTACTTCACGATTTTGATAGACACTACAGAAAGCGATGGGCACTCAATTAGATATGAGTACAGCCTATCACCCTCAGACAGATGGCCAAAGTGAACGAACTATACAGTGGCTAGAAGACATGTTGAGAGCGTGTGTAATCGACTTTGGTGGTAGTTGGGATGCTCATCTACCGTTGATCGAGTTCTCTTACAACAACAGCTACCATACAAGCATTGGGTGTGCTCCGTTCGAAGCGTTGTATGGAAGGAAATGCAGATCTCCCGTTTGTTGGGTCGAGATTGGCGAAAGTCAGCTAACAGGCCCAAAGATCATTCAAGAAACAACTGACAATATCTTTCAAATCAAAGACCGACTAAAAGCTGCTAGAGATCGCCAAAAGAGTTATGCCGACAACCGTCGGAAGCCTCTAGAATTCAACATTGGGGATCGAATCTTACTTAAAGTCTCCCCTTGGAAAGGAGTCGTTCGATTTGGAAAGAAAGGGAAGTTAGCCCCAAGATACGTTGGACCATTCGAGATTACAGAAAGAATCGGTCCAGTGGCTTACCGATTAAGGTTGCCACAAGAACTCAGCGGTGTGCATGATACTTTTCACGTGTCGAACCTCAAGAAGTGTTTGGCAGATGAATCCCTTCATGTACCAATTGAGGAAATCAAGATTGATGAAAAGCTTCATTTTTTTGAGGAACCCATTGAGGTCATGGATCGAAAGGTCAAGCAACTAAAGCGCAGTAGAATACATATTGTTCGCGTAAGGTGGAATTCAAAATGAGGGCGAGAGTTTACATGGGAACGATAAGATCAGATGAAACTCAAATATCCACATCTATTCGAGTATGACACTCTTGGACCTTACTCCAGCTGAATTTCGAGACGAAATTCTCTCAACTGGGGGATACTGTGACATCTGTCACCTTAAGGTCCGTCAATTAACGTGGCTTTCCGTTAACTTTCTTTGATCAATCATTCCTCATCCTTATTAACTCCTTGTGTGGATATTATGCTTGCTTATCATTTTTATTCTTGTGTTCGTATCGTTAACATATGCTATCCTTAAAAACTTTTAAAACTTTCATCCCCGTTGCCGCTAAATATACCGTTTTTACATAATATTATTGACATTTATAAAAACCATTTTTAAGTTATAAACATCATTAAATGCATTTTTATAATTAATATAACTAACCTAATAAAGTCGTTTTCAACCGAAACAAATTTGGGAAAACTCGGGGATTAAGTGCAGGGACTAAACTTGACATTTTGCAAACTTGGGCTAGGTATAAATACCCCTCATTTCCAGCCCTAGAACCATTATCTTCTTCTTCATGTTCTTCATCTTCTTCTTCACCTCTCATCTTCATACTTGCACCAAAATCGACCTATTTGGTCTCGTTTTCGCCGTCTAGACTTCATCTACAACCTAGTCTACTCCATTCTAGCAGGTAGACGACTTTGGTTGTCCCTTTTCTTGCTTATTCACGGCTGTCCCGACTAGGGTTTCGGGTGTTCGGGTTCAACCCGAACACAGGAGGTCGTGTGAGTTCTTGTGAGGTCTTTCTGTGTGTGCTTCATGTTTGTGTATGTTTGTAGTATGTTTCTGGAAGTCCTTGTTGAGTAAAACCCGTGCTCAGAGCAGCCGAAGGCTGCTCAGCCCTTCCTGCAGTCGCGATTCTGCTGTCCAGGCGACTGGGTCTGTCATCCGATTGAGCCGTGCGACTGGGTGAGTCGTGCAACTGAATCATGCGTCTGAGTCAATCGTGCGACTAAGTTGTGCGACTGGGTGTGTCGTGCGACTGAGTCTGCGACTATGCATATGTGTGCGATTGAGTCATGCGAGCGAATGAATGTGTGCGATTGAGTCATGCGACCGAATGAATGTGTGCGATTGTGCGCGTATAGCACGACTGAAGTCCAATCGCACGAATGAAGGTTCAGTCGTATGAATGTAGCTACTTGGTACGAATGAAGGTTGATTCGTGCGTATGGAGGTTGAGTCGTGCGATTGGGTGTTGTTTGGTACGACTGAATGCCAGTCATACGAATGAAGGTTCAATCGTACGAATGAAGCTGATTCGCACAATTGAGGGTTGATTCGTGCGAATGGAGTGTTGAGTCGTGCGTCTGGTCCTGTCATGCGACTGGAGTTGTTGTGTTTGATTTTCTTCTTGTGTGTAGTGTGTGTATGTCGTGTGATGTTAAGGTGACATCAACATGGTTGCCATTACTAATGACAACTTTAAAATCAACATAATCAAACTTACTAATGTTATTCCAAACCACATCAACTTAATATTTTACCAGTATCAACAACCGACTTATAACTATTAATGTTTACCAAATTCATCTTCGATAATAATGAAACTTTTACTCAAATATCATCAGCAATGGTGACGATGTCTAGTACTTGGATCTACATAAGATCTAATGCGTGTGTCTGTTTGTGTGTGTTACACGCGACCCAACCAATACAACCCGAACCGACCGATCATTATTATGCGCTTTATACATATCATAAATGCTTAACAATAACTGTCAATAGGTGTTTGACCGTTCATTTGCATACAACATTTGGATACTTTGATCATACATACTTACCACTTAACAAGTGAGTTTCGTGGCCCCTTTTTACGCTTACAATATTTCAATCATTTACAACTTGGGGGAAAAGTATGCTCACCCATTTTCAATGTTGTACAACTTACTTACAATTTACATACATGGAATCAACGTGATACTGTTTTACAAGTACTTATCTGATACATGCTTGGGTCTGCTGTGTGGTTCTTTCTTTGCAACTATTTAATTCCAATGTGGGAACTGACGGATAGGTATTGGTAGTACTACTGGGTTGACACCCCCACCCTTGTTCGTTGGTATACTAGTTAGTACCATCAGTGGCCAGAAACGGGCCCTTGGGTGAATATATTCCGACAATATCTTTGTGTACGTCGGTAGGTTTGGTTGCAAAGCTCATTGTCATGTGATTGTACTTGCTTATATAAGTGTATTCACGGTATTCCACATCGCTTACTATATACAGCATCACTTACTTATTTACTACTTAAACCTGCGAGCTCACAAACAATTTTGTTGACCATTTTGAGCATATCTTTTCAGGTGATCATGCAAATTGAGGAATCTAGGTGTGTTGCCTTAGTGGAGACCCTAGGATGCATTTTTGGGACTAAACATATTTGACAAACAATTATTTTGATACAATTGTTGTAGTCTGATTTAACAATTACATTCTTTTTGTTGGAGCATATATAGTCATATATAGTGTGTCCGTCGCTTGTCGAATAGTCTAGGCTTAATGTAATACACCTGATATGTTGTAAACACATGAAGCTGGGTCATTCCTCAGTCGTGCGACTGAGCCTTGCTAATGGGCCAGTCGTGCTACTGAGAGATGCGATTGGGACATTCCTAAGACTGAACCATAAGTATGGTCCAGTCGCACGATTGAACCATACGCATTGTCCAGTCGTACGATTGAACCATACGCATGGTCCAATCGCACGAATGGGCCCAGTCACATCTAATATGGGCCGAGGCCTATATATACCAGTTTCATTGTGTAGAGAGATTGAGGATTGGAGAGGAGGTCTGCCTGGAGCCTAGGGCTGCCGGATGAGAGGGGAGATCATGCTCGATCTCCCCTTGCCAAGAGTCTTGATTCTTATGTTGTAACGAACTTGTAATCATTAGGTTTTATCAATGAAACCATTATATTTCAGTTCGTGTTATTTATTGTCTCTTGGTTTTTGCTGTTTTTTATCCTCCCGTCAAGAACATGCTCGGATGTTTACCGATCCAGCCGACTTCACACTTTTGATACTTGTTCCCGGGTTGTGGGAATTTATGTTACAATGTTATTATCTTTGGCTATGTGAATCATTTAACATGTTTATGCTTATGGCTATGTTGTCGTGAATATTGACTAAACACGATACAAGTCCCCTTGTTGTCGGGTGTCATCATGACACGCTTGTTACATCCCCGTGTTTCCGCTTTTAGCGGGGGTGTGACAGTTTCGCTGGGGAGTGAAACACAAAATACTAACTAAACACAAAGTAATCTAACATATGTCCTATTACATTTAAATATAAACATAAAATAAACACTAACCTAAGGTGAGTCCAACCTATTCTTGATATTCAATACTCCCCCTAGGTTAGACCTCACCTACTTGAACATCTTCACCAGCAACATCTTTTCTTGCTTCCTTTGCCGCCTTAAACATAGTTTCCTCTTGTTCAGTTCCTGTTGTACCAGCTTCCTCACCACATGCACTTGCTCATTCATATTGCCTTGTAAGATCCTGCACATCCATCCTGACTTCATCAGCCTGAAGAATTTTGTATGCCAGCTCTCTCACCTCTGCCCTCATCCCACGAGCCTTGTTGGCAACCTCCATAAAGAAGCTTGCCTCTTTTCTAGTTTCAGCCCCAGCTCCTGCTTTGATGTGATTCTTACAGAGTATTAGCAAATCTTTATCACATAAGGAAAACACCTCCATTAGATCAAACAATCTGATTTCAGCTCCATCCTTGACCTCTATAACCGCCTCCCTGATGTTATTATCATAGAACCATTTCTCAAACTTTTGTAGTCTGGAGAGGATCAGATAGTTTTACCCTGTTAACCATGTTTGGGGGCTTTACCCTTAGCACAATTCTTCCTTTACCCGTCTCCCAGTCCCTGTCTTTCTTCGATCTCTTCCTCTCGGCCTTCGTGAAACCAAACATCTCAAAGTTATCATTTTGCCCTTGTTTTATTTCTTCTTCCTGTAGTTTAGCTCTTTCGCTTAACTGAGAGTCTATCAAAGGAATCTCTGCCAGTCTCCTTAGATCTCATTTAGGTAAGGTCTTGAAAGCCTTCCTTTTATGTAAGTATGAAATCCTACCTCCCCTCCTCTTAATCATAAACATCTTCAGACTTGCATTGTATTTCCGGCTGATAATCCTTTTCTCTGATTCTTTCCTGCTTGACCCCTAAATGTTCTGAAATAAAAGGGTCAGCTCTTTTGGTTCCTTCTCTTTCACAAACCATTCCTCCTTCTCCAATTCAAACACTACTCCTTTAGTAGAGCCCTTCTTTGCTACATATGTCAAGGGATGCTCATCCATCTCATAATACTTTGGTTCTGAATCATAGTCTACGAGTTGCTCTTCATACTCTTCCTCATCCACCAGATTCATCTCAGCAGTTTTCTCACCAGCTTCAGCAGCTGTGTCTTTCACCACCTCCTCTCCAACCAGACATGTATCTATGTTCAACCCCAAGTGTATAAATCCGCCCTCAAACACTTCCTCCACATTTCCCTCAGCTCCTTCCCTTCCAGCCTCAGTTTCACTCACACCAGCGTCTTTTTCACCTGAACCTCCTGCAGTTTAAACACCTACACCACTAGGGCCCTCTCCTGCCTTAGATATGCTACTCACATTCAGAAATGAGTATTTTGAAGTGTATGTGATATCATCTAACTCAGATTGAGTTAGCTTATTAGGTAGGCCGGCATCAGCTTTTAGTTCATTCACCTCACTGAATAATCTCTTTATCAAGGTCTATTGATCAACCATCATCTTAGTCATGCTCTCCAGCATCTCATCCTTCTACTTCTCCCTCAACTCCTGATTCATTAGCTTAGCCTTGATTATACTTAACTCATTTGCCAGGGAAGAGTTAAGATTTTTATCACATCTTCCTCTAAGTTTGCCCTTACATCTCTTTTTTGGGGCTAAGTGAATGCTTGATGCTTATGTTTGGATCTCCTCTCAGTCATCCTTTCTGCCTCACTCTGATATGCCTTCTTCTTCGACCTTTTCTCCTTCTCAACTCTCAAAGTCTCCTCAACCTCTTCAATTTCTTCCTCAAAGTCATAATCCTTCTCCTTGGAGTACCTCTTTCTTTTCTTTACCAACTCAGTCTGTTTCTCCCTATTTTCTTCAGCATACTTGTTCTAAGATTCTATGGCCCTCCTAATGTAGTTCCACCTCTCGGCTGGATACTTATTCTCCTATAGATGAGTGATCCTTCCACTAAAGTCATGCCTGAATGCTGAGCAATCAGCAAATATCCTTGGATTCATCTGTACAACCCTCTTTATCTCTCCATGACGTGGTACATTGGGGATCAAATCCTCTATCATCATCTGAATAAATCTAGTATAAAGCAGTCACTTATCTTACTTCATGTAACACCCGGAATAAAGTCGAAACGAGCCATTTAATAATAATGGGACTAGCCGGGATTATTTAAAATAAAATAAGCGGTGGATGGAGTATGGACCGAGTAGACCTCGCGGGTTATGTGTTCAATGAGTTTAAGGCCCCGGGAATGCCCGATACATATAAACGGATCAGCTTGAGCCACTCTCATTTGCAACTCAACACCAATTTCTAGAGAGAGAGTGTAAAGAGAGAAAGTAAGGAGAAGTGGTGATTCAAGGCTCGGTTGATCAAGAGATTGAAGATCGGTGTTCGTGGGCATCCAAACAACAAGAAAAGACCAAGAATCCAGGTAAGAAAAATCGTTTAATCGTTCCTTTTGATGTAAACACGGGTTTTTGAAAATGGAAAAGAATCACCCAAAACTCATGTTTTTGTGTAAGAAAACATGTAGAAAGCTTGGATATAGCTTCTTGGGAGATAAACCAAGGTTTTGGGTGTAAAAGATTGAAGTTTTAGATCAAAAATGGGTTGGTTCATAATTTTAACCCGTTCTGCGAAACTGGGTGTTCATCCAGCGAAATTGTGTAATAGTCCAGCAAAACTATGGATCTACCTGCGAAGGTAGTTTCGCAGACATGGCTTTCCAAAAAAGTTGGGCGAAACTAGCAGCGAATTTGCTGATCTTGCAGCGAAATTAGGCAGAATTTAATCCCTTTGAGTGTTAACTTATCAGCAGGCTGTGTAGTGTAACCCTTGCTTAAAAATCTTGATTGAGAAGCTACTCATTGGTCCAGGTGAATACTAGATCCCCTATTTTAGAGGTTTTAAACTTGTTTGAGGCTGGAAATGCATACCAAATATACTTTTTAGATGACCAAGATTTTAAGAGGTTTTAATAGGAAGATCGATTTTTCTATAACAAAATATGATATACAAAAGTTTTAAGATAAAAAATTTTCACGCTGACTTGGCAGCGCGACCCCAGCCAGGGGCGTTGCCCCTTGGACCCCACTAAGGGCTGTTGCCCCTAGGACCCCGCTGTCAGGGGTTGCAGCCCCCCGAACCCCCGTTGTCTCGAGGAGGGTCGTTTATGTTATATGATGACTTGTACTTTTTGTTCATATGTATGTGAATGTGAATTCATGATGCACGATGTTTATGATGATGTGTGATGGGGTATGTGATGTTTATGTGATGCTATGTATGTTCATGTTGTGTTTTCTTGCGTTCCTATTGTGTATTATTTCCGTGACCTGCATGTTATGAGTTTGAAAGAACGAGAAGTATTATGGATCATACAGCGGAAGTTAATGATAATGATAAGAGGAACGTATCAAAAGAATGAATGCATGCATTAATGAATGAATGAATGTAAGAAAGTCTTGCAAGCAATGTATTGATGTTCACACCCAATGAAGGGTGTTAGCTCAACTGTGTGCGGGTTAGCTACCCCGAAAGGATGCACAATGGGTTCTAATCTTTGTGAGTGACCATACGTATGGGATCTTTGTCGCTTGCCCTAGGTACTAGAGTCAGCTTGCATAATGATTGAGGTCTATGATAGACCTCAGGCCCACTAACCAGCTTCGTGCACAATGTTCGAGGTATAGCACATGGCATTGGTCCGGAATGAAAGTGAATGATAACGATGACGTACGATGATGAATGAACGAAAGTTAACGAATGAATGATGAAAGATAATAATGCTATTTTCTATGTGTACGTATAATGCTTGATCACGTGTGAATGTAAAGGAAGGTTTTAAATGAAAGTAAAGTATATTTTATTTTAAAACTAGAACTCACTCAGCAATGCTGACTTTTATGTACTTTCCAGTTGGCAGGTAATTGTTGCTGAGGATGGCACAGAGTAGCTACTCGGCATTTTTGGGATGACATCCATTTGTATAACTATGACGTTTTTGTTATATAATGCAAACGATAATATTTTGTAACTGTTAACAATGATGTATTATTTTGCAAAAGCAGTCATTAATATATGAAATGGTTGTAAATTATTCCGATTGTCCAACTGTGAGCGTCCCGGGATCGGGGCCTTACACTTCAATGTCATAACATTCTCAGCCACATAGTCAAATATAAGCTTAGCTATATTGGCCTTTTGCCCTCTAAAGAAAATAATCATAGCCTTAGCCCAATCTAGATTTAACCCATCTGAAGCTCCCTTCCTGTGGTCCAGGCACATAATAAACACATGAGCTATGTATCTCCACTCCTTGGATAGGAAATATTTCTTGATCTCTTTCCTAGTCCCAAAAGGAGGACCCGCATACCCAATACTTCTAAAGGCCTCAAACACCTCATGATCAGTTGAAATCAACCTCCTCTCCACAATTATCTTCGAGTCTCAACACACGAGCAATACCCTCCATATTGATAGAAATATCGTTCTCCAACACTCTAGCTATAATCCTCTGAGGATTAGCCCTGGTATCATACTCAACTGTTCTCCAAAAGTCTCTGATGTGAAGATCATACATCGTCGGAGAATGAGAAATGGCATAAGCGATGGTCGAGTTCCTTAGCCAACGAATACAATCTCTGAATCCAGCAGCTTTTGGATTCTGATCATCCAAGATAGCAGTAATGTTGTTCCTCTCGTCGAATTTTAAGTTGGTCATTTATCTGAAAAGAAGTTGATAATATAAGTTAGAATGAAGTAAAAAGATAAATAATAAAGAAAGACAATTAAAAAGAATAAAATTAAAGTAAAATTCAATTAGTTTCGCCAATACTTTCGCCGGCCAAAACTGTAGTTTCAGCAAGCGAAAGTATAATTTCAGTAGACAGTCACTTGTAATTTTGGCTAGCCGAAACAGTAATTTCCGCACGCCAAAAATGTACAGCACGCCGAAACTGAATTCTGGCAAACTAAACTGTCACGTTCACATGGACAGCATAACATTACAGATTCGCTGAAAACAAGAGAACTTTCGTTCAAATTTTCAAAAAGCATCAATACTTTCGCAGAAAGCACAGCGAAGATATTTAGCCGAACCAATCAAATAGACACTTTTAAAGCGGATGAAACCCAGATTAAAGGATATACAGAGGTTCGAAGCACCCACCTAAGTCCTAAATCAACATCCAGAAGGTGTAAAAACCATGAATGGTCGATTAGGTTCGGGAGAGTCGATTAGGGCTCGGAGAGTTCTGAATAATGGGTCGTGCGAAAATGATTTGATAATTTCGCATTACCCATCATATAGCCCATAGTTTCGCTGCATGCAAAACTGTAGTTTCGCCCGGGAAAGATTTAGGTCAAAATAGATTAGAAATGAGCGAAAGTACAGGCGAATCTATAGTTTCGCTAGATGAAACTACCAGCGAAACAATAGTTTCGCTGGAACCAAAAACTTAAAAAAATCTATTTCAATTTAATTTTTAAATATTTAATATAAAATTTAATATAGAAGCAAATAAGATAAAATTTAAGAAAAAGAAGAAAAAAATAATAAAAAAATAAAAAGCGCCCCACAAGACTCAGCAATATTGCAGGACCGGTGAAGAGTATACAATTACAACCCAACAAAACAATGAGGAGAGTTCTTTAGAACACTTAACAGATCAAATAGGGAACTCGTTGCTTAAGTGAAAGATGCTAAGAACACAAGTAAAAATGAGACAAAACAAGATAGCTAACAACATAAGTATTTGGTTTTCAAGAATGCTATATATTGCTTCTCAAGTTCTTTTACAAATGTTACAAAGCATAGATAGAAAGTTACAAGTACTTGAGATACTTTATACTACATCCTACAACCCGCCATACTTTGAACGCCAGCTGGATACATAAGACTAGACAACAACAAAATCAAATGTAGAGTCAAAAGGCAGATTCCCTATTGACTAGTGACTATGACATGCCATAGCTCACATGCTAATATATTACAAAAAGGATAAAAGTACATAAAGTAAAAAGCTCAGACTCAAGACCTCAATGTACAGTTACCAAAAGCATGGAACTTTTTCACCAACTCATGTAACTTGGTGACTAAACAGAGTTGCAGCGGAAAGATGGTCCAGCTTTATGGTAAAGTACATCATATAAACGCATGTATCTAAAAGTCTTCGGAAGAAATCTGTCTTCACTCTTTGGCTTCGGAGGACTTTGTCTTTGAAGCATCGGAAGACTTCACTTTTGGCTTCGAAAGATGTTGGTCTTGGCTTCGAAAGATTTTACACTTAGAATATTTCTAGTTCATGGTGTAAAACTTCCGAAGAATTTCTACTTCTGTTCTTCAGTGCATGCATGCAGAAAGACTTTAGATGTTATCCCTGCATCAGACTTATAGGAATCCTTACAAACTCCCCTTACACTGATGCTACCAAAACAATTGAAGATCTTCAGCTTTTGACAGTCCTCATTATGATGATGACCAAGCCCTTCTTCATTAGATGATCAGGATCACTCAAACCCTCATAGTATCTTCTCATCTCAAAGAGATCATGTAGAGGTAGGTTGAATAGGTATTGCCATGTGTAGACATCTTCACCACCTTGATCTCTAATCATATGCCATCTCTCTGGACTACTTATGAAGGTCCTGGATAAGATGGGTCTCTCAGATGCAAGAGGAGCCACTTGGATTGGAGTTGATTGGGCTGCCTCTTCATGCACTTCCTCAGGTTGATTTGACTCAGCCTGAGGTATAGAGGTGGATGATTCAGACTTCTTCTTCTTCTTTGACTTTGGTTAGCCATGCTCTTCCTCCTCTTTGAGGACTTTAACTGAGAAGACTGGTCTGCAACACCTTGTTGATTAGTCTTGTCTTGCTCAGTTAGGTGTTCCTTCCTCACAGGTTCAGAAGGAGAGGGAGTTTGAACCTATTGTGGATCAGAAGATTAAGCTTGTTGAGGCTCAGCAGGAGGTCCAAGTTGTGTTGTCTCAGGTTGTTCAACCTTAACCTCCACTTCAGGAGGAGCTTGACTTGGAGAGGAGTGTAAGTCAATTAGCTCTCCACTTTTGATCTTTTGCTTGATTACCCTGATGTGCTCATCCATTGTGGATAGAGACATAGGGCCAAGTCTCCTTCTGAAGAATCCATACAACTTCAAGAAGCTCATCATCCTTTGTCTGTCAGCAGAATTCTTCATGCTCTTTTGGATAATGGCTCTTGACTTTGCAGACTCTTCCCTCATCTTTCTCTTTATTGCCTTTTGTTCTTTAAGTACTTGAAGTTCAAGATGTTTGAGATACTCAAACTCAATGTACTCAAAGGACAAGGGAAGAAGTGCAAATGTCTGGCAGAGACCTGTGGCACTCAAGTAGTTGATCATATTTTGCCTATCTGTTTCTTTGTCTACCTGAGGTTCTTGTGTAGCTGCCACAGTCTCTTGCACAGGGCTTTCTTGAACTGGGGAAAGAGTAGGGACATGCGTGTATAATCTTTTCTGTCTCTTCTCCTCTTTGATTTGGAGAAGTAGCCTTGCATCCTCTGCTTCCTTCATCTCTCTTGACACTTCCATGTCAACCAGTTCATTAAGTTCCTCTAAGGGGAGAGATATAATCTCATCAATGTCATAGTTCCTGGTCTGCAGGTAAGTAATACTGACTGCCCTCAACTCATCATCTTGAGTATTTGGTCTGGAGGCAGCCCTGATTGCAGCTTGCATGAAGCTTAAAGACCCAAAGGAACTTTATCCCCTTAGCTTCTCCTTCCTCTCTCTCTCTCCTCTTCCTTAATCTCCTCTGGAGTTAAAATCCTTTTCCAATTGTCACCCACAGACCTTTGTGACACAGGGTGAATTGAGCTTTGGCCATCATTGCTTGGTGTAGCTTCCAAGCTCTGGCCAGAGAGAGGTTGTGATACACCTTCACCAGTAGGTGTTTCACTGAGGGAATAAATTTCTGAAGTAGTTGTTGGTGTGACAGGGCTCTCAGGCTCTATCACTGGCTTTCAGCCTAGGTTTTCCCTTTGAAGCTAATCTTAGGGTCTGCCTCAACATCCTGTTGACCAATAACATTACCTGATTGCCGTTGTCTGTGACTGTAATGACTATATCCCCTTTTTTGGTAACATCACCCTATTGCATAGGTGAACTAGGAGTTAGGTTAATCACATTCACAGGTTCTTGTGTTCCTGGTTGAGCTCTCCTTAAAGGTCTCCCAGCTAGTTTTTCCCTAAGATAAGATATCTTAAGTAGCTGATCATTGACCCTATTATACAGGGTAGTCACCTGAGATTCAAGGTGACTAACCTTAGAGACTAAATAGGTGCATGTTTTTGATAGTTTTTGCACCTTTAGTCTCAAGTTCCCCTCATCTTCATTAGAAGAATCATTGGGGGATGGGATAATTAGACCAAAGTCCTCTGTCTCACCACCAGCTTCAGGTTCCTGGCTGCTGGATTTCCTCTACTCATTGACAGCCTCAGTTGAAGTGTCGATGGGCTGAGTTGCCATGGTTGAGGTCTTAATGATGTAATCACTTGCAGAAGTGAGAGCCTCTTCCATATGGATCTCCTGAACAGCTTTAGGTTGATCCACCTCAGTAATGGGTGACTGATGTGGGCTAGACATAGGGGACTCAGAAGCAATCATCTCTCTTTAAGTAGGGGAAGAGTAGAGAGACTCATGGTACTCACTGAACCCTAAGTCTTCATCAGTATAAATTTCAAGGTTAGGAATAGGTTGATTTAAATCTAAAGGCTGGGGATGGTAACTGTCTCCTGAAGGTTGTTCACTTGAGTGTTGAGACTCAATGTGAAGGCTTAAGGCAGTTGGGCTTGTGAGCCATCAAACTGAGCATGAGGAACCTCAGCACTGATTCTTGAAGAGATGGGAGTGGTTTGCTCCTCAGAGGAAGTGGGAGCTCTAGTATTCACTTCCTCCTGTATGGGTTAGTGTATAGGGGCCTGCTCAACACTAGCAGGTGAGGTTGATTTGTGGTCTTTTTGGTGGTTGGGAGGTAGATGGTGTGGGTTCAACACTAGCTTGTGTTGCTAGCTTGTCAGTTGGCTTCTTGATGATTTTAAAGATGCCGGGTTTCTTCTGTCCCAGTTTAACTGTTTCCCTCAACTGTGAGCCCAGTTCATAGTTGAGAATGTATTGAACATATCTAGGAAACATGTAATACTCTAAGGAGTCCAAGTTAGCAAGCAAAATTGTGTAAACAAACTGAGAGTAGCTGAACTTGACCCCTTGAACCATTCCATGCACTATGAAGGAGAGATCCTCAGGAATTTGGTCCTACCCTCCATGCTTGTTTGACAAGTTGTGGATAACCACATGGAGCAGGTATGTCCACTAGGATGTGACCTTTGCTTTCCCGAAGGTCTTTACAGAGATATCTCCCTCATAACCCATCTGCACAAAAGAATGATTAACAACTTCCTTTGGGAAGTATAATTCTCCTTCTTCAACATCCAGCTGTAAATGAGTGTTGATGATGGCCGGAATGATGAAGATTGTCTTCCCCTGCACTGTGGCAGACAGTGCCTTCTCTCATCCATAATGACATCTTGGCAGGTCTTCCAAAGTTCAAGCAGATGATCCTCATAGAGATTAGGATCAATAGTTAGGGAGGTGAAGTAGTTGGATAGAGCTAGAAAACAGCAAACCTCTGAGAAACTATCATCTTTCTCAGAGTTCAACAGAGCAACCTGGTTGTGTTGCCAGTGAAGTTGCATGGAGAAATCAGCGTTGTTTCTGCGGTTTAGATTGGCCATTTTGAGAAGCTTAAAGGTGAAGGAAGGTGAAGAACAAAGGCAGTTTGGGAGAATTTAGGTTTAAGGAATAGTATAATTGAATAAGATAGTGAAAGAGGGGGGAACCATTGGGTATTTATGTGAAAAGGATCTGAGACAAAGTTAATGAAAGAGGATAAACTTTGAAATCCGGATGTCGGTCCCACCTTTGAAGTAGTTTACTTTTGCCCAAAAGTAATTTTCATGGAAGTCGAGAAATCATCCGAAAGTTATTTTGCTTCGGAAGTTCTTAAGAAAGCTTCCGAAGACAAATTGGCTTTGGAAGATATTTCAAAGGTGTTTGAGAATTTTGCTTCGGAAGAGATTTAATACTCAGATTATTTTATTCTAAAAAGAATGAAAACATTCGAATGTAAATTGCTTTGAGAAGAAATTATTCTTTTAAAACATAAAAGTACTTAAGTTGATTTTAAGCTTCAGAAGATATTTCAGAGATTTCTTCCGAAGGTAAAATTACTGAAGTAGTTATTTGTTTACTAAGACATAAGTTTCTTCCAAAGGTAATTTTAAATCTTCCGAAAAGTAAAGAGATCAAAATTTTCAAAAATCTAAGGAATGTCTTTTGAAAAGATTTTCTTCCAAAGTGAACAATGGCTTATGAAGGAGATTAAATAGACAACTTAGGACACACATGTATTAAAAATAATATGATTAAGTTTTAAGAAAAGCTATTCAAAGTTAATCATCCCAATAGCTGATACAATATATTTAAATGTTTGTTCATCAAAAGCTTTGGTGAATAGATCATCATATTATTCATTATGTTAACTTTGACTAGTTTGATTAATCCTTTTCAAAATTATCTTTAATCAAATTATACCTGATATTGATATGCTTTGTCCTTAAGTGCTGCACAGAATTTTCTGTGATTGAGATAGCATTGTTGTTGTCTATGTGGATGGGAGTCTCCTTGAAGTTGAATCTATCCAGCATCTGATTTTGAATCCAAAGCACTTGAGCACAGCAGCTTGCAGCAGCAATGTACTCAGCCTCAGCAGTTGATGTTGACACACATGATTGTTTCTTACATTGCCAAGAGACTATCCTTCCATCAAGAAACTAACATCCCCTTGATGTAGACTTTGCAGTCATGTTGCAACCACCATAGTCACTATCTGTATAGGCATATAGATTAAAGTCAAAATTCTTTGGATACCAAAGGCCAAGTGATGGAGCACCTTTGATATATCTTAAAATTCTTTTGATAGTGATCAGGTGTGACATCTTGGGATTGGCTTGATATCTTGCACAAATGCATGTAGCAAACATGATATCAGACCTGCTAGCTGTGAGGTACATAAAAGCCAATCATTGCCCTATAGAGATGCTCATCAACACACTCCCCCTCAAGATCAGGTCCAAGGGAGTGGTTCCTGGCTATGGGTGTCTTACAAACCTTACAATCAGTCATGTTGAACATTTTAAGTATGTCATCTAGATACTTTGACCGACTTATGAAGATGTCATTGTCAACTTGCTTCACTTGAATTCCTAAAAAGAAATTGAGTTCCCCCATGGCACTCATTTCAAACATGTCCTTCATAAGCTTCTCAAAGTCTTTGTAGAGCTTTGGATTAGTTGACCCAAAGATAATGTCATCTATATATACTTGAACTAGCATTATGTCACTTCCTGTTCCTTTGATAAAGAGAGTAGTACCCCTTTTGTAGCCATGCTTAAAGAGATACTGAGATAGAGTCTCATACCACTTCCTTGGTGCTTGGTGCAGCCCATAAAGAGCTTTGTCAAGCCTGCAGACATAATCAGGATGATCAGGATCTGCAAACCCAGGTGGTTGTCTGACATACACCTCTTCATCAATCACCCCATAGAGAAAAGCACACTTGACATCAAGTTAATAGACCTTGAAGTTCTTGATCTGCAACATGTTGATGCATGTATGTCCCTAGATCATGAGCTGTTGTTAAAGTAATGTCTGGTCCCTGTAATTGTATCGATTAATGAAATGATATGAATTGGTTGTTACTTGTGATGTTTAATATTTCATTAATGAGTCGTGATTGAATTGATTGGGTTTATGAATGTTTGAATGATTGTTTGATGCATGTATGTCCCTAGATCATGATTTGTAATGTAATAAATCTTGTGTCTGATTGATGATGTAATTGTATCGATTAATGAAATGATATGAATTGGTTGTTACTTGTGATGTTTAATATTTCATTAATGAGTCGTGATTGAATTGATTGGGTTTATGAATGTTGAATGATTGCACATTATGTTATAAATTAAAACATTCAAACTTAACTTAATGAAGTTCTCATGCGAATGGCCCATGCGAATGGACCACACGCATGAATAACTTCATACGATTGACTCAATACGATGACTCAATCGCACGATGAACCATGAGACTGGATCAGTCGTATGATTGACACATAAGATTGACTCAATCGCACGACTGAACACTCAGTCGTGCGGATGAATCAACCGCATGGTTCAATCGCACGACTGAACCATACTTATGGCCCAGTCGCACGATTGAATAATACTAACCTATAAATAGACCCAATTCGTGGAAAAACGTAAGCATTCATCCCATTACGATTCCAGACGTACCCTAGCCGTCCAGAAGCCTCCCAAATCGTTCTCCAAGTTCACAGAACACATCAGATCGGTTCCTAATCGATTTCTGACGTTGATTTCAATTCTTGATTGATTCATCGTGTGTTCTCACTGATTGGATCGCCAATCAAATAGGATTCCGCACTATTTGAGTTGGTTTAACACGCAATCACTGGTATTTCGTTCAAATACCAGGTCCTAACAAGTGGTATCAGAGCATTGGCTCTTGATTACGTGTTGATTCAATCAAGATTGCATAAAAGTTTGTGTTTTTGCACTAAAAACGCAATCTTTGGCATCAAAAGTGATCTTGGACGTTCCCTGCTCATCGAAGTTCAGTTTCTACGGACTTAGGCGATTAGGACTTGTGAAATTTCGAATTTTTACGGCTGAAACCCGTCAAACCTAGAAATTTTCGCAAAACAGCAGCTTCAGTCGCACGAGTGACCCATTCGCACGACTGGACTCCATTCGCATTGCTCATTCGCACGACTGGACCTAGTCGCACCCTCATTCGGCCGACTGAACCGTTCGTTCGCATAACTCATACGCACCAGATTCATTCGCACGACTGAACCATTCGCCCTGTTCAGTCGCACGGTTGAACCAATCGCAGAGTTCATACGCACGATTAGACCATTCGCATCCTTCAGTCGCATCAGTTAAAGTTTATTTGATTAGATACTAAGTTTATTAGCCATGGAAGATCAGATGTCAGCCTTTACTGCTGGGAAGGACTCAAGGATTCAGAACCTGCTGTTGCTTGAGAGTGAGGTGGGTAATCACAATAAACCACCAAAGCTCTTGACTTTAGATGAGTTTCCCCACTGGAAACAACGTTTGAGATCTACCTCAATGGAGTAGATCCTAATCTGTGGGAAGCTATCGAGGTGGTTATAGTACACCGGTGGGAGCTGATGGAGTTAATTAACGTTAAGTGGGATGACCGACGCACAGAAAGTAAAGTACAATGCAGAGAAAAGGGTTTATGCATTGATCACTCAGTCTATCCCCAAAGACATATTCCACCAGTATTCAGAGAACAAGCAGTCCAAGAAACTGTGGGATGAGCTAGAGAAGAGATATGATGGGAATGCGTCATTGAAGGCAATCAAGGCAAAGGAGTTAAAGAAGGAATTCGATAACTTCTCATCGATTGGTAATGAGAGTTTAGATGAAGTCATAGACAGATTCTACCACTTGATGAGCGAATTGCATACACATGGAGTGGAAACGACTATGGAAGAGAAAGTAAGCAACTTCGCAGACGGATTGCCTGATAAGTGGGCTTCATTCGTGTCTAACCTTAGACAGAATGAAATGCTTATAAAGCTGGATATAAATGACTTCATTCTCAAGTTGCGTGAAGAAGCTCTAAGGATGAAGTATAGAGCTCAGAAGTCTGCGTACACACAAAATCCAGCTTTATACAACGCCACGCCTCAAGCTAAGACATCTGGAGCACCTCTCCAGACTGCATTTGTGTCTAGCTCGTCAGGTCCTTCACATGCTTCTCCTTCTGGATCAGACACGTCAGGGTCGTCATGTACCCATTATATTGGATCAGAAGCAAGTGCTACCAAATTGAAGACCGAGAACCTCGGTAATGTGACCGTAGAAGTAGCTCGAGAGCATATGGATCTTTAGCCGCAGTGGTTCATTCATATGATGGACTTGTTGCTGGGAAGATTGGAAACTGCCATCTGGCAGATGAGGACTACGAGCAGGTGGATGAAATGGAGCTTGAAAGAATGGATATAATGTGGGCCTTAGCTAGCGCTGTCCGAAGGGCGAAGAAGTTTGTTAAAAGACAGGACAGAACTTGATAGCTACTAAGGATACCACATTTGGCTTTGACAAGAGCAAAGTGACCTGCTTCAACTGTGGAGAGAAGGGGCACTTCAAGAGAGAATGTGTCAAGCCAAAGAAGACGGGTAATGGAACCCGTTCTCATCCTTTACTCGCCAAGACAAGCAAGCTTCCAGTTCTACTTCATCAAACAAGGACCCAAAAGCCTTGACTGCTCATGATGATGAAGGACAGGATTGGAGTTTTAGGTTTGTCTCACCAGAATCTAACATTGCCAGTGTTGAAGATATTGATGATGATTCTGCGAGTGAAGGTGATCTAGCAGTTGAGATAGCGATGTCACACAGTGAAGAAACAACTGCAGCTGAGGTCAGTTACAAGCCAAAGGAGGAGACTTCCACGTCAGAACAGAAAAGTCAGAATCACCAGAACCAGAGACGTCTGATGCTGCGTTGATGGCTAACTCTTCTGAAACAACACAGGTAAGTACAACTGACCAAATGTTTAATAATCATGCTTGTTCTAACTGTGATATGTTTAGGAATAGCATTGATGAAAAATTTGCTAGGTTATTAGATCACAATGATAACTTAGTAAAAGATTTACAACTATGCACTGAGGCCAATAGAGTTCTAAAACAAAATGAGCATAGTTATAAAGAAAAGATAGACCTATTGACTAAACAGCTTAGGGAAACCGAAGTAGTTGCCTTTAACCAAGCAAATGACATTAGGTACTATCTAAACTCCCTAGAGGACACTAAGAAGCAAAAGGCAGTTCTAGAAGTAGAAGTTAATTCCTTAAAACAGAAACTGCATAGTTGGACTAGTTCTTCACACATAGTTCAACACTTAGTGAGAGAAAGGAATAACGGGGAGGGATTAGGCTACAAAGTGGTTCCACCACCACCTGAGACCTTGATGAACACCAAGTCTAAACCAGTAAACAACAACCCATCAAGGATCATGTGGTGACCACTCCTCTTGTTACTGATCCAGACACATCATGTTCATCTACTGAATCTGGACAGAAACAAAAGGAGGCCACTTCAAAGGCAAAGGGTAAATTGCCTTGTGTTAATCTGGAAAATGAATTTGAAAAAGTTAACTTAAAGTCAGGGTCAAACAGAGTCAAATCAGAACCTAAAAGGACTTCAAACGTTAATTTTTCACATGCTACAAGTCAAAAACCAGTTAACCAAAAGTGGAACACGTTAAACAGGTTAAAACAGTTAAATTTGTTAAACCAGAGAAAACATCAAACATGCAAGAGTCAAAACCTAAAGTGATTGATGTTACTAGAGTGTCACGCATTTCTCCACAAAGAAAGTCTACTCATAAAGTTGATAGCAGATCATGCTACAACTGTGGAGAATGTGGACACATTGCTTCCTATTGTCCTTTCTATCAGACACCTAGGAAGAAGATTGATCTTCAGGACTCTAGACCTAGGTCTTCTAAGAGGAGTTCTCTAACTCCACCTAGAAGATCTAGTGAACCTAAAGTCCAACCTGTAAGCCAGACGACTGTTTATCATAAACAGGCATTGCACAAATCTGGCTTATGGAAAGAGAAGTCATCCTGTGTGTCTGATACTGATGACAAGAAGGAATCTGAGCTACCCTCACCCTCTAAGGGTCAATGGGTAGAGTTTATGATGTGTGATGCCTCTGGGAAACCCAAGACAGTAAAGGCTTGGGTTCCTAACCTAAACTAATACATTTACTTGATATGTGCAGGGTGTTCGATACAGCGCTGAGACTAACACGTGGATTATAGACAGCGGAGCATCCAGGCACATGACAGGAAATAGAGCCCTTTTATCAAACGTCAAACAAATAAAAGGAGGGCATGTTTCCTTTGCAGGAAACAAGGGAGGATACATCACAGCACAGGGAGAAGTGGGAAATCAGAAAGTTAAGTTTGATAAGGTGAACTACGTTCAACAACTTCAGAATAACTTACTTTCTGTTTCCCAAATCTGCGATAAAGGATTTAAAGTCATCTTCGACAACAAGAAGTGTTACGTGCTGAAGAAAGACTACATGATCCCAGAGGACCAAGTTCTGATGACTGCTTCAAGATATAAGACCTTTATGTCTTGGATCTGTCAACAGCTGCTCCAACGGATCATGAGGTTCAGTGCTTTCTATCTAAAGCTACTGAGAAGGACTCAATCTCCTGGCATAGGAGAATGGGACACATTAGTCAAAGGAAGATGAATCATTTGATTCAGAAGGATTTAGTGAGAGGAGTAAATGTCAAGAACTTCCAACTTCCTGACTTTTGTGTAGCTTGCAAGAAAGGCAAACAGACAAAGAAGTCTCATAAGGAAAAGAAAGTTCATTCAATAGAACTTCCTCTTGAACTTCTTCACATGGATCTGTTTGGTCCAGTCAGTACAAGGAGCATTGCAGGCGATTTGTACTGTTTTGTGGTCACTGATGACTACTCAAGGTTCACTTGGGTAATGTTTCTGAAATCCAAATCAGAAACATTTGAGTCATTCAAGGAATTAGTCACCACTCTGGAATCTCTCTACAAGCTAAAAGTTAGACAAGTACGCTCAGACAACGGGACAGAATTCAAGAATCAATGGATGGAGGCATACTGCAAGGAAAAGGGAATTGTTCATCAATTCACTTCAGCCTACACGCCTCAGATGAATGGTGTTGCTGAGAGGAAAATAGAAGCTTGATAGAGACTGCACGGACTATGCTGGCTGACTCGAAACTGCCTATCCAATTCTGGAATGAGGCAGTAGCAAATGCATGTTATACACTGAATCGAGTCCTAATAGTCAAGCGCCACGGAAAGACATGTTATGAGCTACTACAAAGACGCAAACCGAATTTGGAGTATCTTGAACCTTTTGGCGCGCCGTGTACACTTCTGAAGAAGACACAAGAAGGAAAATTCAGCGAGAAGGCAGATGAAGGAATCTTTCTAGGATACAACATACCGAATAAGCGAGTTTACAATAACTCAACGGGTCTTGTAGAAGTGTGGTGTAATGTCGACGTTCAGAGATATACCACACCACCTACAGGCAAAGGACCTGCATACTTCTTCGATTATGATGGATTCTTCAAGTCCTTCAACATACCTCTCTCTCCCTCGGATGATGAGTTAGCTACTAGGATGATGTATGATATTTGAATACACCATCTAGCACACAGGGAGAATCATCTACTCAGTCAGGGGGAGTAGTCGATGAAAGTGACTCCTCTTCTGAAGATGAAACTGAAGCAGATGACCAGAACAGTCAGGAGGAACAGGTTCCAGTTCCTGAAAGTCCACAAGCATCTACGAGTGATGCTCCTTCGACTTCAGAACCTCAAACTCCAACTACCTCAGATGCAGAACAAAATGTTCATAATCTCGGTTCTGAGGTGGCTGTTCCTACTACTCCAGGATCACGACTAAACGTCTATCATCCCCTTGACAATGTTATTGGGGATGTCAGATCAGGAGTACAAACCCGAAATCAGTTATACTCAGCTGATTACGCCTCGGTTATGGAGAAAGGATACATTCATGATGGTGCTTATCGATGTTTTGTCTCGCAGGTTGAGCCAAAATATGTCAGTGAGGCACTAAATGATGAGGCGTGGGTGAGTGCCATGCAAGAAGAACTTCTGCAGTTTAAGAAGTTAGGTGTATGGACTCTGGTTGATAGACCTAAAGGTGCTAAAGTCATTGGCACTAAATGGGTACTAAAATGCAAGAAGGATGACCAAGGGGTCATTATCAGGAACAAAGCTCGACTGGTGGTTCAAGGTTTTCGCCAAGTCGAGGGAATTGACTATAATGAGGTGTTTGCACCCGTGGCAAGGATGGAAGCTATTCGTATCTTCCTTGCCTATGCATCGTACATGAAGATCAAAGTCTACCAATTAGATGTAAAGAGTGCATTCCTTCATGGGGAAATCAGGGAAACAGTCTATGTAAGTCAACCCGAGGGATTTGAAGATCCTTATCATCGGGATAGAGTTTACAAGCTCGACAAAGCTTTATATGGGCTTCATCAAGCTCCTCGAGCTTGGTATGAGAAACTCTCAACTCATCTTGTGAAACACGGCTTTCGCAGGGGAGTAATTGACTGTACACTGTTTATTAAAGAAAAGGATGGCGACCTACTGCTTGTACAGATATATGTTGATGACATAATCTTCGGGTCAAAGAACGAAGAGTTATGTAAAGAGTTTGAAGCAGTAATGAAGAAAGAGTTTGAGATGAGTGCTATGGGGGAGATGAAGTTCTTTCTCGGGTTACAGGTGGATCAAACACCTAATGGAATCTTTCTACATCAGACCAAGTATGTAGGAGACATTCTCAGTCGCTTTGACATGGAGAATGCTTCTGCTGCTGGGACTCCACTTGCTACAAATCATGATATAGCACCTGATGAGAATGGAGATCTAGTAGATGCCACTATGTACCGAGGAATGATTGGATCCCTCATGTATCTCACTGCCTCAAGACCTGATATTATGTATGCTACATGTCTATGTTCTAGATATCAGGCTAAACCAAAGGTCAACCATCTGATCGGGGTCAAGAGGATTTTTCGTTATCTGAAGGGTACACCCACACTTGGATTGTGGTATCCTCATGATGATGACTTTGAGCTTACCGCGTATAGTGACTCGGATTACGGGGGCTGCAAGATGAACTACAAGTCTACATCAGCAGGGTGTCAATTCTTTGGGAGAAGATTAGTTACCTGGCAGTGTAAGAAGCAGACATCGGTTGCATTGTCAACCTGTGAAGCCGAATATGTTGCTGCTGCAAGTTGCTGTTCAAATCATCTGGATTCAACAGCAAATGCGGGATTACGGTTTAAAATTCTCATCTACTCCTATTTTTGTTGATAACTCTGCTGCAATTGCAGTAACTAAAAATCCGGTCCAACATCCTAAGACCAAACACATCGGTATTAAATACCATTTCATAAGAGATTGCTTTGAAAAGAACTTAATTGATGTGGTTAAAATTAATACTGATTTTCAACGCGCTGACCTCTATACTAAAGCCTTTGATAAACCACGTTTTCAATATTTATTAGAGGTCAACGGCGTTAAAAAGAAAAGTGAGGTAATTCCTGATGATGACAATGTGTAGTCCGATGTAGTTTAGTTAAAGTTTATTTTATTTAATTTTATTTGTCTATTTATTTTATTTTATTTATACTCATGTTATTTTGCTGTTTATTAAAATCCTAAAATAATTAAACCAGAAATGATTTTAGTATTTTAGGGGGAGAATATGTCAGCAAGTTAACATTAAAAAAAAAAAAATGAGGGAGAAGGAGTAGCTAGCTGAAATAAGGTAGATTGTGTCTGTGATACCGATTCAATACCTTTGGAAAATGATAGTACACAGGAACAAATCAAGAGGGACTTTAAAAATTTAAGTTTTGGAAAGATGCAAAAGTTCAAAGTATAAATCTGTGTAGTCTAAGCAATACAAAAAGGGAAGATGATAGAAAACTGGCAACTCCTAAGGTGACACAAAGAAAGTAGACTTAGAGGCTGCTAGACCATATATGATATGTTGGTAGATTCAACACAATAGACAATTAGACCTGATTGGTGATCTCAAGATCAAACTAAGTTGTTCAACTGACTGTGGGCTTCCATCTTATCACTGGTTAACACAATCAACAATATTCCAATAAGGGGTAATGAGCAATTAAACGCCACAAATGTGTGCGGATGACCATAATTAGAGCAAAGCAAAAAAAAAAATGAAAGACAAATGCAATAAAGCTAATGACTTATGTTGTTTGTGCATTTTGTGCAAAATAAAATAAGCTGCTCTAACAAGGAGATAGGTTGTGTGCCTCTCTGCTGTGCGATGGCACTGACCTGAGGATAAGCATAACCTAGATATTCTAGAATTCATTGTTGTTTGCCGCCTCTCTGCTGTGCGATGGCACTGACCTGAGGACAGGCTTCTCTTTGAAAGCTCTAAGAATAGTCTCTTCTTGTAATAATACCCGTAGACCGCTCAAAAGCTCCTGAGGAATGTTGATTACCATATAAGTGTGGGATCCACAAATGTTAGTTGAAATAATTAAACCTAAATAAGTCACCAGTCTGTGTCAAAAGTCTGTGTATGGATTTAAGTGGACAAACATACTGACAATCATTGTGGCTACATTCTCAAAGGTTCAAATCAATGTGAAAATCTAAGAGTTTCAGTATGATTTCCTTATGTTGCTAACGACTCTGGATGAACACCGAGAACTTGAGCATCAAAAGGTTTAATAACTAGTCCCAAATGATTTGAATTGCCTGTATGATTCCAAAAATTGAATTGGTCCAGATATGATCAATCTAAGTTGAAGCTATCTACTCCCGAACCAAATCCCGTAGATATCAATCTCTGGATTTATCTCTCACAAAAAGCCAAAAATATGTCTGTTTATGTAATTAGTTTAAAGTCTTAAATTAGTTAGTCGTTTTAATCTTAATTTGAGTCAAGTGTCGGGTTACATCAGGAAAATCAGAAGGAATCAACTCACTAAAAGGGTCATGTCTGAGATGACCACATGTGCTTTGAAAATTTAAAAAAAACAGTCACGTCTGAGGTGACAAAGTGTTTTAAAAGGGTCACGTCTGAGGTGACCAAAGTGGATAAAAGGATCACGTCTGAGGTGATCAAAGTGTTTTCAAGATAAAAGGATCATGTCTGAGATGATCAAAGGCTCATAACGTTAATTTAATTAATATAAAAGAGTTTAAAATAGATTGGTAAAAATGGCAGAAAATTAACAAGTATGACCCATTCGCACGAATGGACCATACGTATGGACTAACCATACGAATGAAGTCCATTCGCACGAATGAACTATGAGTATGGACCATCCAACCGAATGGCCCATACGATTAGTCCAGTCGGAGGCTTAAGTGCGAACGAGTGAGTCAGTCGCACGACTGAACTTCAGTCGGACGACTGGAGAAGGGCGACTGACCGAATCGCACGACTGAGTCCCACTCGCACGACTGAAAGGTGCGTATGAACTCAGTCGCACGATTGGATCTAGGGTTGGTATAAATAGAGGTGGAGTCGGTCGCAGAGACTCATCACCCTCAAATCGCCCCTAAATCGCACTCCCTACCGTTACTCTGCCAAAATTTGATTTGCCCTAGTTTTACCTCTGATTGTGATTCACTGACTTTGACATTCATCATACAGGTAGTTTGAAGTCTTCTTTCATCAAAAACAGAAAGATTGGAACCCTAATTGGGATTGTTCGACTGTGAAACGTGAACCGAGACAAGAAAGCCCTAATAACCTATGAAAACCAAGCAAAATGTTAAAATCAAGTTAAATAGGTTATTAGTAACGAGAATGCGACTCTAATGAACCGGTTAATTGAGTTAAAAGACTTAGTTTGTGAAGTTTCGAACGATTGGCGACTGAACAACTGAGACAGACGACTGGTCGTCCGGATGAACTTCAGTCGCACGACTGAAGGGAGTTTTTATTCAAAGTCTAAGTGTTTCATTATACTCTTAGCCAATGGAACTAATGTTTATATTGTTATGTGTTACAGATGGCGAGTCGATGGACCATGAGCACCAAGCACAACATATGTGCTCATCTGGATTTGACATCCAGGAACGCAGCTGACTTCTCGGGGATTATTACGTTTTTGTTGAGGTCCAGGATCGCTCATGCTATCGCTACACCATGCACTCCGTATAGATCAGTGCAGCAGGCCTTCTGGGAAGGCGCATCTATTGATAGATCCTCTGAGCCTCATTGCATCAGGAGTTCGATCTTTGGTGAGGCTATCACTGTATCAGAGGAGGATTTGAGGACTGTTCTACAGTTTGGGGACGATGCTGATTGTCCTACTCGTCTACACCCCCTCACTGTCAGAGGATGTTTCATGAGAGCCAAGTACTCTGGGGACATCAATGCTGGGGTACTCAACAAGAGTAACCTCTGTCCCCAGTTTAAGTATCTTGCGCACGTGCTGCTAAAGTGTATAGCTTCCAGGAAGGGAGGTTTTGATGAGCTTTCCGACCAGATCCAGAACGCGTATGTTGCGTTGGTGCTGAACCACCCGTTCAGCTTCTCCAAGATGATATTCACCTACCTGGTGGAGAACATCGAGGGGAAAGGGAAGGAGGGCTTCTGTATGTACCCCAGATTTATGCAGATGATCATTGACCAGAAGCTCCCTTCCCTGCCAAAGGAGAAGGATGATGCTGTTGCTCTTGATGTCATGGATGACCGACGCTTGGCCGGATGAAGGTATACAGGGGGAAGCAGGTGAAGCCCCCTGTCAGGAGGTTGTTTGGGCATCTGGCCCGTGCTGATTATGTGGCGCCAGCCAAGAGAAAGTGGCGCCACGATGACAGTGATTCGGATGTTGAGCACATTGCTATACCAGATACTGACTCTGATGATGATAGCGGCGACGTCGGGGATGATATGCCTGCTCCATCTAGAGGCACTGATTCAGACGTTATTCCCCCGGGGTCAGCCACTGCCGGAGAGGTCGCTGAGATGGCCGGTTTCCATCAGGAGTTTGTGGCTGGTGATCTAGAGGAGGAGGAGTCAGATGAGGAGCCCCTCACCAGGACTGTGGGAAGTAAAGTTGTTCCCACAGACCACGGGCTTAGGGTGGTTGGTGAACACCCTCGGGACTCCTCAGAGAGAGAGACTGACCCGAACTATGTTCCGGGCTCAGTGGGCAGAGCTGCAGGGGGAGCATCCACTTCCACCGGGACTAGGAGGAAGCGGATGGCTCAACCCCATGGATTGAAGAAGAAGAAGCGTCGCCTGACCTTCGTTACTACTACTTCCACCACCACAGCCACCACTACCACCACTACTGACATACCACCCATCACCACAGCCACCACATCTACTACTCCCACTACCACATCCACCACCTTACCTACCACCACTGTATCCTTCCCATCCACCACCAGACCATTCACATCTACTTCACCAGCATCAGCCCACCGACCCATATTCACCACTGCCACTGCCACCACCACCACACATCATGCTGGACCCTCAGCCCAGCCTTCACATGCTTATGGATTTACTCTACCTCACATCGGGGTAGAGGAGCAGCTCTCAGCGCTTAACCGTATGGTGATGCGTCTGCTTGCTGCAGATGAGGAGAAGGCGGCGCAGATCCGCCAGCTGACCGACCTGACTGCTGCCCAGTCTCAGCAAATGGCAGAGCAGGCTCGGGTGATCGACCAGCAGAGAGTCGAGGTGTCCCAACTCCAGGACCTGCAGGCCCAGTCCGTCAAACGTATAGAGGAGTTGGAGACGACCAACAAGACGATTATGCTGAGGCTAAAGGGGTCGAAGGATGAGCCCCTGAAGCTAAAAAAGGTGACGGGGATGATGGATGATGGATGATGATGAAGATGATGATGATGATGATGAGATGATGATGATGAGATGATGATGATGATGAGGAAGAGACTGAGGAAGACAGGACAGAAGGTCGAGATGATGATGACGAGGCAGAAGGAGGGGATGCGGCTGCATCGGCCTCTGCTTCTGGTCAAGAACGACGATCTAAGCATCGACAGGACCAGTCATCCACTACTTCTGCTCCTCCGAGCGACACGCCCCAGAATCAAGACAAAAGTACTGATTAGATGTCTTATGTATTTATTTATTTTGTACTTGAATCATGTAATGAAAAACAAGTGTGTTGAATGTTTATATATTAAGTTATTTAATTCTGTTTGATTACTTACTAATGGTTTACGTGTTGAATGTTTATATCAAACAGATCCAAACTTTCAAAGGGATGAGTTTGACTTTGCTCCCCTTCAAATGGTCAAGACTCAATTAACCATGATTCTTGACCTACAAGGGATAGTGAGACGGTCGGTGAGTTATACTCCTGAAGAAGGGGAAATAATTCATGACCTATCTGATGAGCAACTGGCAGAGATGTTCAGACTAAATCCTGATGAAATAGTCAAGGATGCTCCGACATTCGACTCAACCAGTGACGAAGAGCTCAACGATGTTGATGAAATCGAGATTGAAGATGTCACTGCCAAGCATTACCCTCAGTATGCTGACAATGAGGGAAATGTGGTCCCCAATCTGGGTGAATCCCTCGTCAGCGATACCTTTGAGGTGTTAGACAAGATGGAGCAAGAGTCAGAGAAAGTAGAGGAAACGGCCCAAGCCTCAAATGATGATGTCGATATCCGAAAGGCTGAATGGGCTGCGTGTTTTGAAGAAGTTAGAGCCCAACGCGCTGCACCAAAACAGGATGCCTACACCAAGCTCTACAGAGTCAAGAAACATCATAAGGTGTCAGGCAGGATTATCTCATGGGCTTATTTTGATGACCTTAACGCTTATGCAGTTAAGAGGGAGCAGGGCATAGAGTACTTCAGGTTCCCACATGATCTGAAGACTCTACCTGGTTTTGAGCTCAACCAGCTGGCTAAGCTAAAGCTGCTGTATGCTGACCCAAGAAAGATGTCAGGCTGGTTTGAGGCTGCCCTGAAGAAGGAGTACCACACCAGATGGGTTAACTTCAGACCACAACAGCCTACGTGGTATATAAGAAGGTCTGAGGTTGATGCCAATACTGGCAAACCCAAGATTATGCTGAAGTGGAGTCCTCCGCGCACTATGTCAAGAATCCCTCTCAGGGAAATGCCACAGGACTTCACTCCACACTTCAAATGGTGGTACTATGATTGGAGAACTGCTGAAGCTGTCATAGTGTTGAATAAAGAGGGCCAAATGGATACTATCAGGGTATTTGACCCAATGTGGCTAACCAACTTGTCTGCTAATGATGTCTATACATTATACAAGTGGCCACTGTTCTATGACACACAAGACATTGTACAAGCCCTCCAGTTCCAAAATGTTATACGACTTTGCTTTGCGTTTGAGATACACGCAGGAGTCACTAAAGAGGAGAAGTACAAGAAGTATAAGGAGGTGATGCAGAAGACAAGAGATTAGATAGATCTAGGTCCAAGGGGGAGTTTGTTGATGCATGTATGTCCCTAGATCATGAGCTGTAATGTAATAAATCTTGTCTGTCTGATTATGATGTAATTGTATCGATTAATGAAATGATATGAATTGGTTGTTACTTGTGATGTTTAATATTTCATTAATGAGTCGTGTTTGAATTGATTGGGTTTATGAATGTTTGAATGATTGCACATTATGTTATATTAATTAAAACATTCAAACTTAACTTAATGAAGTTCTCATGCGAATGGCCCATGCGAATGGACCACACGCATGAATAACTTCATACGATTGACTCAATCGCACGACTGAACCAGGAGACTAGATCAGTCGTATGATTGACACATAAGATTGACTCAATCGCACGACTGAACACTCAGTCGTGCGGATGAATCAACCGCATGGTTCAATCGCACGACTGAACCATACTTATGGCCCAGTCGCACGATTGAATAATACTAACCTATAAATAGACCCAATTCGTCGAAAAACGTAAGCATTCATCCCATTACGATTCCAGACGTACCCTAGCCGTCCAGAAGCCTCCCAAATCGTTCTCCAAGTTCACAGAACACATCAGATCGGTTCCTAATCGATTTCTGACGTTGATTTCAATTCTTGATTGATTCATCGTGTGTTCTCACTGATTGGATCGCCAATCAAATAGGATTTCGCACTATTTGAGTTGGTTTAACACGCAATCACTCGGTATTTTGTTCAAATACCAGGTCCTAACACAACAAAAGCTAGGAATATCCTGATAGCTTCAAGTCTTTCTACAGGAGCAAAAACATCTGTGTACTCAATTCCTTCTTCTTGAGTATACCCTTGAACAACTAGTCTTGCCTTTTTCTTGATGACGAGTCCTCTATCATCCTTCTTATTCCTGAACACCCATTTGGTTCCTATGGTAGTCTTCCCTTGAGGAAGAGGACATATGTTCCAAACCTTTTTCCTTTTGTATTGAAGTAGCTCCTCTTGCATAGCTTCAACCCAACTTCCACCCTTTAGAGCCTCATCAATCTTCTTTGGCTCTATCTGGGACAAAAAACAAGAGTGAAGACAAACATTTGTGAAGATCAAGTATAGGTTTAATGTTAGTTACTTTTGAATGTAATACATTTTTTTTAGTTTTGTAGTCCAGCGAAACCATGAGCGAAATTACAGTTTCGCTCATAGTCAGCTGTTATAGTTCACCGGGCGAAACTGTTGCTTTTGTCGGACGAAACTATAGTTGCGGCAGAACAGTTTCGCTGCCAGCAAAACTGTCTGTGAAACTAAGACTGCTATATATAGATTTGATCATTTTCATTGTTGGGTAATCTTACAAAACCCTAAATCGTTTATCATTGCAATTAATCTTTTGTACCAGTCATTTCACAGAAATATCATTGTGCTTTGTTGTTATTGAGTATATTGATCATTATTCTCTTATTTTGATACACTTGTGATTGTTCTCAATCTTCTTCATCTTAGTTGTCTATATAGTTTGTATTTGATATTAAAACGATTCAACAACTCATTTGTACTGCAAATCGATCAAATGGACAAACAATATGGTATCAGTGCCTTAGTGCTCATGATTTGTTGAGTTTTTGGTTGTTTTTGTTCAATATCAAGTTTTTCATCAATTTCAGATCAAACTAGTGTATTTGATATGGAATTTGCTTTAATTTTTTTTTTTGTGTTTGGAGAAGCTCGTGAATCATCTGATCTCAAATCCATTAATTTTTTGATGATTTCAGATTGATTTTCGTGTTGAAAAAGGTTTTCAGCTTCCTCCGGCGAAATTAGAGATTCATTTAGCAAAACTGTACTGCTCTTCCAGCGAAACTACATGTGTTATCCTATTTGAGGTTGTTTTCAGCTGTCCTGTGAAACTAGCTTTATTGAACGAAAGTTCAACAATGTTTGTGGGTGATTTTCAAGCGAAGTTGCTGCCGAAAGTACCATTAAACGAATGTTCAAGCTTGTTTCGTGCGAAATTGTCGGCGAAACTAAGCAATTTCAGGCATTTGGCTAGCGAAACTGCTGCCGAGATTGCTTGCGAAATTAAAGCAACTCAGCGAAACTAGATTTTCTCTGCGAAATTGTCTGCGAATTTACCAATTTTCAGCGAAACTATTTTCTTCCCAACGAAACTAGTATGTCAAATATGACTTCCCTCACCCTTGCTGATCTGAAAGTGTAGCTCCCAATAGACCTCCGAGACTCATTAACGGGGATAATTTCGAGGATTGGAAGAGATGTCTCAAAGCCTTTTTCTTCTACACTGAACACAATCAATGGGAATCTATCATTTTTGGTCCTCACATAGCAACTGTCGTTGTTGGTGATGTTGTATCTCAAAACAAGGACTCGTCTACATTCACTAAGAAGGATCTGAAGCTGATCGATTGAGACCAGAAAGCTTTTGGAGCACTAACTCTCTGCCTCGAACCAGACATCTACAATCGATTTGCAGAGCATAAGAATACTAAGTCCCTCTTTGATGCTTTATGTGAGTTCTATGATGGTAATGATGAGTTGGTAAAGGATAAGAGCATTCAAGCTGAGAAGGAATTCAACTCCCTTGTGGGATACAAGAACAAGAGTCTCACAGATCGCACAAATCGTTTTCTCACAGTTTCAAGCACACTAAAAAATACGATGAAAAACTTTCCAACAGTGAGCAAGTAAACAGATTGCTAGACTCTCTCCCACCTCAGTGGATCCTTCAGGTGAGAATGCTAAAGCATGAAAGAGGTTTCACTGATTACAAGCTGATGGACATCATCAAAAAGCTTAAATCCTTTGAGTTGGACATGAAGAGAAGGGAATTTAACCAGACCATGATGCCAACATCTGGTTTCACTCAAAATGCTGCATTAGCGTCTTCCGGTGCATGCTCTCATATTCAGACATCTAGTCAAGGAGGAGTGAATACTGATAATTATTCAGGAGGTTGTGGTACTGTTGGGAGAGATTAGACTAATTCGAAAGCAAATATTGAAGCTCTGTTCCATCCGAGACAATGGCTCCTTATGGAATGTTTGTTCAGAGCTATGAAGCTTTAGTGGCAGGGGAGTTGAAAGACAAAGGAATGACAATGGAGGATATGTATCAGGTCGACCCTGATGATCTTGAAGAGACTGACATTCAATGGCAAATGGCAATGTTGACACTTAGAGCTCAAAGATTCATGGAGCGCACTGGAAGAAAGAACTTCGGAGGTCAAAGCTCTAACTCTAAACTGGGATTTGATAAATCTAAGCTGAGGTGTTTTAATTGCAAATAGTTGGGACATTTCAAACGTGAATGTCCATTGCCAATCGTCACTGATCCTAGTAACTCGGGAGTTCCACGATTGGTTTCTAGCGGGAGTAAAGAGGATATGAGTCACAAGAAAGAGACAACTTTGATCTCTAATTTTAATAAGAGTGCTGAGGTTGAAGTGACAAGAGATGAGATTAATCAAGCACTGGTGGCTGAAATCGTTAAGGAAAGGCGAATGTGAACTATGAAGATGAATTTGATCCATTCAAGAACTTAAAGATAATGCTAAGTAGATTCTAAACTGTTTGAATGTGATGAGGAAATTCATATTGATCCAATCCCTACCCCGTTACATAACAGACCTAGAGTAAAAATAACACTGTTTTAGGTGTGGTAAAGATGATCATGTAGTTAGAATTGTCCAGAACTACATCATAGACATGTTAATAGGAATTCATTTGGGAACAAATTAACAAATTAGTTAATAATTTCTTCTGTAAGAAATCTGTTCTTCCTAATCCCTAAGTTGTTCAAACTTGGGTCCCCATTTCACGTGGTTAACCTGTTCTTTGATATGTTTGAAGGAGTCATCCACGAAGGTCGTCAATAGTGTATGGCATGTGGATAGTGGATGCTCCAGACATATGACGAGGCTTAAGGACTTATTGACCAATTATCGAATAATAAATGGAGGATATGTCGCATTTGCTGCGACAAGTAAGGAGGGAAAATGATCGGTCAAGGACAAGTTTCCAATGGGTCTCCAACTTTAGAGAGAGTCAATTATGTACCTGAGCTTGCATTTAATCTGTTGACTGTCTCTCCGATTTGTGATAAGGACATTTCGGTCTTGTTCAAGTCCAATTAATGTCTCTTTTTAAATCTGAGATTGATATTCCGGATGAGATGGTACTAAGAGGGCTCTGAGAAAGAATGATACATATCTTCTTGACATGGGTTCAAGGGAGCCAAGATCTACCGTCACCTGTCTTCTTTCCAAAGCCTCCACTTCCGAGTCTTTTCTATGGCATCGCAGATTTGGCCACGTTAATTTCAAAAATATAAACAAATTTGTTAAAACAATCTCGTTAGGGACTACCTTAAAATATTTTTGTGGTTGAAAAATGTATGGCATGTGCCAATGGTAAACAACATAAGAAACCACACAGCCAAAACTCAAAAATAGCATATCTAATCCCTTAGAGTTGTTACACACCGATTTGTTTGGCCCAATCAGTGTTAATCTATTGCTAAAATTCTTTCTATCATCATGTTATAATAGATGATTTTTCTAGATACTCTTGGGTGAGATTTATTTCTCACAAGGGAGAGGCTGCTGAGGAGCTGCAGAAGCTAATTATTTCAATCGAATCTATAAGCAAGAGAAAAATTGTGGCAATCTGAAGTGACAACGGTACCGAATTTAGAAATCAGATCTTTGATTCGTTTTGTGCTGCTAGGGGAATTTTAAGAAAATCAGTGCTGCGAGGACCCCTGAACAGAACGGTGTAGCTGAACAAAAAAATAGCACCCTCATTGAAGTTGCTCGTACGATGCTGATTGAATCCTCCTTACCCATTATCTTTTAGGCGGAGGTGGTGAACTGTGCTTCATATGTTCTAAACAAGGTGTTGATAGTCAAGGACAAAATGAAGACTCCTTATGAACTTTTCATAAGAGAAGCCTTTAATTGACTTCTTTTGACCATTTGGCTGCTCCTGCACTTTATTGAATACTCAAGCACAGAAGACGAAATTCGGTGCCATGTCTGGTCCAGTCTGATTGTTATATCTTCGTCGATCATTATTCTTCTTCTCAAAAGGCTTATTCGGGTATATAACAAGAGAACACGTATTGTCTAAAATTCGTTCTCTATGATTGGCAGAATCTAATTCCTCCGATGTTCGATCTCAACCAGCATGGTTCTTTGACTCCGATATGGTGTTTAACTCATTAATCTTTCTGTCTTCGATGATGATGCGTCTATCTCCAATGTTCAAACAAATATCATTCCTCCAACTCCATTACTTGTCATTCCTCAAGCCCACTCCACCCCATCTGCAAATGATGCCACCTCCACCGTTTCTGCATCTCTTCTTCCTTCATCACCAACATCTACCTCATCACAGCCAGTCCCATCCGTCTCACCACCATCTACCCATCAACAATCTATCTGTCAACCATCTCCAAACACCCTGCCTATACCCACTAATTTCAAAACCTTGAAAGATCATCCTCATGAACATCATTGGTTCTATCACCGATGGAGTACACGTAGAGTCAATCTGGTTTGATTAACATTTGTCTCTTCTCTTGTTTTATATCCCAAATCATCCGAAAAACGTTCATGCAGCTCTCCAGGACCCTTGCTGGGTTGAATTGATGCAATTAGAGCTAAAACAGTTCAGAAAACTCAAAGTGTGGACTCTGGTCGATCTTCCACCAAACAAATGCCCATTTGGCACGAAATGGGTTTTTAAGAACAAACCCGCTGACCGTGGCATTGTGGTGCGCAACAAATCAAGATTGGTGGTGCAAGGATTTGCTCAAGAAGAAGGGATAGACTATACCGAAGTTTTTGCTCCTGTTGCCGGTCTTGAGGCCATAAGATTTTTTTCTAGCTCATGCCGCTCATAAATAGTTCAAAGTCTATCAGATGGATGTCAAATGTGCCTTCCTTTATGGAGACATTGATGAGGAGATATATGTGTGTCAACCACCAGGTTTTGAGGATCCCGATTTTCCTGGGAAAGTTTATAAGCTTGACAAGTCTCTTTATGGTCTTCATCAGGCACCTCAAATCTGGTATGAGACCCTAACACAGTATCTCTTAAGCAATGGATTCTCTCGTGGCACCATCGATATGACTTTATTCAAGAAGGAAGTGGATGGTGTGATGCTAATCGTACAAGTCTATGTCGATGATATTATCTTTGGCTCCACCAATCCAAAGATATGTCGGGTGTTTGAGGAGGTAATGCGTAGTCGTTTTGAAATGAGCATGGTGGGGGAAATGTGCTTTTTCCTTGGGCTGCAAGTTAAACAAAAGCCAGAAGGAATCCTCATTTATTAAGAGAAGTATATTAAAGAGATGTTAAAGAAATTCAAGATGGATGACGCTTCTCCTGAAATGACTCCATTTACTACTCAAACGTGCTTCACTCTTGACGAGAACGGGAAACCTATTGATCCTCATTTGTACAGATCTATGATCGGTTCCCTTATGTATCTTACAACAAGTCGTCCCGACATCACCTTTGTTGTAGGATATTGTGCTCGATACCAATCTGCCCCGAAATAGTCTCATGAAAAAGCTGTAAAACGAATTTTTCGTTATCTTAATGGCTCTTCTTGTTTAGGTCTTTGGTATCCTTATGGTGGGAATTTTGACTTACAGCATATTCTGATAGTGATTCTAAGGATTGCAGGTTAAACAGAAAGTCGGTTACTGGTGGGTGGCAATACTTGGGAAATTGTCTGGTTTCATGGCAAAGCAAGAAACAGACCACTGTTTCTCTCTCTACGGGAAAAGCATAATACATTGTTACCTCTAGTTGCTATTCACAAGTACTCTGGATCCAGCACCAGATGATTGACTATGGGATAAACTTTCTCCATTCATCGTTTTTCCTTGACAACGAAGCAGCTATTGGGATCGCCAAGAATTCTATTCATCATTCCAGAACCAAGCACATTGAGACACGGATTCATGCAATCCGTGATGCTCAGGAAAAGGGTTTTATTGATATTATTCCCATTGACACTGTAGATCATGTTTAGGTTGGACTCACCTTATTTAGATTGTCTAATTTTACTTGTAATAGGTCTTTTGTTAGTTTCCTTTTGTATGTACTTAGTTATGTATTTTGGGAGTCCAGCGAAACTGTGAGCGAAACTATAGTTTCACTCACAGTCAGCTGATTAGTTTTCCTGGTGAAACTACTGTTTGGCATGGCGAAACTATAGTTTCGGCAGTACAGTTTCGCTGACAGCGAAACTGTCTGCGAAACTATAGACTGCTTTATATAGATTTGATTTTTCTCTTAGTGGGTAAGCTTGCAAAAACCCTAATCGTGAACCATTATTGCAAGTTGCCTTTTCAAAGCAGTTATTACACAGAATTATCATTGTGCTTGAAGTTATTGATTGATTATGATGTTCATTGTCTTATATTGAATGAGTTCTTATTGTGATCAATCTTCTTTGGTTATGTTGCTTATTGTCTTTGTTGGATATTGAACGATTCTTCATATCATTTGCACTGTAAAACGATCAAATGGACCAACAAAATGGTATCAGAGCCTTAGTGCTCTTGATTTGTTGAGTTTTTGGTGGTTTTAGTTCAATATCTAGTTTCAATCAATTTTCAGTGCATTATTAGGTGTTTTTGATATGGAAATTGATTAAGTTTTGCTAGATTTTGGTTGTGGAAGATCTTCTAATCATCAGATCTCAAATTCATTGAGTATTTGATGATTTCAGATTGATTTTGGGTTGAAAAAGGTTTTTGGTTCGACCAGCGAAACTACTGTTCTTTCAGCGAAACTACGGTCATCTTTCAGCGAAACTGTAGGTGTTATCACTATTGAAATCGTTTTCTAGTTGATCTGCGAAACTAGTCTTTTGAACGAAAGTTCACCAGTACTTGTGAAGGTTTAACAAGCGAAATTGCTGCCGAAAGTGATTTTGAACGAATGTTCAAGCTTGTTTCGTGCGAACTTATCAGCGAAACTAAGCCTGTTGTGACAATTGGCTAGCGAAACTGCTGCCGAAATTGTCAGCGAAATTAGCCTCCTCTGCGAAATTAACTTTTTCTGCGAAATTGTCAGCGAAATTTTCTCTTCTCTTGCTGAAAATGCATCAATCCTAGCGAAACTACAATGTCAAAGTTAACATAACTCACTCTTGCAGATCTCGGAAGTGTTGCTCCCAATAGACCACCAAGACTCATTAACGGAGACAATTTCGAAGATTGGAAGAGATGTCTTAAAGCTTTCTTCTTCTACACTGATCACAATCAATGGGAATCAATTATTACTGGTCCTCACATACCAAATGTCTCTATTGGTAATGTTGTCACTCAGAATAAAGACCCGTCTTCTTTCACTGAAAAGGATCTGAAGTTGATTGCTCATGATCAAAATGCTTTTGGTGCTTTAACTCTATGCCTGGCACCAGACATTTACAATCGTTTTGCAGAGCATAAAAATGCTAAATCTCTTTACGATGCCCTATGTGAGTTATATGATGGTAATGCAAATTTGGTAAAGGATAAGAGCATTCAGGCTGAGAAGGAATTCAATTCTTTTGTTGGAAACAAGAATGAGAGTCTGACAGATCTCACAAATCGTTTCTTGACTTTTTCAAGCACCTTAAAGAAATATGATGAAAAGCTTTCCAACAGTGAACAAGTTAACAGGCTTCCAGATTCTCTCCCACCTCAGTGGAGTCTTCAGGTGAGGATGCTTAAACAAGAAAGAGGGTTCACAGACTACAAGCTGATGGATATTATCAATAAGCAGAAATCCTTTGAGTTGGACATGAAGAGACAAGAATTTAACCAGACTATGATGCCTAAATCTTGTTTTTCATAAAATGCTACTTTATTGTTGTTTGCTGCAAGTTCTCAAATACAGAATTCAATTCACGGAGGAATTAATACAAGTACTTTCTCAGGTGGAAACACTAGTGTTGGAAGAGATCTGGGTAATTCTAAGGCCAATGTTGAAACTTCAATCCCATCAGAAACAATGGCTCTTTTTGGAATGTTCGTTCAAAGCTATGAAGCACTTGTAGCTAGAGAGTTGAAAGGGAAGGGAATGACTATGGAAGACGTGTATCAGGTGGATCCTGATGATCTTGAAGAAACTGATATTCAATGGCAGATGGCTATGTTGACCCTTAGAGCTCGAAGATTTATGGAAAGAACTGGTTGAAAGAACTTCGGTGGTCAAACATCTAATTCAAATCAGGGATTTGATAAATCCAAATTGAGATGCTTCAACTATAAACAATTGGGACACTTCAAACGTGAATGTCCATCACCAATTGTCACAAATTCTAGTAATTCAGGAGTTCCAAGACTAACAGCTAAGAAAGAAAAGGAAGATGTGAATCACAAAAAAGAGACTGCATTGATTTCTAACTTTGATTGGAGTGCTGAGGTTGAGGAAACAAGAATTGAGATAAATCATGCTTTGGTTGCTGAGCTTGTTGAAAGGAATGAGAAGGAAGATGGTAAAGATGGATTTGACCTTTTCAAGGAATTCAAAAGGGAATATGTCATCTGTGATTGAGAAAGAAGAGAAAGATGCTGGAATTGGGGAAGGTAAATCTGCAGGTTAAAGGAGGAAGGAAGTTCATGTGCTAGGCAGAGAAAGGATTATGTTGATGATGCTGCCACCATTGAGGAAAAGAAGTCAAGTACTCCAGTGTGCCAATGTGAAAAAGCGTTAGCTGCTGAAAGGATGGTGATGGGACTTCCATATGAGGTAATTCAGGATATGTGCTCATCTGCTTGTAAAATTAGATTATTTGAGATTAATAAAGCTAATCGTCTATTAATTGATAATGAAAAGGTTTAAAGCGAATCAACGATGAACTTATATCAATGAATCAAAATACTTTGTTAAATTAAATGAGGCTTTAAAAGAAAATGATCATTGAAAACGAATTGTTTTGGAAAGAAATGTTAAAATTAACACTTTGACTGAAAGTGTTGCCTTGCTGAATTTGAAACAAGCAAACTTCAGTCAAAGTTAGTCAAATGCTGGAATGAAACATGATGATCTATGTAAATCTCAACCGGGAACTAGGATTAAAACGGGATTGGGTTATGAAAACATAAAGGTCTATCTGTTGGATTCTATATGCCCAAGACACATAGAACATTGATGCGGTTAGTATGTCATGATCCAAGTCAGGTTATACCCAATAACAAGCTTTGCAATCAGCGAGAATTATTCAATTGATGATATGATCATGCAATTAAATAATAACACCAAATTTAGAAAATGGGTTTTCTAAATAAGTTGCATATGAGATGGAACAACTTGTTAGGATATTTTGTTCAAGAATATTACTTAGTGTTATTTAAGTTAGTTAGATAACATTAAATAATAAAAGAGTGTATAAGTTATATAATTAAAAGTTAATTGTACAACTTATAAGGGACTAGTTTTATAAGATTGTTTAATTAGTTTTTGGGGGGAAAACCCTTTGAAGACCCCATTTCAGCCGCCCCCCCTCTCCTATGAGAGGTCATTTTCCCTTCTTGTAATTTACACCTCTTTATTACTAGTCCCACACTCAAGACAACCATCTCTTTTCACATGCAAAATACAACTTAGAAACTCCTATCTCTCTCTCAAAACTCTCGATTTCCAGCAGCTTTTGGAGAGGCATTCGAGTAATTTTGGTGTTCATCTCCCTAGTAAGAAGAGGTGTTTGCAAGTTACTTGGGGTATACAAGCTTGAGGGGTCCTTTCCTTGGAGCCTTGGCCGATTTTTGAGCATCTATCTTCCCCTTTTGGTCGAGTTTCAAGCTGCTGAAAGGTAGTTTTTCACAGCTCATTGTAGCTGTGATTTTATGTTCATTTACATATGTTCATAGCTTGCTTATTCACATAATGATCCTTTTGTTTTGGGTTTGTTTTATACATATATATGTCACCATAAAACATGAAATTTCAGCTTTATAATCATGTTTTAAAATATATTTATCCGCTGCGTTTTTCTAAAAGTTTAAGAGGTTAAACTTTGGTTTTATGTTCTAACAAACCCAACAATGGCATCAAGAGCCGGTTATGTGGATAGCTTGCTTGTTCTTATCCTTTAAAAATCATTTTATGGGACTTTATTACCCTTTTAAGGGCTGCAATATTCTTGTATGTTGAATCCCCAAACTTTCAAGGTTATATTACACATGCTTGGGTTTAAACCTTGAAAGATATGTATGTTGATATGTATGTTGTTTGGACAATGTTTAAAGCCCGAAATTTCAGTTTATGTTGGCTAAAATTTCGTGGGTTTTAGAGGGGATTCATTGTTATTTTGGATGGTATGATGAATGTTAATATTGGTGCATAATCTAGCCTTTGGCCTTGTGTTGTTTGGATGATTGCAATGGTTGTATTTGTTTATTCAATGGGGTTGTATATTTATTTATTTGTGCTTTGTTTAAAATGTAATTTATCTATTTATTCATTGGGATGTAATAATGGATTAGGTGCATTTTCATTTTACTAGATGTCTTGTATTAGGACTTTATATCTTGTAATATGAAGACGTATGCATTGGAAGCACAAAGGAGAAACATGGAGCATTTTGGATGTGGTTTCAAGTGGGAGGTTTTTGGAAGCTTTCTATGTGTTTTGTTATGACCCTTAGGAATGCCTATGGACCACACTTGTGATGGCAAACAAGTGTGGACCACTTTAGATGCTATGGTTATTCACATATGCTATGTTGTTTTGTTTATATCATTGTGGTTGATGGCATGTATGTGATATTTGCTTTAACAACCTTTCTATGATCTAACAATCTAAAAATGGTTCTTAATCATTAAAAGGCAATAAATGGTTATTAAAATGATTTAATGATTTAAAGATTAAAATAGGTTTTAATCAAAGGACCATAGGGTATCTTGTATTTGAAAGCATGCAAATACAAGTACATAGAGTTTTTTCTAAAACTTAATTATGAAATCTCTAATATTTCAAAACGAGATCAACACCGTCCTTTTACACAACACTTGAGTCACTTGGGAACTCTTAGTGGGATAAAGGTCACCTAACCATTTTGAGGGAACTTGTGATTTGAGGTGAGAATGCCTTATTTGTGGGATAAAGGTCACCTAACCACCTATTTTGGCAAACTCACACGTGGATGTAAGTAGGGTGTCTTGATTTGCAAACCATGTCAAATGGATCACCTACGATGTGGTTTCCAAATGGTGTTGATGGGATTAACATGTCGACTTTACATATGATGTTTCAAGTCGATCCCATATCTCTAGAAGTTGCAAATGGTTGCAATCGTCATCGTTGACCACCTCATTAATTTAAATCGTGGGATAAAGGTCACCTAACCACAATTTAAATAAAATGTTGAATTCCAGATTTTAATATGAAAATGGCCATAAAAGGTATTTATTATTAAAATAACAATATCAAAAATACTAAAATAGATCTTTGTTAAATTTTGTAGATGGCCTCCAATAATGATAATCATGATAACTCATCTGCGTCCGCCCAATCTTTACGAGCGATTCTCCAAAAGGAACGTCTAAATCATAACAATTTTATTGATTGGTATCGAAACTTGAGAATCGTTCTCAAGCAAGAGAAACGATCATACGTTTTAGACGACCCTATCCCCGATCAACCTGCTAAGGATGATGAGGAGGCCTTTAACGATTGGTTAAAATACACTGAGGACTCGGTCCAAGTGTCTTGTCTCATGCTAGCGAGCATGATCGTGATCTCCAAAAGGAGTATGAACATCACGGAGCTTATGACATGATAACCCTGCTGAAGGAAACGTTCCAACAGCAAGCGAGGGTTGAGCGCTTCGAAACGGTTCGAGCACTCCACGCATGTCGTATGGACGACAACCAATCGGTTTCATCTTATGTACTTAAGATGAAAAGCAACATTGACAGCCTCGAAAGGCTTAATTGTCCTGTCTCGAAGGAATTGGCCACGGATTTGATCCTCAATGGCCTTACCAAGAAGTTCGAGACATTCGTGTTGAACTACAACATGAATGCTTGGGACAAAAGCATTGGTGAGCTTCACTCAATGCTCAAAACGGCCGAGGCGGCCATGGGTAAAAGGGTTTTACCCGTTCTCACCATTAATGAAGGTGGGAACAAGAAAAGGCCTCATCCCACACCCAAGGAAAAGGTTGCCAAGGGCAAGGGACCCGTATGGGGAAAAGGGAAAGGGGTGGTAAGGGTACCACCCAAACCACAAGAGAAGAAGCAAAAGGTTGCTTCCAATGACCCATGCTTCAAGTGTGGGGAGATTGGACATTGGGCAAGGAATTGTCTCGTCCATCTCCAAGAGTTGAAAGCAAAGAGGGATGCCGGGCAGACCTCAGGTACAATATACATGATCCATATTGATTTAAACATGACATCCTCTAACACATGGGTATTAGATACCGGATGTGGAACTCACATTTGCAATTTGTTGCAGGGGTTCAAAAGAAGCAGTAACTTCAACAAAGGGGATGTTAGCCTCTACATGGGCAATGGGGCTAAAGTTCAAGTTGAAGCCCGTGGTGACTACATCTTGAAACTTCCAAATGGTTTGGAAGTAATTTTGAACAATGTTTTGTATGCTCCTAGTTTGACTAGGAATATTATTTCTGTAGCCCTATTAAAACAATTTGGATATGTATTATCATTTGTTGAAAAAGATATTCATGTTTCTTTAAATGATATGTTCTACTTTAAAGCTATTCCATTAATGGTATTTATGAATTGGTTCATGAAAATACTTTAAATAGTTCATTGTACCAAACTAGCACCAAGAAACTCAAGTTGGATTTGAGTGATACCTATCTTTGGCATTGTCGTCTTGGTCATATAAACAAGAAAAGAATTCAAACACTACAAAAGAATGGTCTTTTAAAAACAAATGAATATGATTCATTTGATGTGTGTGAGTCTTGTTTACATGGTAAAATGACTAAGGCACCTTTTAGTGGCAAAGCCAAAAGGGCAAAAGATTTATTAGGAATCATACATTCGGATGTATGTGGTCCTTTTAAGCCAATGACTAGGAATGGTGAAAGATACTTCATTACCTTTACCGATGATTATAGTCGCTATGGGTATGTGTACCTATTAAGACACAAAGATGAAGCTTTTGAAATGTTCAAGATCTTTCAAAATGAAGTACAAAATCAACTCAACAAGTCGATTAAAGTTCTCCGCACCGATAGAGGAGGTGAATACCTAAGTGATGCTTTTTAAGATCATCTTAGGAGTTGTGGGATTGTCTCACAACTCACTCCACCTGGAACACCACAACATAATGGTGTGTCTGAGAGGAGGAATCGAACCTTATTGTATATGGTCCGATCTATGATGGCTAGAAGCACATTGCCTCTATCATTTTGGGGTTTCGCTTTGCTCTTCGCGGCCCGTATTCTAAATATGGCCCCAACCAAAAGGTGGAAAGGACACCCTTTGAGATATGGCATGGAAGAGTTCCATCCCTATCATACTTAAGGGTCTGGGTTGTGAGGCTTATGTTAAGACTCCCACCCCAAACAAATTGGAAGTCCGATCCACCAAGTGTATCTTTGTTGGATATCCTAGAGATTCTATGGGATATTATTTCTATGATCCACTGGAACAAAAGGTGTTTGTTGCCAAAAAGGGTGAGTTCTTAGAAGCAAAGTTTCTTATGGAAGGAACTAGCAGTAGAACAGTGGATCTTGAGGATGATCAAGTGGTTGATCAATATACATAAAACGTTCGCAGATCTGGTGGAATTTGTAATCCACCTGAAAGATATGGATTTTTCGTTGATGGATGCTATGTGGTAGATTCCGATGAACCAACCACCTATCGTGATGCAATGTCCAATTTGGATTGTGACAAATGGGTTGAAGCCATGAACGTTGAGATGAAATCCATGTATGACAATCAAGTATGGGACTTGGTTGTACCACCTCTTAACTCCAAAGTTGTTGGAAGTAAGTGGGTTTTCAAGAAGAAAACCGATATGCATGGAAACTTGGATACTTATAAAGCTATACTTGTAGCAAAAGGTTTCACTCAAACTCAAGGGTTGACTATGATGAAACTTTTTCACCTGTTGTGATGCTAAAATCTATTAGGATATTGTTTGCCAAGCTGCTCATTATTATTATGAGATTTGGCAAATGGATGTCAAAACCGCTTTCCTAAATGGATATCTTGAGGAAGATGTCTATATGGTTCAGCCTGAAGGTTTTGTCGATCCAAAACATCCTGATAAAGTATGCAAGTTAAAGAAATCAATCTATAGATTGAAACAAGCATCAAGAAGTTGGAATCACCGTTTTGATGAAGAAGTAATCAAATTTGGATTCATCAAGAACGCTGATGAAGCTTATGTATATAAGAAAGCTAGTGGGAGCATCATCACTTTCCTAGTATTATATGTTGATGACATACTACTATTTGGAAATGACATTCCAACCTTGGAAGGTGTAAGAACCTGGATTGGAAGTTGTTTTTCCATCAAGGATCTTGGTGAGGCCGCCTATATTCTGGGAATAAAGATCTATAGGGATAGATCAAGGCGGTTGATTGGTTTAAATCAAAGTGCATACATTGATAAAATCTTGAAAAGGTTCAAGATGGAGAACTCTAAGAAAGGTACGGTACCTATTCAAAGAGGAACGATATTGAGTACGACTCAATGTCCTAGCTCAAAGGATGAGCAAGATAAAATGAAGGCAATCCCATACGCATCCTTATTGGATCCATCATGTATGCAATGATATGCACTCGACCGGACGTGTCATGCGCCTTAAGCATGACAAGCCGATACCAGCAAAATCCTAGAAATAGTCATTGGATGGCTGTTAAGAACATACTTAAGTACCTAAGGAGGACAAAAGATATGTCCTAATCTATGGATCTGGTGATGAGGAGCTCGTTGTAAAAGGTTACACAATGCGAGTTTCCAAACCGATCGTGATGATTCATGGTCACAATTGGGATATATATTCATTCTTAATGGACGAGCGGTCTCTTGGAAGAGCTCCAAACAGATGTGGTGGCTCTATCAACTACAGAATCAAATACGTCGCCGCCTCATTGGCAGCTCAAGAAGCTGCATGGTTGAAGAAATTCATTGCCGATCTAGGGGTTGTCCTCTCCATTCAGGACCCCCTAGAGATCTTTTGTGATAACGAGGGTGCGATTGCCCAAATCTAGGAACCTCGTGCTCATCAAAAGACTAGGCACATTGAGCGGAGATTCAACTACATACGAGATGAAGTTGAAAAGGGAAAGATATGTATTCGCAAAGTTCACACGGATCAAAACATTGCGGATCCTCTCACGAAGCTCCTTGAAAAGGCAAAGCATGAAGGTCATACTTGTGCCATGGGACTTCGATATTTTAGTGATTGGATTTGATCTGTATTTTTGTATTTGGATATGTGGAACCTTTTATTATTTGAATAAAATTATTTGGTTATAATGTTTCAATTAATGTTCCAATTTAGCATGTTTAATCCATGAGTAAATTGTTTACTCTAAATGTCCGTAGTCGTTCAGACTTGTGGGAACAAGTGTGAGGGTAAGATTATTATGAACTTGGATTGGTTGATATTCATAAGGATGAGTATAGAGCAATGGGTTGCTACCAAGGTTCATAGATATTTGTGGGATACAAGTATTGGACTAACCCGCATCTCAAATTTACTACAAGGAATCTTATTGATTGATCATAAGTAAATTTGAGTAAAGGCGAATATCATTTGGTATCCTCAGACCTGAGATACATATTAGGTTTTGATATTCACCAAGTGTCATATCTTGATCTGGTTATCCGTTGTTCTGAAATAATGGACAGTACATGAGACTATGTTTAGGTGTGACACAAGGTGATTGTGAGAAACGTATGTAGTCAAGATGGGATTTGTTCCCCTTATTCGTTGAGAGTTAGATGTCTAAGGCCTAGATAAGTTAAATCAACAAGGAATGATCACTCTGTGTCCTTGGATTTAACATGACATCTGTAACAAAAGGATAGATGATTAACTCACCTAAATCATTTCAAGTAGGATACTTGAATGGGATGATGTTATTGAATGGCTATAAGTCATGCGTATTAAGGGTAGTAAACCGTTGTTAGGCGGTATTTACTGCTTGCATCAATCTTCTATGAATCTTGTGCAAGTGGGAGATTGTTGGATTCTATATGCCCAAGACACATAGAACATTGATGCGGTTAGTATGTCATGATCCAAGTCGGGTTATACCCAATAACAAGCTTTGGAATCACCGACAATTATTCAATTGATGATATGATCATGCAATTAAATAATAACACCAATTTAGAAAATGGGTTTTCAAAATAAGTTGCATATGAGATGAAACAACTTATTAGGATATTTTTCAAGAATATTACTTAGTGTTATTTAAGTTTTAGATAACATTAAATAATAAAAAGAGTGTATAAGTTATACAATTAAAAGTTAATTGTACAACTTATAAGGGACTAGTTTATAAGATTGTTTAATTAGTTTTTGGGGGAAAACCCTTTGAAGACCCCATTTTGGCCGCCCCCCTTCCTATGAGAGGTCATTTTCCCTTCTTGTAATTTACACCTCTTTATTACTAGTCCCACACTCAAGACAACCATCTCTTTTCACATGCAAAATACAACTTAGAAACTCCTATCTCTCTCTCAAAACTCTCGATTTCCAGCAGATTTTGGAGACGCATTCGAGTAATTTTGGTGTTCATCTCCCTAGCAAGAAGAGGTGTTTGAAAGTTAGCTTGGGTATACAAACTTGAGGGGTCCTTTCCTTGGAGCCTTGTCGATTTTTGAGCATCTATCTTCCCCCTTTTGGTCGAGTTTCAAGCTGCTAAAAGGTAGTTTTTCACAGCTCATTGTAGCTGTGATTTTATGTTCATTTACATATGTTCATAGCTTGCTTATTCACATATAATGATCCTTTTGTTTTGGGTTTGTTTTATACATATATATGTCACCATAAAACATGAAATTTCAGCTTTATAATCATGTTTTAAAACATATTTATCCGCTGCGTTTTCTGAAAGTTTAAGAGGTTAAACTTTGGTTTTATGTTTTAACAAACCCAACACTATCCTCCTCCTAGTACATATTGTTATTCTCCTATGCCTGTTCCTCATCCTTCTAATGATTTAATCAAAACAAATACTCACAGTCGTCTGCAGGTTTAGAGGGTGTTAACTCTAAGCACGTTCGTGAAGACTACGACTATGGACCAACTAGTGGGCTTGGATGCATTAGTATTAGTACACCTGATTGTCAGCAGTCTGTTTTAGATCACAAGTCTAGTTTAAATTCTATTTTTGTTTCTAGTTCTCCTGTAACAGAATCTGTTGTCTCATGTTCTCATGACGGTTCTATTTCAGCTTTTAATTAAGTACATTATGGTGGTGTCTTTTGTTCTGGTGATGATTATGATGCAACTGATCTTTCTACAAAGTCAACCGAAAAATTAAAACTAATTGTTTTGAAAAATTCTTTCTTAACCCATTCCATCTTTCACTCCATCAAATATGTCTTTATCTGATGAAAGAATTGCCTCTTCATCTGAAACTAGTATTCCACTGGTACGTCGGACGAACATTCATCTATTTTTGTAAATAATATTCTTGTTCAAATAACTTCGACCTCGTGGCATGTATGAGACATTTAGTGACATTGATTCTAGTGTATCTGAATGTGATGAGGAAATTATCATTGATCATATTCTTACCTTATCACATCACAGACCTAGACACAAACCTCATTGTTTCAGGTATGGTCAAGAGGACAATCTTGTCAAGAATTGTCCTACATTGCTTCATGGTCATCTTAATAGGAACTGTTTCAGAAATAAATTAACAAAATTGGTTAATAATTTCTTTTGCAAAAAATCTGCTTCACCTAAGATAAAGTTGTTCAATCTTGGGTTTCTATTACACCTGGTTAATTGGTTTATTATTTCATTTCAGGAGTCATCCACTAAGATTGTAAATAGCTTGTGACATACAGATAGTGGTTGCTCCAAACATATGACAGGGCTGAAACACTTGCTGACAAATTATCGGATTATTGATGGAGGATATGTTGCTTTTGCTGGTGACAAAAAGGGTGGAAAGATTATTGGGCAAGGAGAAGTTACCAATGGTTCTTTAACCTTGGAAAAAGTCAATTATGTTCCTGAGCTGGCATTTAATCTTCTGAGTGTCTCTCAAATTTGTGTTAAAGACATTCCAGTCTTGTTAAATCTGATGAATGTCTATTTTTAAAATCAGAGATTGATATTCCAGATGATTTGATTCTTATGCGTGCTCCAAGAAAACATGACACATATATTCTTGATATGAACTCCAGCGAGTCAAAGTCTACTACAACTTGTCTTCTTTCTAAAGCTTCAACCTTTGAGTCTCTTTTATGGCATCGTCGATTAGGCCATGTTAATTTTAAAATAATAAACAAATTAGTAAAAAACAATCTCGTTAGAGGACTCCCTTCAAAAGATTTTTCTGTTAACGAAAAATGTATGGCATGTGCCAAGGGCAAACAACACAAGAAACCACATAAGCCCAAACTTGAAAATAGCATAACTTGTCCTCTCGAGTTGTTACATACTTATTTTTTTGGCCCATTAGCGTTAAATCTATTGCTAAAAAATCAATTTTCCTTGTTGTTACAGATGATTTCTCCAGACATTCATGGGTGAGATTTCTTGCACACAAAGGAGAGGTTGTTGAAGAATTGCAAAAAATTAATTCTTTCTATCAAACAATCAGCAAGAGAAAGGTTATGGTCTGAGAAGTGACAACGGCACTGAATTCAAAAATCAGATTCTTGATTCACTCTGTGCTCAAAGGGGATTGTGAGACAGTTTAGTGCTACAAGGACACCTCAATAGAATGGTGTAGCCGAACGAAAGAATCGCTCTCTCATTGAAGCTGCACGTACAATGCTGATAGAATCCTCGTTACCCATTATCTTTGGGCTGAAGCCGTAAACTGCTTCATATGTTCTAAACCGAGTGTTGATTGTGAAGGACAAAATGAAGACTCCTTATGAACTTTTTCATAAGAGGAAACCTCTAATTGACTTCTTTCGGCCATTTGGTTGCTCTTGCACTCTTCTGAATACTCAATCTGAAAATACAAAGTTTGGTGCCGTGTCTGATGACTGTTACTTTGTTGGTTACTCTTCTTCTCAAAAGGCCTATCGAGTTTATAACAAGAGAACACATATTGTTCAAGAGTCGTTCTATGTTGATTGGCAGGAGTCTAACTCTTCTGATGTTTGAATGAACCAGCATGGTTCTTTGACTCCGATACTGTGTTTAATTCTTTCAATCTTCCAGTTTTCGACGATGATACGTCCACTCCAAATGCTCAACTAATATTATCTCCTCCACTCCATCACCTGTCCATTCCAACTCGTCAGCAAATGATGCCATTTCAGCTGATGTTAGTTCATCTTCTCCATTGCTTGATCTGGCACCAATACCTGATTCTTCTTCACCAACATCTCTTCCTTCATCACCTACATCTATCCCCTCACACAACCAATTCCATCTCTCTCTCCCTCGTCTAATTTTCACAATCTGTGAGCGAAACTTCTCCAAACACCTTCCCTTCGGACACCGACTACAAAACTTTGAAAGATCTTCCTCTTGACAATGTTATTGGATCTATCACTGATGGTGTTCGGACGCGGAGTCAATCTGGTTTGATTAATATCTGCCTCTTCTCTTGCTTCATCTCTCAAACTATCCTGAAAAATATGCATGCCGCTCTATTGGATGCATGCTGGGTGGAGTCAATGCAATTGGAGCTCCAAAAATTCAGAAAGCTTAAAGTTTGGACCTTGGTTGACTTGCCTCCCAACAAATGCCCAATTGGTACAAAATGGGTGTTTAGAACAAACCGGATGATCATGGTGTGGTGGTGCGTAACAAGTCTAGACTAGTTGTGCAAGGTTTTGCTCAAGAAGAAGGGATTGACTATACTGAAGTCTTCGCTCCAGTCGCCCGTCTTGAAGCAATCAGATTTTTCTTGCTCATGCTGCTCATAAAGAGTTCAAGGTCTATCAGATGGACGTCAAGTGTGCTTTTCTCTACATAGACATTTATGAGGAGATATATGTGTGTCAACCACCAGGTTTTGAGGATCCTGACTTTCCCGATAAGTCTTTAAGCTTGACAAGTCTCTGTATGGTCTTCATCAAGCACCTAGGATCTGGTATGAGACCCTAACACAGTATCTCTTAAGCAATGGTTTCTCTCGCAGTACCATCGATATGACCCTCTTAAAAAGGAAGTGAATGGTGAAATGCTTTTTGTCCAAGTTTATGTTGACGATATTATTTTTTTAGGTAAAGGGATTTACCCTGGTGATTTTATAAAATAACTATAAAAAACAAGTAGAGTGGAAAGCCCACTCTAATCATCTTGGACATACCCAGAGACTGTAAACAACCAAGCTAACAGGAAAACAACAACCTATCAACAAGAAAACAACCAAAAACGAAATCCTATCTATCAAACTCCATCATTCTCCTCTTGTTGATCATGAATACCCCATCGATGCAACATACTAACAAACCGAGCATCCCTCTTGGGCTTTATCCCTGATTTTATAGCAAACTTCTTGACAAATAATATTGGAAAGAATCTCCGGCGGCCGCGGCTTGTCATTAAATAGTCTCCGGTTACGCTCTTGCCAAATAAAGTACACTGTTGCAGCAAACGACTAACCGGCTCACTATAGAATCACTAGAACTTGATTAGAACTCGCACCTAATTCACTATTATATCGGGAGTTCGAAGAAGTGATGCGTCAACGGTTTTGAAATGAGTATGATGGGAGAAATGTTTTCTTTCTTGGTTTACAAGTTGAACAAAAGCAAGAAGGAATCTTTATTCATCATGAGAAGTATATTAAAGAAGAATCTTGAAGAAGTTCAGATGGACGACGCCTCTCCTAAAATGACTCCCTTTACTGCTCAGACTTTGATAGGATCAATGTACCAATCTGTGATGATGTATGAACAAATTCAATGAAATACAAACAAAGTAATCAAATCAAGCAAGATATCAACAAAATTCAGAGTTTCATTAATATCAAGCAAAGACAATTACAAAGTATGTATGTAGGTTTAAATACAACTCATTACCTAATACCTGTAAGTCTAAGCTATTTATAATGAAACAAAAAGGAACTAAGTAATAGAAAACTAGTCCCTATACTATTACAAAGTATTAAAAGACAACTAAAGACAACATGTTAATCTTTCTTAGAGCACTAACAATACTCCCCCTAAGATTGATATGGTCTTCGGTCTTCAAAATCTTCAATCTTTGTCTTTTTTTTCTTTTCTTCATCTTCCATATTCAGCTTTATCTTCAACTCTTATATTCATTACTTAAAAAAATCTTCTGGTTCTTCCTTTATCTTAAACATTGGCTTCTGTTTGTACATCTCTAGTTCTTTCAAAGCATTTGAAATAGCAGACTTGAATTTGCTTGCAAGAATGCCTTGTTCGGGTTTAGCTTCATTCGTCTTAATCTCCATCTTGTTCATTCCCTCCAGTGTATATTTTGAAAGACATGAGATATCAATGTTAGCGTATAACTCAATAGGATTTGACTTTCCTTTGAGTATACTTCTAGTACTCCTTTCCTTGAAATTCTCATGAATTCAATGTCTTTTATGTCTTTCTTTCTTTACAATATTAGCATAGTAAGAGCTTTTCTCAAAGATATTCTTTCCATAGCCGCATTCATCACATTGATGATAGAAATGAAATACTTCTTGTCTTGCTCTGCTGTCTCTGGAGTTACTTTTTCAAACTTTTGTACAGACAAAAATGAGATATAACTAGGATGTAAAAGCTTCAGTTCAAAAACTCCAAATAAAGTATCATGTCCTCATCCCATCGTTCTAGATTTCGGACCAACTTAGCTCAAACGTCTCAGTGTTATAAAACCATCTGAGAATGGCTTTGAGTTTTGATTACCATCTATCACTTTTAGACCAGGAGTTGTGACCTTCTCAAAATAATTGTCACAAAATTCAATCATTGAATGTTCCTCCTCAGACTGTAATCCTCTGAGCTTTTTATTATTCTTCAAAGTAACAAAGTATTCTTTATCCTCTTGATCACATCTTGTCTTAAGAAAATTACTTGATCGATCCAATCCTCTTCTTAATAATTCTACCATCATCTTGCCACGTTTCGAATCAGAAGGATTGATCACAGGTAATCTATTCAGCTCTTTCAGATCTTGCACTGGAAGTTTTATGATGCTAGAGTAAAAGTGATATACATCACACACAACATTTACCCTCTTTATAAAAAATGCATCAAATACTTCATCATACTTCCATGCGATAATCTTTACTTGGTTGGTAAAATTCGGAGCAATCATAGCATTCAACAATTCAGCAACTGATTGTCCTCTTTGTAGTACATTTCTTACCAAGTCTCCAGTTGATCTTGAATTATCAAAAATTTGCCTTTGTTTAGTAGAGGCTTTGTATGCTTGTCTTTCTGGATCAGCAAACATTTCAATCAACTCTTTTCTGTGATCATGTGCATCTGTCTTTCTTGACATTTGTTTGATCTCCTGTGGCTTTAACATTCTTGTCCTTTTTGTAGTTTCAAGATACTGAGGATTATCTGTATCAAGTACAATCATCTTCTTCAATTGTTTCTTCTCCTTTCTTGAAAACTTCTGACAAGGTTCCTCAATGATACAGATTGTAATCTCTTCAGTTTCTCCACGGGTAATTCCTAGCTTGCAACCATGATCTTAAAGCTGGAATACTCATATCATCTGGATCAGGATGGTTCAGCTTAGAGCTTGATAGTTCTTCTACATTAATACCACTTTTGCTCAAGTCCATTCACCATGCTCAATAACAATCTCATTTGGATCTACTGGTGCAGCTGACTCTACAGAAATACATTTCTCATATTCATCATTAATCTGAGAAACTGTCAGTCCATCCAAATATACTCGATTGTATTTCATCTTCACAAGATAATTATATCTGTCTTCAAAGTCTTGTGGTACTTCGTCTTGTTCTTGAGTTTTGTTCTTGTGAAGAGAAATGTGATACAAATTGAGCTTCATCAATATCTTCATCATCCAAAACTTCATCATACCAATCATCATTATATACTTCCTCAATATCTTCTAAACGCCTCATCTGTTCTTGAACATTTTATTCTTCAATATTTTTTCAGTTCTTTGCACTTTGGAAGATGATTCAGTTAGATTTGTATCTTCTACTTCATCAATTTTTCTTTTTGCCTTTGAGCATCTCAATATTTTCTTCAACATTCGTCTCAGCACTTATCACTTGAACTGGCGAGATAGGCTTTTGAGCTTCTTTTTCCTTCAGCAATTCATCTTGAGTTTTTTATTTTCTTCTGTAGTTTCTTGAACTTCTCCTCAAGAATGTCATAGTCCTTGATCATTACTTCAAAGTTATTAATGACATCTTCTTTATCTTTGGCAAAACTCACAATCTTTTCATCTTTCAAGGCATTTTCTCAGTCAACTTTAAGTTTTCATCCTTAAGCTTTTGAATTTCTTTTTCAAGAGATATGTTCATCTCTTTCATCCTTTAATTCTCCAATTTCAACTCTTCAATCTCTTTCTCTTTACTCAGATTTTCTTCTTTCAATCTCTTCATCTCATCAATATCCACTGTCTCCTCTGTTTGTACTGACACATTGTGTGTGTCGTATAACAGGATTTCTTCTACTCCTTCATTCACATCAGCTTCAAATACTGGGTCATATAACATATCATTCATAAAATCAAAATCAAAGGTTTGATTTTGTGAATCTATTTCTGTTGGATTCTGTGTGCCCAAGACACTTAGAATATTGATGTGGTTAGTACGTTATGATCCAAGTCGGGTTATACCCAATAACAAGTTGGCAAACACCAATTAAATATTTAATTGATGATGTGATCATGCAATTAAATATTTACAACCGATTTAGAAAATGGTTTTCTAAATAAGTTGCATGTGAGTGGGAACAACTTTAGGATAATTTGTTCAACAATATTATTTGAAGTGTTGTTTAAATTAGTTAGATGACATCAAATAATAGTGGGAATTACAACTATAAATTAAATGGTTAATTGTATAAGTATGTAATACATATATATATATATATTGTACATACAATTTATTATATGTCTAGTTCACAAGACATATTAATGTGTGATAAACAAATTGAAGGGGAAAGGGTTTTTGAAACCCAAAATTTCGGCCGCCCTCCCCTTTAATCCCCATTGGACCAAACTTGCTTTGGGTACCAACACACATTTAACTCTTGTCTTGACACTCCACAAAAAAAAGAACCACAAAAATTACATGCAAAAGGCTCCAATCTCTCTCTCTCTCTCAACCTCACGGTTCAAGCAAGAAAGGAAGAGTTTTTGAAGCTTATTTTGGGTGATTCTACCTAACAAGAAGGGTGTTGCCATCAAGCTTGGGGTATACTAGCTTGAGGAGTCCTCCATTGGAGTCTTGGCCAAAAGAACAAGCATCAAAACCCCCATTTTGGTCGACATTTGCTGCTGGAACAAGGTAGTTGTCACAGCTTTTGTAGCTGTGATTTTATGTACGATTTGTATGTTCATAGCTTGTTCCATTCATATATTTAAGATCCTATTGATTTGGGTTTTGTTTCCATCTTAAAACCACACTTAGAACACGAAAATTTCAGATTATAAACTTGTTATAATCCTATACCTCCGCTGCGTTTTCTGAAAAGTTTAAAGGTTTATACTATGTTTTTGTGTTCTAACAAACCCTTCAATGGCATCAAAAGCCGGTTATATGGATGGCTTGCTTGATTCATCTTTTGAAATTGGTTTTAAAAGATGATATTAGACATGTTATAGGCTGGTTTTGGGCTGAAATTATGTCTTTCTTATTGAAATCCCCAACTTTCAAGGTTACACATCACACATGCTTGTGATTAAACCTTGAAAGATATGTATGTTGATATGTTGATTGTTTGGACAATAATTTAAAACCAAAATTTCAGTTTATGTTGGCTGAAAATTGAAGGTTTTAAGTGGGGATTAATGATATATTTTGATGATTTAATCATTGGTTGTTAAAGTGCATAACCTAGCTTGTGGCCTTGTGTTGTTTGGATGATTCAAGTGGTTGTTTTATTCATTCAATTTGGTTGTAATATTTGTGTTTATTCATTTGGGTTTGTAATTATTCATTCATGGTTTATGTAATAATAGATTAGGTTCATTTCCTTTACTAGAAAAATGTATTAGGATACAATTTTGTAAAAGGAAGATGTACAGATCAAGACCCAAAGATGGACACAAAGACACAAGAAACATGGAGCATTTGGATGCGGTTTCTAGTGGGAGGTTCTTGGAACTTTTATGATATGTTTGAACCCTTAGAAAGACCATAGACAACACTTGTGATGGCAAACAAGTGTTGTCAACATAAGGCTATGGTTATGCACATATGATTGTTAATTTTATGCTTGGTTGATTGTTTTGTGTCTTGATTGTTTGGTTGATATTTGGATATTCAAAGCAAACTAATTACAACTTAACAAGCTGAAAATTGATGGTTCTTAAAGGTTAATAAAAGGTTATTAAAATTATTTAATGATTTTAAGGATTAAAATAGGTTTTAAATCAAAGAACCATAAGGTACCTTGTATTTGAAAGCATGCAAATACAAGTACATAGAGTTTTCTAAACTTGTTTTTGAAACCTCTAAAACTTTTTTTTCCAAACAAGATCAACACCCGTCCTTTTACACACAACACTTGAGTCACTTGGGAACTCTTAATGGGATAAAGGTCACCTAACCATTTTGAGGGAACTTGTGACTTGAGGTGAGAATGCCTTATTTGTGTATAAAGGTCACCTAACCACTTGTTTTGGCAAACTCACACGGGGTGTAAGTAGGGTGTCTTGATTTGCAAATCATGTCAAATGGATCACCCTACGATTGGTTTCCAAATGGTGTTGATGGCATTAACATGCCGACTTACATATGATGTTTTAAGTCGATCCCATATTTCTAGAAGTTGCAAATGGTTTGCAATCGTCAAACGTTGACCACCTTATTAATTAAAACGTGGGATAAAGTCACCTAACCACGATTTAAATGTAATGTTGGGTTCTAGATTTTAATATGAAAAGACCTTAAAAGGCATTAAATATTAAAATTAGCAATATCGAAAATACTAAAATTGATCTTTGTTAAATTTTGTAGATGGCCACCATAATGAAATCACGATAACTCGTCCGCGTCAAACCAATCACTACGAGCGATCTCCAAAAGGAACGTCTAAATCATAACAACTTTATTGATTGGTATCGAAACTTGAGAATTGTTCTCAAGCAAGAGAGAAGATCATATGTTTTAGACGACCCTATCCCCGATCAACCTAACGAGGATGATGAGGAGGCCTTTAACGATTGGCTGAAATACACTGAGGACTCCGTCCAAGTGTCTTGTCTCATGCTAGCGAGCATGACTCCGGATCTCCAAAAGGAGTATGAACATCACGGAGCTTACGACATGATAACCCAGCTGAAGGAAACGTTCCAACAGCAAGCAAGGGTTGAGCGGTTCGAAACGGTTCGAGCGCTCCATGCATGTCGTATGGACGACAACCAATCTGTTTCATCTTATGTACTTAAGATGAAAAGTCATATTGACCGCCTCGAGAGGCTAAACTGCCCCGTCTCGAAGGAGTTGGCCACGGATTTGATCCTAAATGGCCTAACCAAGAGTTCGAGACATTCGTGTTGAACTACAACATGAATGCATGGGACAAAAGCATTGGTGAACTTCACTCATCTCAATCAAAAACGGCGGGCGGCCATGGTAAAAGGGTTTTACCCGTTCTCACCATCAATGAAGGTGGGAACAACAAAAGGCCTCATCCCGCACACCAAGGCAAAGGTTGCCAAGGTAAGGACATGTGTGGGAAAGGGGAAAGGGGTGGTAAGGGTACCACCCAAACCACAAGAGAAGAAGCAAAAGGTTGCTACAAATGACCCATGCTTCAAGTGTGGGGAGATAGGACATTGGGCAAGGAATTGTCCTGTCCATCTCCAAGAGTTGAAAGCAAAGAGGGATGCCGGGCAGACCTCAGGTACAATAAAATACATTGATACATATTGATCTTAATGTTACTCTCGATCTTCAAACACATGGGTATTGGATACCGGATGTGGAACTCATATTTGCAATTTGTTGCAGGGGTTCACAAGAAGTAGGGACTTCAAGAAAGGGGATGTTAGCCTCTTCATGGGCAATGGAACTAAAGTCTTAGTTGAAGCTCGTGGGGACTACATCCTAAGACTTCCAAGTGGCTTGGAAGTTATTTTGAAGAATGTTTTGTATGCTCCTAGTTTGACTAGGAACATTATTTCTGTATCTCAATTAAGACATTATGATTATGTATTATCCTTTATTGAAAATGATATTCATGTTTCTTTAAATGGTATGTTCTATTTTAAAGCTATACCAATTAATGGTATTTATGAATTGGTTCATGAAAATACTTTAAATAGTTCATTGTACCAAACAAACACCAAGAAACTCAAGTTGGACTTGAGTGATACCTATCTTTGGCATTGTCGTCTTGGTCATATAAACAGAAACGTTTACAAACACTTCAAAAGAATGGTCTTTTAAAAACAAATGAATGTGATTCATTTGATGTTTGTGAATCTTGTTTACAAGGTAAGATGACTAAGGCACCCTTTAGTGGAACTACCGAAAGGGCAAAAGATTTATTAGGAATCATACATTCGGATGTATGTGGTCCTTTTAAGCCAATGACTAGGAATGGTGAAAGATACTTCATTACCTTTACCGACGATTATAGTCGCTATGGGTATGTGTACTTATTAAGGCACAAAGATGAAGCTTTTGAAATGTTCAAAATCTTCAAGAATGAAGTTGAAAATCAACTCAACAAGTCAATTAAAGTTCTCCGTACCGATAGAGGAGGTGAATACCTAAGTGATGTTTTTCAAGATCATCTTAGGAGTTGTGGGATTGTCTCACAACTCACTCCACCTGGAACACCACAACATAATGGTGTGTCTGAGAGGAGGAATCGAACCTTATTGGATATGGTCCGATCTATGATGGCTAGAAGCACATTACCTCTATCATTTTGGGGTTTCGCTTTGCTCTCCGCGGCCCGTATTTTAAATATGGCCCCAACCAAAAAGGTGGAAAGGACACCTTTTGAGATATGGCATGGAAGAGTTCCATCCCTATCATACTTAAGGGTTTGGGGATGTGAGGCTTATGTTAAGACTCCCACCCCAAACAAATTGGAAGTCCGATCCACCAAGTGTATCTTTATTGGATATCCTAGAGATTCTATGGGATATTATTTCTATGATCCACTGGAACAAAAGGTGTTTGTTGCCAGAAAGGGTGAGTTCTTAGAAGCAAAGTTCCTTATGGAAGGAGCTAGCAGTAGAACAGTGGATCTTGAGGAAGATCAAGAACCACAACCCGATGCACGTTTGGTTGAAACTAGCACTCAACATGAGGATGTTGAAGATGATCAAATGGTTGATCAATACACACAAAACGTTCGCAGAAGTGGTAGAACTAGTAATCCACCTGAAAGATACGGATTTTTCATGGATGGATGCTATATGGTAGATTCAGATGAACCAACCACATACCATGATGCAGTGTCCAATTTGGATTGTGACAAATGGCTTGAGGCCATGAACGTTGAGATGCAATCCATGTATGACAATCAAGTTTGGGAACTTGTTGTACCACCTCTTAATTCCAAAGTAGTTGGAAGTAAGTGGGTTTTCAAGAAGAAAACCGATATGCATGGAAACTTGGATACTTATAAAGCTAGACTTGTAGCAAAGGGTTTCACTCAAACTCAAGGGGTTGATTATGATGAAACCTTCTCACCTGTAGCGATGCTAAAGTCTATAAGGATATTGTTTGCCATAGCTGCTCATTATGATTATGAGATTTGGCAAATGGATGTCAAAACTGCTTTCCTAAATGGATATCTTGAGGAAGATGTCTATATGGTTCAGCCTGAAGGTTTTGTCGATCCAAAACATCCTAATAAAGTATGCAAGTTAAAGAAATCAATCTATGGATTGAAACAAGCATCGAGAAGCTGGAATCACCGTTTTGATGAGGAAGTAAAGAAATTTGGCTTCATCAAAAACGCTGATGAGGCTTGTGTGTATAAGAAGGCTAGTGGGAGCACAGTAACTTTCCTAGTATTGTATGTTGATGACATACTACTATTTGGAAATGACATTCCAACCTTGGAAGGTGTAAAAACCTGGCTTGGAAGTTGTTTTTCCATCAAGGATCTTGGTGAAGCCGCCTATATTCTAGGAATAAAGATCTATAGGGATAGATCAAGGCGGTTGATTGGTTTGAATCAAAGTGCATACATTGATAAGATCTTGAAAAGGTTCAAGATGGAGAACTCTAAGAAAGGTACCGTACCTATTCAAAGAGGAACGATATTGAGTACGACTCAATGTCCAAGCTCAAAGGATGAGCAATAAAATGAAGGCAATCCCATATGCATCTGCTATTGGATCCATCATGTATGCAATGATATGCACTCGACCGGACGTGTCATGCGCTTTGAGCATGACAAGCCGTTACCAGCAAAATCCTGGAAACAGTCATTGGATGGCTGTTAAGAACATACTTAAGTACCTAAGGAGGACAAGGGATATGTTCCTAATCTATGGATCTGGTGACGAGGAACTCGTTGTAAAAGGTTACACGGATGCGAGTTTCCAAACCGATCGTGATGATTCTCGGTCACAATCGGGATACATTTTCATTCTAAATGGAGGAGCTGTCTCTTGGAAGAGCTCCAAGCAGGATGTGGTGGCTCTATCGACTACAGAATCAGAATACGTTGCCGCCTCATTGGCAGCTCAAGAAGCTGCATGGTTGAAGAAATTCATTGCCGATCTAGGGGTAGTCCCTTCCATTCAGGACCCCCTAGAGATCTTTTGTGATAACGAGGGTGCGATTGCACAAATCAAGGAACCCCGTGCTCATCAAAAGACTAGGCACATTGAGCGGAGATTCAACTACATACGAGATGAAGTTGAAAAGGGAAAGATATGTATTCGCAAAGTTCACACGGATCAAAACATTGCGGATCCTCTCACGAAGCTCCTTGAAAAGGCAAAGCATGAATGTCATACTTGTGCCATGGGACTTCGATATTCTAGTGATTGGATTTGATCTGTACATTTTGTATTTGGATATGTGGAACTCTTTATTATTTGAATAAAATTATTTGGTTATAATGTTTCAATTAATGTTCCAATTTAGCATGTTTAATCCATGAGTAAATTGTTTACTCTAAAATGTCCGTAGTCGCTCATACTTGTGGGAACAAGTGTGAAAGTAAGATTATTATGAACTTGGATTGGTTGATATTCATAAGGATGAATATAGAGCAATGGGTTGCTACCAAGGTTCATAGATATTTGTGGGATACAAATATTGGACTAACCCGCATCTCAAATTTTACTACATGGAATCTTATTGATTGATCATAAGTAAATTTGAGTAAAGGCGAATATCATTTGGTATCCTCAGACCTGAGACACATATTGGGTTTTGATATTCACCAAGTTTTATACCTTGAGCCTATTCTTCACTGCCCTGAAATAGTGGACAGTACACAAGGATATGTTCAGGTATAACACGAAGTGTTTGTGAGAGACGTATGTAGTCAAGATGGAATTTGTTCCTCTTATTCGTTGAGAGTTAGATGTCTAAGGCCTGATTAAGTTAAATCAACAAGGAATGATCATTCTGTGTCCTTGGATTTAACATGACATCTGTAACAAAAGGATAGATGATTGATTCACCTAAATCATTTCAAGTAGGGCACTTGAAAGGGATGATGTTATTGAATGGCTATAAGTCATGCGTATTAAGGGTAGTAAACCGTTGTTAGGCGGTATTTACTGCTTGCATCAATCTTCTATGAATCTTGGGCAAGTGGGAGATTGTTGGATTCTGTGTGCCCAAGACACTTAGAATATTGATGTGGTTAGTACGTTATGATCCAAGTCGGGTTATACCCAATAACAAGTTTGGCAAACACCAATTAAATATTTAATTGATGATGTGATCATGCAATTAAATATTTACACCGATTTAGAAAATGGGTTTTCTAAATAAGTTGCATGTGAGTGGGAACAACTTATTAGGATAATTTGTTCAAACAATATTATTTGAAGTGTTGTTTAAATTAGTTAGATGACATCAAATAATAGTGGGAATTACAACTTATAAATTAAATGGTTAATTGTATAAGTATGTAAATACATATATATATATATTGTACATACAATTTATTATATGTCTAGTTCACAAGACATATTAATGTGTGATAAACAAATTGAAGGGGAAAGGGTTTTGAAACCCAATTTCGGCCCCCTCCCCCTTTAATCCCCATTGGACCAAACTTGCTTTGGGTACCAACACACATTTAACTCTTGTCTTGAACACTCCACAAAAAACAAGAACCACAAAATTACATGCAAAAGGCTCCAATCTCTCTCTCTCTCAACCTCACGGTTCAAGCAAGAAAAGGAAGAGTTTTTGAAGCTTATTTTGGGTGATTCTACCTAACAAGAAAGGGTGTTGCCATCAAGCTTGGGGTATACTAGCTTGAGGAGTCCTCCATTGGAGTCTTGGCCAAAAGAACAAGCATCAAAACCCCATTTTGGTCGACATTTGCTGCTGGAACAAGGTAGTTGTCACAGCTTGTTCTAGCTGTGATTTTATGTACGATTTGTATGTTCATAGCTTGTTCCATTCATATATTTAAGATCCTATTGATTTGGGTTTTGTTTTCCATCTTAAAACCACACTTAGAACACGAAAATTTCAGATTATAAACTTGTTATAATCCTATACCTCCGCTGCGTTTTCTGAAAAGTTTAAAAGGTTAAACTATGTTTTGTGTTCTAACAAACCCTTCAATTTCATGTATAGCATCATCATGATATTAGCAACATTAGTTTCTTCAACCATGTTTTGAGGTTCATTGACTGTATCATCCCATTTCTTTCATCAGTTTCTTCTTGATGTGCTTCAGTTGCACCACATTTCCATCATCATCATTATTGCATCACTTTCTTCATGATGAGCTTTCAGGAGCTTCTCCTCCTCACTTTCTTCAGCATCATCATATTATCATCATCTTCATTGTTATCATCATTTTCTTCTTCTGATGAGCTTTCAGTAGCTTCATCCTCACTTTCTTCATCACTTCAACATCCTCAATGAGATCATTTGGATCTATTGCTTCTTCTTCAGATAGATGAAAGTGTTGCTGATTGATATCTACTTCATTCCTAGATACAATCCTGATATAATCAAATACTGGAATGTTTGAGCACCAGTGATCATTGCTAGTCTTTTATAAACAGCTTCTGACATATGCTCTAACTGCAGCTTATCTCCTATAACTCCTTCAGCATACAGATCTGGATTAGCTTCATTAATAAGCAATTGGAGAAATCTTGGATACATCAAGTATTTATTTCTCATTCCTCTTTCAAGATTGAAAATGAAGCCATTCATTATCCAATTAGCCATATTGAATCTTCTGTTTGTGGCTAAAGCAATAATAGGAGATGCAATGTCTACTGGGAATGAATCCCAAGCAGCACTTCGTTTAGACATGCAATGTTGAAATATGTAGCACAACAGCTTTCAATGCTTATACACTCGAGCTCTGAAAATTGCTTTTTAGGGAAGTGATCAGGATGACCCATTTGTAGAAAAACATCTCTATATTCATTGAAGGTATATTCTGATAAGTCTTCTGGGTCATTGTCACCAAGCCTTAGAGCTATTATGATTGCTTCTTCAGAAACTTCAAGCATTCTTTCTGTTGTAATAGAAGCTCTTAGAACTTTGTTCCCTTCTTCATCTCTTTCAACTTGTGCAGTTCTCCAAATCTTTTAATCAATCTTCCATTAATCATTGGTCTTGCACACATAGCATAGACATATTTGTTCTAAGCAGAAATCTAATAATCTCTTCATATCCAATGACTTCTCTGTTTCCATCATTTAAGTATGCAGCAACATTGTATTTTGGCTCAAACTTCAATTCTGTCATTTGCAAAACATAGAGAAAATAATTTGAGAACATTGAGATTTTTGATTAATGAGATTCATTTCTAATATGACTTAGCAATTTTAACTTTTAACTTTTTTTCATTTAATTTGACTTATGATTTTGACTTATGACTTTGACTTTTGATTTTGAATTTTGAATTGAGATTTAATTTGTTAAACATTAAACTTTATTCATTTTGAATTTATTATTTAACATTTGAATTTTGATTTATTTACTTTTTGTTAAAAAAAAATTTTTATTTTTAATTTTTGAATCTATCAGTTCATCTTCTTCTTCTTCCATTGAAGAACCGACTGATCGAAATATTCAAATCATTTTCACTTTCAGATCATGAACTTTATATCAACCTACTCGCAATCGGACTTATCAACAATCCAGAGTCAATTTTATATATGATTCATATTTGGTTACTTAAATTTTGAAGGATATGGTGTTCGAACGCACAAATAGCATTCAAACGCCTATACCTATAATCTGATTTAACCAAAATTTACTGATTTGAATCACAAACTTTGTTTATAGATCCAAATAATATCTACAATCAACAGGATTTGATGAAATCACAGATGAAATAAGAGTTTGACGATGACTGGTAGTCGACAGTTCAGGGGTTTGTTTGTGGAAAATTTTGAGTGTGAATGAGAAAATAAGTGTAAGTGTTCAATTTATATTAAGTGAAATTTTAGACGCATGAGCCTGAGCCCTGTTTGGGCGTATGGAACGCTAAAATTCACTAACTTTTAGACGCATGAGCACTGTTTGTGCATTTACTCAGACGCATGAGAACTGTTCAGATGCATAAGCACTGTTAAGGCGCTTTTGCACTGTTCAGTCGCATGGAATTTCTGAAACGTCTAACACTTGTAAATTTTGAAACTTTTCAACTATATAGACGCATGAGACATTTCAAACGTCTAACACTTGGTCAAAGTCAAACTCATTCACTGTTTAGGCGCATGGGTTTATGACAAACGCCCAACACTTGATTAAAATCATGGACTTAGTACAACTATTTAGGCGCATGGAATGTGAAAAAACGCCCAAACACTTGTATAATTCCGTGGACTTATTACAACTATTTAGACGCATGGGAATTTGACAAACGTCCAAACACTTGTATAATTCCTCAAATTTCATCATGCTCCTATTTAGACGTATGTGCACTATTTAGGCGCATGAGTTGACTTTGAGTTGACTTTCATGAGTTTAACACTTGTGATTTCCAAATTCTTCACCTGCACACTGTTTAAAAATATTAGTAATATTTCATACTAATATTTAAACATTTTAAGCATAATTTTTAATTTTTCAAAATTTTTACCTTTTATTCCTTCAAATTTGAACTTTTTGCATTTTGCACTTCAATTCACAAAATTTTATTTTCTTTTTATTTTTAAATTTATTTTGTCCCTCCATTTTAGTCTCAACATAAAATCAATTATCATCTAATTTTCAACTTTTGACAGAAGCATTTTCACTTGCAAATTTATGTAGGTTCATATTATACTTTTCAAAAATTACATTTTCAAATTACACAAATACTTTGAACATATAACATCATCCTTTCAATTCAACATTTTAATTTTGATTTTGATTATTTTCTGAGAACAACTCTTCCATTTATTACTCCCCCTAAACTTTTAATTTTGAAAAACTTATAAGTTTTCGTAGGTAAGATAATAAGATCACACATCACATTGTGACATTGCCTTCACACACAAAAAAAACATACATAAAAACAAAATGAAAGCAGAATCAAACTCTAATATAAACAAAAGAATTAATGTCTGCAGTGAGATTATATTAATGAAGATCAGCACATTAAAATAGAAGAAATGTGAATAGTCATAGACAATGAATAAATCCTGATCAAATGTATTCTAGGTCAGTGATATCACAGCAAAGGAGACACAAGATCTAAGGACAGACAATGAGTATTTTTGACAAATTATCAACTCACTTACTTTTTCAATTCTTGGATTGATTAGGATATATTTAGATATGACATGATGTAAATCATACAGAGACTGAGAGAGCTCAACCATCATCATGGCATGCAAGAAAGAACACATACTCAACTTATTACCTAAACCATATGTATCACCAGAGTTCATGTTACTTAAATTAATAAAGAATGATCATGGATAACCATTTAATCAGCTCTGACTATTCATTTGTATAGTTTGTGCACATTGGCATCTTTTGCATCAAAGAAAGAATCCAGGTCTGTAATCACTTACAACAGAGGATATCTCAGCACTTCAGGTCTATGATGACTCATAACAGAGAAGTGATATGATGCTTTGTAACAGATTTCATGATTAAACACATTATCAACAGATGTGAGAGGTGTAACTTAACAAGCATTCAATCTGATAAGTCAAAACAACTCAAAGGTACTCAGATTAATACACACAAGCATTAAGATTTAGTGTGATCACAATAATTTACTTTTTCAAAAGATATTGTCTACACATCATATCTGATCATGTCAGACTTTATTACTGAGTGAAGTATGCAACTGATCTCACTATCATTTCTCACATATTGCAAAACATATTCCTTTCTAAAATAGGTAAACTGAAAATTAGAAAGAGACTTTGTTTTTGTAGTTTTGATTATATTTTTTGTATTTGATTTTTCTAAGGAAACAAGAATCACACACACACAATATAAACATGAAATTAACATGAGAGGATCACTTATTATGATCTTTTGATTTAGAGAGTTAACATATGATTTATAAGACCAATTGACTCTACTAAATACTCAAATCGTCCTGGTAGGAAGGCTTTAGTAAATAGATCTGCCAACTGTTTTTCTGTTGCAATTTGAATCAATATGATTAATCCTTTTTCAGAGTTATCTCTAAGAAAATGATATCGAATTTCGATATGTTTTGTATTTGAATGTTGAACAGGATTAGCTGTTATGAACATAACAGCAGTGTTATCAATGTAAATTTGGTGTTTTAAGAAAATTGAACCCATAATCCACTAGTTGATTTTGCAACCAGAGGATTTGAGAACATCCTGCTGATGCAACAATGTACTCAGCTTCTGCAGTTCAAACAGAGACATTTGTTTGTTTCTTACATTGCCACGAGACTAATCGGGGACCAAGAAATTGACACCCACCCGAAGTAGATTTTCTATCTTGACAACATCCACCATAATCACTATCTCTGTATCCATGTAGTTCAAAGTTACCTTCGTAAGGATACCAAAGCCCTAAGGCTGGTTTACCTTTGAGATACCTGAATATCCTTTTGACAGCAATTAAGTGAGATTCTTTCGGGTCTGATTGATACATGGCACAAACACAAACAGCATACATAATGTCTGGTCTAGATGCAGTAAGGTACAACAAAGAACCAATCATTGATCTGTATAACGTTTGGTCAATAGATTTTCCTTTTGGATCAGGTTCAATCTTGGTGTTAACATCTACTGGAGTTCGTATGGACTGACAGTCTTGCAACTTAAATTTCTTCAAGAGCTTGTCAACAAACTTCTCTTGATTGATGAAAATTTCATCGTCAGTTTGCTTGACTTGAAGTCCAAGAAAGAAATTAATCTCTCCCATAGAACTCATTTGGAACCGATATTTCATGATTTCCTCAAATTCATTGCACAATTTTGGACTGGTAGAACCAAATATGATGCCATCAACATACACTTGTACACATAAGAGATCATCATTATCCTTCTTTATGAATAAAGTTGGATCAATTTTCCCTCTTGTGTATCCATGTTGGATTAAGTGTTGTGATAACGTCTCATACCAAATTCTAGGGGCTTGATGAAGTCCATATAAAGCTTTACTGAGCTTATATACTCTATGTGGAAATTCTGCATCCTCAAAGCCTGGAGGTTGCTTCACAAACACATCGTCAGTGATAGGACCATATAGAAATGCACCCTTTACATCCATTTGATACACCTTAAATTTCATGAATGAAGCATGAGCCAGGAAAACTCGAATGGATTCAAGTCTTGAAACTGGTGCAAACACTTCGTCATAATCTATTCCTTCTTCCTGTCTGTACCCTTGTGCAACTAGTCTCGCTTTGTTCCTTATTACAACACCACGATCATCAGTCTTATTTCTAAATAGCCATTTCGTGCCCGAGAGGTCTCGTTTTCTTCGTCTTGACACCGTCTACAGCTTAGACTACCCCTTTCTAGTAGGTAGTTGTCTTTGGTTGTCCATTTTCTAGCCATTTCATGGCTGTCCAAAACTAGGGTTTCGGGTGTTCGGGTTCAATCCGAACACACAAGGTCGTATGGGTGTGTGTGAGGTCTTCTCGCTTGTGTTTCATGTTTGTGTATGTTTGTTGAGTGTTTCTAGAGGTCCTTGTGGTGTAAAACCCGTGTTTAGAGCAGCTCGTGGGCTGCTCATCCCGACCACAGTCGCGATTCTGCGGATCAGGCGACTGGGTCATCCATGCGATTGAGCCGTGCGACTGAGTGGGTCGTGCGACTGAATCGTGCGTTTGAGCCAATCGTGCGGCTGAGTTGTGCGACTAGGCATGTTGTGCGACTGAGTTGTGCGACTGAGTCCTGTATGCGATTGAGTCATGCGATTGAGTGTCTGTATGCGATTGAGCCAGGTGACCGACTGAAAGTGTGCGAATCTGCGTGATTCGCACGACTGGAGTCCAATCGCACGAATGATGGTTCAATCTTACGAAAGTAGCTAATTCGTACGACTGAAGGTTGATTCGTGCGTATGGGAGTGGAGTCGTGCGATTGGGTGTTGTGTGGTACGACTGAATGCCAGTCATACGAATGAAGGCTCAATCGTACGAATGAAGCTGATTCGCACGATTAAGGGTTGATTCGCACGAATGGAGGTTGAGTCGTGCGTCTGACCTTGTTATGCGAATGAAACTGTTGTGTTTGATTCCCTTGTGCGTGGTGTGAGTATGTCGTGTGATGTTGAGGTAACATTAACACAATAATGCCATTGTTCGGCCACAAAGATTAAAGTCAACGCGAGAAAGGGCACACATACTATTTTAAACAAATTGAACTAACGCTTTACAACGATCAATTGACTTATAACTATTGACACTTACTCAATGCTTCTTCAATAACAATGAGACTTTTACTTAAACATCATCATTAATGGCGACAATGTCTTGTACTTGGATCTACATAAGATCTAGTACGTGTGTCAGTCTGTGTGTGTTATACACGACCCAGCCGATACGACCCGAACCGACCCATCATTATTGCGCGCTTATACATATATCATATCATTAATGCTTTACAATAACTGTCAATAGGTGTTTGACTGTTTATTTGCATTCAACATTTGGGATACATCGATCATACATACTTACCACCTAACAAGTGAGTTTCGTGGCCCCTTTTCACATTTATACAATATTTCAATCATTTACAACTTGGGGGAAAAGTATGCTTACACAATTTCTATGCTGTACAACTTACATACATTTTACATACAAGGAATCAACGTGATACTGTGTTGCAAATACTATTTGATACATGTTTGGGTCTGCTGTGTGGTTCTATCTTTGCAACTATTTAATTCCAGTGTGGGAACCGACGGTTAGGTATTGGTAGTACTACTGGGTTGACACCCCCACCCTCGTTCGATGGTATACTAGTTGGTACCATCAGTGGCCAGGAACGGGCCCTTGGGTGAATATATGCCGACAATTTCTTTGTGTACGTCGCTAGGTTTGGTTGCAAAGCTCATGTCATGTGATATTTACTTGTGTATATAACTGTATTCACGGCATTCCGCAACGCTTACTTATTACAGCATCACTTACATTTTATTACATAAACCTGCGAGCTCACCAACAATTATGTTGACCGTTTTAAGCATATCTTTTCAGGTGATCATGCAGGTCCAGGAATCTAGGTGTGCTGCCTTAGTGGAGACCCTAGGATGCATATTGGGACTTAACATATTTTGATAAACAATCTTTTGAACAATGTTAATGCTTGTAAACAATTATCAACTTATGAAACTTGTTCCCGGGTTGTGGGAATTAACATTTACAATTTCATCTTTATGTGTATATGTGTTATCATTATCATGTTGCTTATGGCTATGTTGTCGTGAACATTAACTAAACACGACACAAGTCCCCTTGTCGTCGGGTGTCGTCATTACACGCCTGTCATCATTATTATATAGCATCTCTATCGCTCACCATGTGTTATGACGATTCCGGTCTCGTTACATCCCCGTGTTTCCGTTTTTAGCGGGGGTGTGACAGTCACATTGGCTGACTCATCAACCATTCTAGTTCTGAGATTGTATACTCTATAAGCCTTGGCTTGGGAAGAGTATCCAATGAAGTGTCCATCATCTGATTTCTCAGCAAACTTGGCAATTTGATCCTTGGTATTCAAGATGGTGCAGGGACATCCAAATGACCTGAGAAAACCAATGAAAGGTTTTCTCTTGTGCCAAAGTTCATAAGGAGTCTTACCATGTGTCTTAACTACTAAAACTCTATTTTGCACATAGCAAGCAGTATTTACTGCCTCTGCCCAGAAGGTGATTGGAAGTTTAGAGTCAGACAACATAGTTCTTGCAGCTTCAATTGGTGTCCTGTTTCTCCTCTCAGCAACTCCGTTATGCTGAGGAGTCCTGGGAGCACTATATTGTCTTGTAATACCTTTTTCATCACAAAATGTATCAAGGATTTGATTCTTGAATTCAGTTCCTTGATCACATCTTATGGTTTTGACCTTGCGATCACTTTGATTCTCAATTTTTAAGATGAAATTCTTCAGAATCTCAGGGGTTTCATCCTTAGTTCTAAGAAAGAAAACCCAAGTGAATCTTGTAAAATCATCTGTGATCACCAAAGAATAAGAGGTCCTTCCTAGACTCATTACACTGGTGGGGCCAAAGAGATCCATATGTAATAAGTGTAGGGGAGTAGTGATGGAGTTCTTTTCCTTAGGCTTGTGAGATACCTTATGTTGCTTCTCTTTCAGGCATGCAACACAATGATCATCACTTGTAAACTCTTTCTTTGGCATTCCAGTTGCCAGATCACGTTTAATTAGTTTATTCATGTTCTTAAAGTTTACATGGCATATTCTTTTATGCCATAGGAAAGACTCATCACTATTTGCTTTAGATAGAAAGCATGAAACTTCTCCAGAGGGAGATGTTTCTTGCAAATCCATCTTGTACATGTTCCCTTTCCTGGGGGCTCTGAGCAGGATATGCTCATGAGGAATGACCACTCCAGGCTTGAGAACAATGCACTCATGCTCAGTAAAGAGCATGTTATGACTCTGATCACAAAATTGGGATACACTCAGAAGATTGTACCCAAGCTCCTTGACAAAGTTTACCTTTCAATGCTGAGCTTACCATTTGTGACCTTGCCCCTTCCTGAAATGTAACCACCTTCATCTCCTCCAAAAGCAACTGGTCCTCCATCAATTCTCTCAAAGTTATGGAGTAGAGACCTATTGACTGTCATGTGCCTGGAACATCCACTATCAATTATTCAGACATTCCTGCTTGTCTTAAGCTGTTCCTGCACAAAGAAATGATTAGTTACATTTGGAAACCCAAGCCTTACTTGTCTTGGGCTCACTAAGTATAATAGAAGGTAATGCAACAGTAATAGATCCTATGGTTGTGCTAGGGGGATCTTCAGCTGTTGTTGATGAAGAAACTTCAGTCATTTGGTCTTTCTTAGACTTCCACACCACCTTTGGAGTCTTGGACTTGACCTTCAAAACCTTGGAAGCTTTTGGGACTTCACAAGTTTTGATGACTGAACCTTCGGAAGATTCTGCAGTCACTGCAGCAGACTTCAGTGCTTCGGAAGAACTCCTTTCTTCCGAGACCAATTTTTCTTCCGAAGTAATTTTCCATTTACATTCTTCTTTGATTTGGAGCTTCCGAAGGAAACAGGTTTTCCTTCCGAAGCTTGAATCTTCTTCAAACTCTTTGAAGTCTTTGTATTGGTCATATGGACAGTACTTTTAGGATTATAGGGACAATCCTTAGCAATGTGAGAAGTACTTTCACACATGACACACAACATTTTCTTCTTCAAAAGATTCTCCTTATGAGAGCAAGACTGTCTTTGGTCACATCCCTTCTCCATCTTCATCTTTGTAGATGTTGAGACAGTTCTTTTGGGCTGTGAACTGTTCTTGGAGTTTGATGTTCCAGGCTGTGCAGCAGTGGTACACAGCAGATCAGTCTTCTTCTTGGTACGTAGATGATTTGAACAAGAACCAGAACTCTTAGCTGGGGAGTTTTGGTTGATGTCTTCAGTCTTTACTACTTTAAATCCTGTAGAGATAAAAACTTGTTTCTGCTTAGAGTCAAAAGTAGCCTTGATCTCTTGGGCCTTCTTTGCCTTTCTTTTGCTCTTCCTGATCAAGTTCTTTCTCTTTGACTTGGTCATCACAGTAGATTTCTTCTCCTCAAAAGGATAGTGGCCCTTAGTAGAATCCTCTTCACTCTTCTCAGAGGAATTCTTCACTATATCTTCTTCATCTTCTTCACTTATACGATCTATGAGTGGAAGCTCATCTTCACAAGTTCCACACCTAGGAGATCTTACAGACAAGATTGTGTGTGGAGGAGCTATCTCATTTGATCCTAGTCCCTGTCTATTTTGATAGCACACTTTGTTGTGCAGGGGTGAGGATATCATGTTCTTAAAGGTCTCTTCTGCAAGAACACTCTTTTCTGCCCTGGCTTTGCTGATCACAAGCTCAGCCTGGCACTCTGTCAACTTAGTTATGAGATCCTGGATTTGAGTCCTAAAATCTGTATGTTCATGTTTTAGTACTGAAATGGTTTTATCTAAGTCCTCTATCTTTAACTTGTAATCATTTTCAGACTTTCTAGAATCAGATTTTAAAATGTTTAAGGACTCAAGATCAAATCTCATTTCCAAGTTATAGGACCTGTATCTGTTAACTTTAGCAATGCATTCAGGAGTACAGAGATGTTCCAATACCTTGGCTTCATTATGATATGCCATTAGTGCTTGGTTTGGAGAAGCATCTTCCACCTGAAAGCTCCAGTCAAAGCCTCCTTCTTTAACAGCAACAGTAGCATGTTGCTTTGGCTTCTCATTCTGAGGGGCTTTATCAGTGTAGTTTGGTCTGGTTTGTTCTTGGCCACCATTTTTTTTAGGTGCCTTACACTCTCTAGCAAAGTGGCCCATCAAGTTACAGTTGTAACACTTGACTTTGCTTTTATCCAAGCCAAACTTTCCACTGGTTGCATTGCTTGGAAACAACCTTCCAGTTCTCTTGTAGAACTTCTTGGCTCTATGAGTGAGAAGAGCCATCTGCTGAACTATTTCCATATATTCCAGGTCATCTGGATGGATACAGTCTAGGTCTTCAAGAGTGAAAAGAGAGTTACCACAACTTTCATCAGAAGACACAAAGGCTTGAGAAGAGCTTGTCTCTTGGAATGGGCTTCCTTGAGTGTAGTTCTCCCTAGGTGTCTCTGGGAAGGTGATGAAAGGACCCTTTGGTGAGTTGTCAGGGTAGCATATAAGATGATGTTGGGGTTCTATGCTATCCCTTTCAACCACATGCAGGGCTGAACCCATTTGATTGTTGGAGTTGCCAGATGAACCTTGTATGTTCATCTCCATCTGGTAGCCACTGAGAATCCCATATAACTCTGTCAGAGTAAGAGTTTTGAGATTTTCAGTCCTCTTGATCACCACACAGTAGTATGTCCATTGCCTAGGAAGTGAGGACATGAACTTCCTTACAATGTCCCTGTTTTCAAGAGGAACTCCTCCATCCATTAAGGTATCCCCTATCTCAACATACCTAAAGTATTGCTGAGTCATGGTTTCACCTGTTTTGAAGGTGAAATTTTCAAACTGCTGCTTCAGGAGATCCTTCTTGTTCTCCTTGGCTTTAGAGGAGCCTTCATACATCAGTTTTAGTGCATCCCACAGCTGTTTAGCTGTTTTGCACTTCTTGAAACCTCTGTACACAGAGTTTGGAAGGGAAGTTTGAAGAGCAGTCATGGCCTTTCTATCAATCTCTACTCTTTTCATATCTTCATCAGAGTAGTTGGCCACATCTTTGGGGATCATACCAGCACCAGTAGCAGAAGGAGTGTTGGGTATGAAAGGTCCATTTTCAACAGATTCCCACATTCTTAAGTCTAGAGACCTGATGAAACCTTCCATTCTCATACACCAGTTATCAAAGTCATCAAGAGTGATCAGTGGGGACTTGTTCATGGTTCCAGTCTCCATATCAGTCTTTGAAATGGATGCCATTTGGAAAGTTTAGTATTTGTGTGTGTGAGGGATCTTAAGATGGTGAGATCTTATATCAAGAGCCTGAATGCTCTGATACCAATTGCAGGACCGGTTAAGGGCTTAACAATTACAACACAACAACACAAAGAGGAGATTAACTAAACTTGATCAAACAGTAACTGGATTAACCAAGATAATGATACAAAGAACACAAGTAATGATAAAGAGACAGAACAAGAGAGTTGGGTTTCAAGGAGGCAGTATATTGCTTTCTCAAGTTCTTTTACAAGTGTTACAAAGCATAAAGAAAGATACTAGAACTTGGAATACTTATACTACAACCTACAGCCGACTATACTTTGAAAGCCAGCTGGATACAATTGACTAGACACAAACAAAATTAATTGTAGAATCAAAAGGCATATCTAACTTTTGACCGTGTGACTATGACATGCCATAGCTCACATCCTTATCTATTACAAAAAAAGGATAAAGTACATAAAGTAGAAAGATACAGACTCAAGACCTCAATGTACAGTTACCAAAAGCATGGACCTTTTCACCAACTCATGTAAGTTGGTGACTTTACAGAGATGCAGCGGAAAGATGTCTAGCTTTATGGAACAATACATCCGATAAAGCATGTTACTAAAAGTCTTCGGAAGAAATCTGTCTTCATAGGATGAAGCTTCGGAAGACTTTGTCTCTGAGGCTTCGGAAGACTTCATGTTTGGCTTCAGAAGATATTGGTCTTGGCTTCGGAAGATTTTACACTTAGAATATTTTTTCTAGTATATGGTGTAAAACTTCCGAAGCAATTCTTCTTCAGTACTTAGTGCATTTCTTGTAGAGAGACATTGGATGTTTTGGTTTGCATCAGACTCAAAGAAGTCCTTACAAAAGAGAAACATCATCATTTGTTTGCTGTGAAGTAGCATCAACAGTTGCATGTTCCTTCAAGATGTTGCTTTCATCAGCTTGATGTTGTGCAGGGTCACCTAAAGAGGTTTGAAAGTCAACAGGTGAACTGCTTCTTGAAGCTCCACTATCTCTTGAGATGGTTATACTATCAGATCTTCCAATAGTGGGAACTTGATTTTCTGCAGCTCTTGAAGAACTTGGAATAGGTCAGGGAAGCTCAAACAGTTGATCATCATTATAGTCACTTTGAGCACCTGTTCCAGCTGAAACATTCTCACAAGATGGTTTAGAAGAGTTTGGAAACAATTCTAAATCAAAGATATGATCAGGGCCATTCCCCCTAACACAAGGAATGTGCTTATTGACTATAATGTTGGAAGATTCCTCAAATTGTTGATTTTTAATGTTATAAACTTTATAAGCTTTAGAGTTAGAGGAATATCCAACAAAGATAGCATCATCCGACTTTTCAGCAATTTTTGCCAAATTGTCTTTTGTGTTAAGTATGGTACACCTGCTGCCAAAGGACTGGGTTTTTCCATGTGGCTTTACTACAAGGACCTTGTTCTGCACATAGCATGCAGTGCTGACTGCCTCTGCCCAGAATGTTAGTGGCAGCTTTGAATCAGCTAACATAGTCCGAGCAGCCTAAATAAGTGTCCTATTCCTCCTCTCAGCAACACCATTCTGTTAAGGAGTTCTAGGGACACTATATTGTCTGGCAATCCCTTTTGAGCTCTAAAACGTGTCCTACCGCGTCGCATTCTTTAAACTCGGCAATCCCCTTGAGTCAGACTTCTATAATGGTATTGTTACCCTTGTGATCATATTGATTTTCTATTTTAATTTAAGAAAAAAATTTCAAAGTTTCAGCAGTTTCATCTTTGGTTCTTAAAAAGAATACCCATGTAAATCTAGTAAAATCATCAACAATCACAAGGCAATATGATTTCCTTCCAATGCTCATTATACTTGTGGGACCAAATAGATCCATGTGCAATAAGTGTAATGGGGTGGTGATGGAGTTAACAACTTTGGATTTATGAGATGCCTTGTGTTGCTTCCCTTTCAGGCAAGCAACACAGTTATCTTTGCAGAAAAATTCCTTTTTAGGCAAACCATGTACCAAGTTATTTTTAGCCAATTTATTCATTGTGTTAAAATTTACATGACATATTCGTTTATGCCATAGTGTTGACTCAGATACTTCTCCTATTGGGGAAGCATTGTTCATATCCAGCTTGTACATATCCCCTTTCCTGGAAGATCTAAGAAGCACCAATTCCTGAGGAATTGTCATCCCGGGTTTGAAGATTATGCACTTATGTTCTATGAAGAGCATTTGATGCTTTTGATCACAGAACTGAGAAACACTTAACAGGTTGTGTTTAAGTTGTTTGACAAAATTAACTTTGTCAACCTTTAATTTTCCATTGGATATACTTCCTCTGCCAGAAATATATCCTCCGGCCTCACCTCCAAACTAGACAGGACCTCCATCATAATGTTGAAATTGTTGAAGGAGAGATCTGTTCCCTTTCATGTGCCTAGAGCATCCACTATCCACAATCCAAACATTGATTCTTGTCATATGGATGTCCCTGCACATAAGATGAGATGATTAGTTTTGATTGGAAACCCAAGCCTTGTTGGTCTTGGGTTCTTCCAATGATAGTGACATAATTGAACCAAAATTTATGCATGGGGATTCAATGGATGTCTTTGAAGAAGAGGTTTGGGCTACAGCATCTTCCTTGATCTTCCATTACATCCCTTGGTTGATCATGGAGGATGAGCTTGTTGAAGCTTTTGTAGCTTGGCATTCTTCCGAAGCTTCTTATTTTCGGAAGAATCCTTCACCACCTTTTCTTCCGAAGCAGCCTTCTTCTGGATGGTCTCAAGGGGACTCTTTTATTCTTTTGACTCTTGATAGCTTTAGCTTCCATAGCCTTTTTCCTTTCAGAAGAAGGATCTTCTTCCGAAAGCAGCCTTGCTTCGGAAACAAGCTTTCCCTTTTTCATCACTTGAACCATTTGATATGGTCCAAATGAGAAACCTTCCTGACTCCTTCCTTTTTAACGTTATTTGCATAATGTGTGCAAGTAGGATTGTAGTAACAATCTTTGGCCATGTGGTTTTGCGCAGACCACACATATGCATGCAATGTTAATCTTTTGGGAATTTAAGGCTTGTTGTTTCTTGTTCTTTCTCTCATCATCAGCAACCTTTCCCTTTAACTTCTGCTGGTCACATCAGCAACCCCCTTTCCTGAATCAGAGTTTCCAACCACCTGGAATCCAGTTGAGATAAATACACCCTTTTGCTTGGGGTCTATCTTAGCTTAGACTCAGCCACTTTCTTGGCAGTTTTTCTGGCTTCCTTAGCTCTGCTTCTTCTGGCTTTGGTGGTCAGGTTTGATCATCATTGGTAGGAGAGGGTATAATTACCTGGTTCTTCCCTGTGATGGTCTCCATAGTTGCATCATTCTTTAGCTCATGAGAAGGTGGGTCTGAAGATGGAACCTCTTGCTCCTCAGTACCACACCTTGGTTGTCTTATAGACTCATAGGAGTGTGGTGGAGCAATTTCATTGGTTCCCAACCCACCTTAGTTTTGGTAACAAAGTTTTGAGTGAGAGGATGATGCAAGAATGGCTTGGAAGTTCTGCTCGGAAATAGCATACTTCCTGGCTTGAGCCTCAGCTGTGACAAGCTGGGCTTGAGCCTCAGTCAATTTGGATATTAAATCCTTTATTTGAGTCTTATAGTTTGTGTGTTCGTGTTTTAATAGAGACACAGTTTTCTCTAACTCCTCAATTTTTCTTTGATAGTCAGATTCAGCCCTTTTAAAATTAGATTTTAAAACATTTAAAGACTCAATATCGGATTTAATCTCCATATTGTAGTCCTGATACAGTTTAACCTTAGAAATACATGCAGGAGTACAGAGATGTTCATAAACCTTATTTTCATCTGTTCCGGCCATGAGTGCTTGAGCAGGAGTCACATCCTGTACCATGAAGCTCCAGTCAACTTCTTGAGCCATTGCAGCTGTTTCTGTTGACTTTCCGGTAGGCTTTGGTGTAAAGGGATGTGTGGAGGCCAGTGGGGTTCCCAGGTTGGACTTGGGAGCCTTGCATTCCCTTGCAAAATGACCAAGTTGGTTAAAGTTGTAACATTTGGCCTTGGTTTTGTCAAACACAAATTTGCTGTTAATTGGGTTCTGGGGAAATTGCCTTCCGGTTCTCTTAAAGAACTTCTTTGCTTTGTAGGTTAGAAGAGCCATTTGTTGGACTATGTCCACGTATTCCACGTCATCCGGGCTGAAGCACTCTAGATCATCAAAGCAATATTGATAATCATTCGAGTGTCCACTTCCTGAGACAAAAGCACAGCTGTTCTGAAAGGAGCTTTGCTGAGCTTGTTGAGACCTTGGAGTCTCAGGAAATGTGATGTATGGCCCAGAAGAACAAGATGGCTGATGGGTGTAAGTCAGGTATTGTTGAGGCTGGGAGGTTCCTGAGCCTTCAGCAACCATTAAAGCGTTGCTAGCAGGAAGACTCAAGGGTCTGCTTGTCTTATGGCCTCTCTTACTCTCCATTTCCAAACGGTATCCATCAAGGATGCCATAGAGTTCATTCATGGTGAGTGTATTCAGGTTCTCTGTTCTCTTGATAGAGACACAGTAGAATGTCCACTTATTGGGTAATGCACTCATGAACTTTCTTGTAAGGTCTCTAAGTTCATGAGCAATTCGCACAGATTGAAGTGAAGAAATGAGATCCATGTACCTGAAGTATTGCTGGCTAAGTGTCTCTCCAGCAACATAGGTGAAGTTCTCGAACTGTTGCTTCAGTGAGTCCTTCTTAGAGTCATTTGATTTTGAATACATTTGAGCAAGCGCATCAAACAGTTCTTTGGCAGACTTGCAATGCTCAAACCCCACCATGATGGAGTTTGGAATTGCAGTCATGAGAACAGTCATAGCATTGCTGTCAATGTCCAGCTTCTTTTGGTCCTCATCAGAATAATCTTCAAAAGCTTTCTCAATCATGGCACCGTTTCCACCAGCTACTTTTGGCTTATACGGGCCATTGACAATGGATTGCCACATCTTGCTATCTTGATACCTGATGAAGCCTTCCATTCTTCTGCTCCATGACCTGAAGTTTTCAGGGGTGATGGGTGCTTTGGTCATCGTCCCCATCTCTACTTCAGATTTGTTGAGGGCCATTTTGAGTGTGGTATAAGGAGGAGTGAAAAAACAGGTTGATTAGGATGGTAAGATCTCACAATCAAGAGCCAAAAAAGCTCTGATACCAATTGCAGGATCGGGTTTGTCACTTAAACACTTGGATTTCTCTCAAACTCACTTATAGAACATTCAAATCAGATGAAGTAAAGTCTTTTACAAGAGTTGATAATAATATAATAAGTAGCAAAGAACACATAGAAATAATTTCAAGGCACTTGTATATATTACTTCTCAACTCAAGGTATTACAAGATTCTTACAAGCATGAAACATGAGTTACAATGAGAGACTATATATACTAGATTCTACAGTCGGATATACTTTGATACCAGCTGGAAACCTATGACTAAAGCATATACTACAATGCTAAAGTTAAGGTATCTAGATAAAGTATTATCTAAGATATGGTAGTCATGACATGTCCATGACTTACCTTTTGTCACCAACTAAAGATGGCAACTGTACTAACTTATAAAGGTAAACAGTGGAATAAAGTATGGTCAACTACATGGCTTTTGAGAAAGCACCATGCAGTATCTCAGAGGTCTACAGTGGAGTGTCAGGGAGACCATACTTATGTCCACTGGATAATAGTAGTGTCTTCCGAAGGTAAGTTGGCTTCGGAAGAACAAGTTCTTCCGAGGCCACTTTTACTTCGGAAGAGGCTTCTATACTTCTGAGGCTTGAGGACTTCTATACTTTGGAGTTGACTTCTGATCTGTCATTCTAAGTCTTGATCTTCGGAAGTAAGTTCTTATTCTTCAGAAGTTGGAGTTTTCCTTCGGAATTTAGTTTTACACTTTGTCTTCGGAAGAGCTCCTTTTTCCTTCGGAAGTTCCACACTTGGCTTCGGAAGTCCTTTATTTGTTGTACCAAAATATTCTAAGTGATTTCGTTTTGTTTACACCAGCCTTTTTAGATCCAACAGACTTGCTAGTTCTTTGTGAAAATCACATTAAAGCAGGAACATGGGAGGAGACAAGAAAGGAAGCCAGTCTGTTTATGACTGTGGCTAACAAAGGAAGATGAGTGCGAGCTGAATTGAAAGAGATGGCCAAGAAAGTAAGAGCTGAAGATCAGCTAAACATGGATGTCCGAGATGTGGCCAGACAGTTTGAGCAAGCAAGTGCTCATCCCGAGGGAGCTAATGAAGCTAGAGGTGACCAGAGTGTATCATTTGCTGAAGTTCCTAAGGAGGTTGCTGCAGGAGCTGTAGAAGACACATCAGAGGCAGCGAGAGAAACTGGAGGTGTATCATTTGCTGAAGTTCCTAAGGAGGTTGCTGCAGGAGCTGTAGAAGACACATTAGAGGCAGCGAGGGAGACTGGAGCTGATCCGGGAGAATCTATGTCTCAAGCCCCTGGGGAAGAAGCTGCAAGAACAGATATAGATACATAAAAAGAAACGAAAGAGACTGGAGCTGACAAGTCAAATCAAGGGAGTTGAAGGTGGTGAGATCCAACCAGGGGGAGTATTGAAGATCAAGTATAGGTTGGACTCACCTTAATTTAGTTTAGATTATGTGTATATTACTTTGTAATAGGTTTAATGTTATTTACTTTTGAATGTAATACATTTTGTTTAGTTTTGTAGTCCAGCTGTTATAGTTCACCCGACGAAACTGTTGTTTCTGTCGGGCGAAACTATAGTTTCGGCAGAACAGTTTCGCTGCCAGCAAAACTGTTTGTGAAACTAAGACTGCTATATATATATTTGATCATTTTTATTGTTGGGTAATCTTGCAAAACCCTAATCGTTTATCATTGTTGCAAGTAATCTTTGTAAGCAGTCATTTCACAGAAATATCATTCTGCTTTGTTATTATTGAATATATTGATCATCATTGTCTTATTTTGATACACTTATGATTGTTCTCAATCTTCTTCATCTTAGTTGTCTATTGTTTGTATTTAATATTGAACGATTCAACAATTCATTTGTACTGCAAATCGATCAAATGGACCAACAATTTGCATCATGGGTTTGTCCTCTTGTTCTGACCCTTGAATCAACATCTCCAATGATGTTTTGGTAGGATGAGACTTGTGGATCCTTAGCTGAGGGATCACAACAAGTTGCTTAGACTGATCTAAATTTGAGAAATATTGATTTGGCAAGGAGGATTCACCCTCCATATAAGCACACTTATCAAGATTAACTTGATCCAATTAGTGTGTGACATCAATGATATTGTCTTAAATAGAGTGGTTATTAGTGTAACACCCCGAAAAGTCGAAACGAGTCATTAAGGATAATGGGCTTAAATAATGTGTATTTAATAAAAGAAGGAAATGGGTTATGGGCCAAATTGGGTTTATGAACAAGAGCCTAAGTGATTAAGGCCCATAATCAGCCCTTAACCTACCCAAATCAGCTTCATCTTCCTCATTACAACCCTAGCCACCAAAATTCATAGAGACAGAAAGTAGAGAGAGAAAGTGAAGAAAACTCAAGATTTGAAGCTTCCAAGGTGAAGAGATTGAAGATCTGGGTGTTGAAGCATCAAGATCTAAGAAAGAAGCAACAAATCCAGGTAAGAATCGACCTCTAAACCCTTCTGTAGATCAAACCCGGATTCTAGGGTTTTGGGTTTTGAAAAGTTGCAAAGAATCGCATAAAGGTCACATTTTTACGTATGAAAACATGTATAAAGCTTAGATTTAGCCTCATGGATGATAAACTAAGAGATTGGACGTAAAAAGTTATGATTTTGGGTTAAAAACGGTCTGGTCCGTAATTTTTATGCGATCTGCGAAACTGCGTATTCATCCAGCGAAATTGCATATTCAATCAGCGAAACTGTGGATCTTCCTGCGAAATTATAGTTTCGCAGGTAGTTTCGCAGACATGTTTTTCCAACGAAAGTTGGGCGAAACTGACAGCAAAGCTGGCAGCGAAGATGCCAGCGAAACTGCCAGCGAAGGTGCTAGCGAAACTAGCAGCGACACTGCTGGTGAAACTAGCAGCGAAACTGTTGGCGAACCTAGCTGCGAAATTGCTGATCTTGCAGCGAAATTAGCAGCGAATTTAGGCAGAAATTAACCTCTTTAAGTGTTAGCTATTCTGCAGGCTGTGTAGAGTGATCCTAGCCTTGTAAGCTTAGCCTAGAAGTTATTCGTGGTATCCAGGTGAGTTCTAGATCCCCTGTTTATAAGTTTTTAATGTTTTGGGGCTATTAGTCAGGGGCGTTGCCCCTTGGACCCCACTGGGGCTGCCGCCCCTAGGACCCCGCTGTCAGGGGCTGCCGCCCCCGAACCCCCGCAGTCCCGCGGCGGGTCGGTTATGTTTATGATGATTAGTACTTGGTATGTTGTGTACTTGATAAATTAAGTATTATATACTAAAGTGGAAGATGATATTAATGAAAAGCGAAACTTAATGAATGTTACCCCCGGGCCCGTTTTATGATGAAAAGTCTTGCAAGCACTATGATAGACTTCACTTATGTGAGTCTAATGTATGATGATGGATCTGTATTCATGAGCGGGCTATGTGCCTTGCAGTGTGGATCAACTGTCGGGGGTTAGCTACCGTATTCATGTGTACCGACAGGGATTGGCATTTGTTGTCAATCAACATGGAGCTCTTGCTTTGTGCAATCTCGTTTATGATGAAAGTGAAAGATAATGAAAGAATGAAAGATAATGAACATGCTTATTATGATGCATGTAATGTTATATACTATGTTGTATGCATGGTCATTATATGAAGGATAAAGTTTATATTTTCTTATATTATTTAAAACTAGAACTCGCTCAGCGAAGCTGACTTTTATGCATAACAGTTGGCAGGTAAGTGCTGATGCTGAGGATGGCACTCGGAGCTACTTGGGGAGCTATGGATGGCATTCCTGTTTATGAAATCTTTATTGTATTTTCAACAATGCACTATGTTTTTATTCTATTTAAAGGACAAATGTATGAATACGATATGGTTTCTAAGTTCTAAATGAATGTCTAATTATTTCCGCTGCAATGTTTTGTTATTAAACTGATTTTATGCGATGATTAACCAACTGTGAGGCTTCCCGGGATCGGGGTCTTACAAGTTGGTATCAGAGCCAAAGTTTAAGAGAATTGGGTAAACTGTTTTCAAAACCTAAACTTAAACTGAAAATGGGACCGAATAAAGGATGCCAATCCAAGTAGCTACGTGCCATCAGGTAAAAGTTTCAAGTAAACCGGAATTATATGCGTGTGCTATTTGTTTTATGTGCTTGTAGATTTGAATACTGATATGTGTTAGGATAGTGATTGCTAATGACAGGAGGGTAAGGTAAGTGGTTAATCACACTTGGCCACTGTAATTAAGGACTTACCATACTTATAATGATCAGAGCAATTATCTTGAATAACCATTTTGGTGTTTGAATCTTATAGGAATTAGTTATGGCTGGTAGAAAATCTGGAAAGGCAACCCGAGGAGATGCTCGTGGCGGGCATACTACTGAGCCACGTGTCACCCGGAGCAAAGCTAAGGCTCCCGAGACTGTTCATGAGGAGCCATCAAACCCTAGGGTGGTAGTCCATGATGACGACAGTGATGAGGAGTCCGAGAGAGAGACTACTAGAGGGTGCAACTATGGGGCATTTCAAAGGTGCAAGCCCCCAACCTTTAACGGTAACGACACTGCTACTGCCGCTCATCGTTGGGTTAGAGAGATGGAAGCGGTACTGGAAATTAGTGAGTGCCGAGAGGATCAAAAAGTTAAGTTTGCCACTCATTCCTTCGTTGACTCAGCGTTATGCTGGTGGGACAATATTGTCCAGGCTGAGGGGAAGCGATCGATAGCCAAGATGAAGTTGTCGGAGTTGAAGGAGTTAGTGCTGGAGGAGTATTGTCCCCATCGGGAATTAGACAAGATTGAAAAGGAGTTCTTGTATTTAAAGGCTGGGAACATGACTCATCAAGAGTATACCTCCAAGTTCAATGAACTTGCAAGACTTGTGCCAGACATGGTGACACCTGCGTCCAGGAAGATCAAAAGATACATACAGGGTTTGCCTGTGGACATAAGGAGGCAAATGATTGCAGCCAGACCGGGTACGTTTAGGTCTGTGGTGGATTTAGCTGGGAGGTTGTACGATGAGAGAGACCCAGTGCCTGTACAGAAGAAGGTGGAGAAATGGAATGGGAACAGGAATGGGAATGGGAAGAGGTTCGGAGGTGATAACTTCCGGAGTGGAGAAAAGAGGATGAGAGTCGAGGATCAGTCTGGGAGACAGGGAAATACTGGTGAAAGGGGTGCTTGTAGAAACTGTGGAAAAGGTCATTCAGGGGAGTGCAGAATTGAGATGGGAAAATGTTTCAAATGTGGAGGCGAGGGCCATTATGCTAGGGATTGCAAGGTGGGGAAGTGTTACCTGTGTGGCGAGATGGGTCATGCGGGAAGAGACTGTAAGAAAGGAAAACCAGAAGGATCAGGAACGGTTAAAGCTGGAGATAATGGAAGGGGTGACGGTTCAAAGGCGAAGGCGAGGGCATTCAACATAACTCGCGAGGAGGCCAGGGCAGACCCAGAAGTAGTTTCAGGTATGTTTCTGGTAGACCATGAATATGCTTCTGTGCTCTTTGATTCTGGTGCTAGTAGGAGTTTTGTGTCTGCTGCCTTTTGTCGTTTGTTGCATGATAAGAGTAGAAAGTTAGATGAGCCTTTCTATGTAGAAACAGCCATTGGGAAGTCCACTAAGGTAACTGAGGTGGTTGAGGATTGTCTGATAGTTAGAAGATTGTAAGTTCCCTGCTAGGTTGCATGTTATGGCCTTAGGAGGTTTCGATGTGGTGTTAGGAATGGATTGGTTAGCTACCTATGAAGCCAATATAGTATGTAGTAAGAAGATAATTCGTCTAACAGCGCCCGACGGTAGTTCTATTACGGTTCGCGGAGATAAGGTATGTTGTGTACCGAGGGTAGTGTCGATGATTACAGCTGAAAAGTACTTGAGACGTGGGTGCAGCGCTTACTTGGCCTATGTAAAAGATGTGGATGCGCCAGAGCCACAATTATCAGACGTGCCGGTAGTGCGCAAGTTTCCTGACGTCTTTCCTGAAGACCTGACCAATGTGCTGCCTGACCGCGAGATCGAATTCCAGATTGATTTGCTACCTGGAGCACAACCTGTCGCTAAAGCACCATATCGATTAGCTCCTTCGGAGATGGTAGAACTGAGGGACCAGTTGCAAGATTTATTGGATAAAGGCTTCATCCGACCGAGTATCTCTCCATGGGGTGCTCCGGTTTTATTCGTCAAGAAGAAAGATGGTAGCATGCGGATGTGCATTGACTATCGTGAGCTCAATAAGCTGACCGTAAAGAATCGGTATCCGTTACCAAGAATCGACGACCTGTTCGATCAACTTCAGGGTGCCAGCTGGTTTTCGAGGATAGACCTGCGGTCTGGTTACCACCAACTGAAGGTGAAAGAACAAGACATTCCTAAGACAGCGTTCCGTACGCGTTATGGACACTACGAATTCCTCGTCATGTCCTTTGGTTTGACCAACGCGCCAGCTGCTTTTATGGATCTTATGAATCGGGTATGTCGGCCGATGTTGGATAAATCGGTGATAGTGTTCATTGATGACATCTTGATTTATTCAAAAAGTGAAGAGGAGCATGCCGATCATATTCGAGAAGTATTGGAGACGCTCAGAAGTGAGAAGCTATATGCTAAGTTCTCTAAATGTGCATTTTGGCTACGAGAAGTTCAATTTCTGGGTCATGTGGTTAATCCCGAGGGGATCAGGGTGGACCCTGCGAAGGTTGAAGCGGTGATGCAATGGGAACCTCCAAAGACGCCATCCGAGATTCGCAGTTTCTTAGGCCTGGCAGGCTACTATAGGAGGTTTATCCAGGATTTCTCCAAGATAGCTTCTCCTTTGACAAAGTTGACCCGAAAGGACGTGAAGTATGAATGGGGTACTGATCAGGAGAACGCCTTCCTAGAACTAAAGACGAGGTTAACTCAAGCCCCTGTCTTGACGTTACCTGAAGGGAACGAGGATCTGGTGGTTTACTCGGATGCCTCATATGCAGGATTGGGTTGCGTGTTGATGCAACGAGGGAAGGTGATAGCCTATGCTTCTAGACAATTAAAGGTTCACGAGGCTAACTATCCTACCCATGATTTAGAGTTGGCCGCGGTGGTGTTTGCATTGAAGATTTGGAGGCACTACTTGTATGGGGTGAAGTGCACCATCTTCACTGATCATAAAAGTCTGAAGTATTTCTTCGAACAAAAGGAACTCAATATGAGACAGAGGAGGTGGTTGGAACTGATCAAGGATTATGACTGTGAAATTCATTATCATCCAGGCAAAGCTAATGTGGTTGCTGACGCCCTTAGCCGAAAAGGACGACCCGAACCTATTCGTGTGAGGGCTTGTCAGATAATCATGATGCCTGATGTTATAAAAAGAGTGAGGGAGTTCCAGGATGAGGCATTAAGAGAGGATAGAGTCAACTCTGAAAGGATGAAGGGACAAGTTTCAGACTTAGGGGAAAACACCTTGGGTGTTAGAACCCGATCTGGAAGAATGTGGATCCCTCTCTATGGGGATCTAAGGGAGAAAATCATGGATGAGGCTCACAAAACTCGATATTCCATACACCCCGGTGCCACGAAAATGTATCAGGATCTGAAGAAAGATTACTGGTGGCCGGGAATGAAGCGAGAAGTGGCTAAGTACGTGAGCAACTGTCTGACTTGTCTGCAAGTGAAGGCAGAGCACCAAAAGCCATATGGGAAGATCCAGCCTTTGGATATCCCTGAATGGAAATGGGAACACATCACAATGGACTTCATCACAAAGCTGCCTCGCACGGCGAGGGGAAGCGACGCAATCTGGGTGATTGTTGACCGTTTAACAAAGAGCGCCCATTTCCTACCAATTCGTGAGACGTATTCCTCGGAGAGGTTGGCAGAGCTATTTATCAAGGAGATCGTGGCTCGTCATGGCGTGCCAGTGACTATCGTTTCGGATAGGGACACGCGGTTTACGTCCAAGTTCTGGAAGAGGTTTCACGACTCAATGGGGACTAGACTGCATATTAGTACGGCTTACCATCCCCAGACGGATGGTCAGTCGGAAAGGACGATCCAGACTTTAGAAGACATGCTACGAGCCTGTGTAATCGACTTTGGAGGAAGCTGGGATGAGCACTTACCGTTGGCAGAATTCTCATATAATAACAGTTACCATGCCAGCATTGGTATGCCACCTTACGAGATGTTGTACGGTAGGAAGTGCAGAACACCCGTGTGTTGGGGCGACATCGGGCAGAAGGAATTGGGGAGTCTTGAAGTGATTGAGGTCACAACTGAGAAGTTAGATAAGATTAAGGCGTTCATGAAAGCTGCAAAGGACCGTCAGAAGTCTTATGCTGATAAGAGGCGTAGGCCGATAGAATTTGAGGTTGGTGACAAGGTTATGCTCAAGGTATCGCCCTGGAAAGGGATCATCAGGTTTCGAAAAAGGGGAAAGTTAAGCCCAAGATTCATAGGGCCATTCCGCATTATTGCAAGGGTAGGAGAAGTGGCCTACAGATTAGAACTAGCTGATGAGTTGAGTGGAATTCACCCTACGTTCCATGTATCTCATCTCAGAAAATGTCTGGCAGACAATGATGCAGTCGTACCACTTGAGGACATTGAAGTCGATGAATGGCTTAATTATGTAGAGCAGCCGGTGGCCATCCTTGATTGGAAAGAGAAGCACTTACGGAATAAAGTGGTTCCACTAGTACGAGTACAGTGGAGACACAGAAAAGGATCAGAATCTACATGGGAGACCGAGGAGGAGATGAGGAAATTTTATCCTCAGTTGTTTGATGACTGACAGGTTTCGAGGACGAAACCTAAATAAGTGGGGGAGACTTGTAACACCCCGAAAAGTCGAAACGAGTCATTAAGGATAATGGGCTTAAATAATGGGTATTTAATAAAAGAAGGAAATGGGTTATGGGCCAAATTGGGTTTATGAACAAGGGCCTAAGTGATTAAGGCCCATAATCAGCCCTTAACCTACCCAAATCAGCTTCATCTTCCTCATTACAACCCTAGCCACCAAAATTCATAGAGAGAGAAAGTAGAGAGAGAAAGTGAAGAAAACTCAAGATGGGCCAAATTGGGTTTATGAACAAGAGCCTAAGTGATTAAGGCCCATAATCAATTGGGTTTATGAACAAGAGCCTAAGTGATTAAGGCCCATAATCAGCCCTTAACCTACCCAAATCAGCTTCATCTTCCTCATTACAACCCTAGCCACCAAAATTCGTAGAGAGAGAAAGTAGAGAGAGAAAGTGAAGAAAACTCAAGATTTGAAGCTTCCAAGGTGAAGAGATTGAAGATCTGGGTGTTGAAGCATCAAAATCTAAGAAAGAAGCAACAAATCCAGGTAAGAATCGACCTCTAAACCCTTCTGTAGATCAAACCCGGATTCTAGGGTTTTGGGTTTTGAAAAGTTGCAAAGAATCGCATAAAGGTCACATTTTTACGTATGAAAACATGTATAAAGCTTAGATTAGCCTCATGGATGATAAACTAAGAGATTGGACGTAAAAAGTTATGATTTTGGGTTAAAAACGGTCTGGTCCGTAATTTTTATGCGATCTGCGAAACTGCGTATTCATCCAGCGAAATTGCATATTCAATCAGCGAAACTGTGGATCTTCCTGCGAAATTATAGTTTCGCAGGTAGTTTCGCAGACATGTTTTTCCAACGAAAGTTGGGCGAAACTGGCAGCAAAGCTGGCAGCGAAGATGCCAGCGAAACTGCCAGCGAAGGTGCTAGCGAAACTAGCAGCGAAACTGCTGGTGAAACTAGCAGCGAAACTGTTGGCGAATCTAGCTGCGAAATTGCTGATCTTGCAGCGAAATTAGCAGCGAATTTAGGCAGAAATTAACCTCTTTAAGTGTTAGCTATTCTGCAGGCTGTGTAGAGTGATCCTAGCCTTGTAAGCTTAGCCTAGAAGTTATTCGTGGTATCCAGGTGAGTTCTAGATCCCCTGTTTATAAGTTTTTAATGTTTTGGGGCTATTATGCATACTAAATTTACGTTTTTAAATGACCAAGATTTTAAGGGGTTTTAACAGGAAGAACGATTTGTCTATAAGTAAATGTGCTATAAGTAAATGTGCTAAATTTACGTTTTTAAATGACCTGGCAGCCCGGCCCCAGCCAGGGGCGTTGCCCCTTGGACCCCACTAGGGGCTGCCGCCCCTAGGACCCCGCTGTCAGGGGCTGCCGCCCCCGAACCCCCGCAGTCCCGCGGCGGGTCGGTTATGTTTATGATGATTAGTACTTGGTATGTTGTGTACTTGATAAATTAAGTATTATATACTAAAGTGGAAGATGATATTAATGAAAAGCAAAACTTAATGAATGTTACCCCCGGGCCCGTTTTATGATGAAAAGTCTTGCAAGCACTATGATAGACTTCACTTATGTGAGTCTAATGTATGATGATGGATCTGTATTCATGAGCGGGCTATGTGCCTTGCAGTGTGGATCAAATGTCGGGGGTTAGCTACCGTATTCATGTGTACCGACAGGGATTGGCATTTGTTGTCAATCAACATGGAGCTCTTGCTTTGTGCAATCTCGTTTATGATGAAAGTGAAAGATAATGAAAGAATGAAAGATAATGAACATGCTTATTATGATGCATGTAATGTTATATACTATGTTGTATGCATGGTCATTATATGAAGGATAAAGTTTATATTTTCTTATATTATTTAAAACTAGAACTCGCTCAGCGAAGCTGACTTTTATGCATAACAGTTGGCAGGTAAGTGCTGATGCTGAGGATGGCACTCGGAGCTACTTGGGGAGCTATGGATGGCAGCCCTGTTTATGAAATCTTTATTGTATTTTCAACAATGCACTATGTTTTTATTCTATCTAAAGGACAAATGTATGAATACGATATGGTTTCTAAGTTCTAAATGAATGTCTAATTATTTCCGCTCCAATGTTTTTTATTAAACTGATTTTATGCGATGATTAACCAACTGTGAGGCTTCCCGGGATCGGGGTCTTACAATTAGCATCAACAAATTCATGATCACTTTCACCACCACCATTTTCTCCAACATTTGAAGCTCCTTCATCTGAGTTTTGTGCCTCTAAGCTGGAATTTGAAGGCACCCCAGAAGTATCAGCAGGATTTGTCATTGATGTGCTGGTAGACACTTCATTTGCAGGGTTAGTTACCACTGGAGCTGAAGATGTGTAGCTTGAAGGTCTTCTTATCTCAAATCTTGGGTCAGGATTACCTGTAGGTAGTATATATGTGGATCCTGTGACAGGATCAAGGATCACAAGTTTGAAGTATTAGAGTGTAATGTAGCGGAATGAAGAGAAGAATTAGTCAAATTATAGCAAGAGAATGTTATTTGTAAACAAATGCGAGAGAATATTTTTCTGTGATTTGGAATGTTTCAATAATGCTCAATATTATTGCTAAATCATTCACTGTTACAATAAGGTTGGCACTCCTTATATAGAGTGCAATCACTGCTGTAATCACGGGATGGTGATTACTAGCAGATCTAGTACAAAAATAACTAATTCTTAATAAACTACTGAAATGTTCACAACTACTGAGAACATGTCAGAGTGCTAAGTATAAAACATGAAACAACTGAAAAGAAACTACTGATACTACAACGACTGAAGAACAAACTCTTCAGTCGTTTTACAAAACTACTGAAAATGGAAAATATAAAACTACTGAAACAAACCGTCACAACTACTGAAGAAGTCCTCTTCAGCTGTTGTGACAACGCCTGATACTTTGTCTTCAGACTTTGTCTTCAGCACTTGTCTTCAGACTCTGTCTTCAGCACTTGTGTCTTCAGACTTTGTCTTCAGCACTTGTGTCTTCAGACTTTGTAATCAGTTGTTGTCTTCAGCTGTTGTGGACTTCAGTAGTTGTTGTGACGTCTGTGGGACTTAAAGGTTTTTCTGATCCGGCTCATTGGTTCTTTTGGTCCAACAAACTCCCCCTGAACCAATGCAGCCAAAACCTTTAACTTTATTGAGGTCCCACTTATTGTTGGCAAAATGAATGGTCTTTTTCCTTCTTGATCAGTTGAGAAGATGACCCATATAAGCACCGGCCTGGAAGTAAGTCTCTGATGATTTGGTTGGCAAAGTATGGATGGGAGCTCTGTATTGGGGAATTGGACACTGAGCTGTTCCCCCATCCATGAAACTCACTTCCCGTGTATAAGCCTGTAGGATTCTCTGGTGTATGCTCTGAGAAACATGATTTGTTCTTCCATAGTAAGATTCTCTGGTTCACCATCGAACAATCCTTCACGCCCATACAGCTCTGAGATGTATTTGGCCTGTTTGCCATTTTTGAGCTCAACTGTTGTGGTCTGTCTGTAGGCAAACTCATCTGGATGATTACCTTCAAGTAACAGACTGAGCTCATTTTGTTTGAAGTTCTCAAGCTTCTTGTAGACTAACCCCTTCTTGATCACTCTGTTTTCTAACATCTTTTGGGGAGGCTGTTTAGTCTCATAAGCCTTCTTGAAGTCTTCTACAATCTCCCAGGGTGATACTACAAGGACCACTGTGATCTCTTCATCTACGATCCTTTTTATCTGGCCCTTGTATCGTGCAGGAATGTCCTTCTTCACAATTCTGTGAGCCACCCTAGGATCAGGCCACATCCTCACCTTTTCCTTTTGATATTGAAATGTGTTGGCGAGGGTGTACAGTCTCAGAGCTTCTTTCTTCATACTTATTATTGATGAAGAGGCAGCATAAGTTTTATCTATACTCTTTAGCATCTCCTCATCATGAAGCCTTTGCAATTGCTCTTCTTCGATCTTTACTCTCACAGTTTCCATCTGTGAGGTGGGAGTGATGGGCATAGATTTGGCTTTAGGCAAAGTTAGGACTGCAGAAAGAGGCAGTTATTTCTTCCTCATCATCATTTCTTCTTCTTCTTCTAGCCTCAACATCCTTCTCTTCTTCTTCTTGGATGCATCATCGGCTGTTGGTTTTGAGGGTAAAGGAGTTGGTTTAATGGGTTGTGGTAGTGGTGATTTTGAAGTGGTATAGTTTTGCAGGTTGTTTAGCATTCTTGTAATGAGTGAGGCTTTGGAGTATTTTGCTAGTTCGTTTCTTTTCCAGCACCTGCTTCATTTAAAGCTTCAATCACTAATCCCTTTGTATATGCTTCAGACGTACAGATCTTGGTGGTTATAGCCAAGATACTGTCCCTGGTCCATGACTTAATCTCTATCAATGATCTTCCAAGATACTTAGCAATAAATCTGATCATGATCTCCAGTCTTTCTCTTTCTAGCACATCATAGCTTGCCCATCTTGAGTTAATTTCTTCAACTTCAAGTCTTCTAATCTCTGAGTCAAGCTGTGCAGTATCGAACCCTTGTCTGTATAGTTGGTCAATAATGGAGTCCATAGATTTACTATGTGTAGCATCCGCCATTTTGACCATCTCATCAAGTTGGAGTTCTTTTTCTTTTCTTTCAATCTTCCTCTTCTATATGTGATGTGAAAGTCTTTGTGACTTTCACTCACTTGATCAGTGTCAGCTCCCTTCACATACTCTTCCTCCTTCTCAGTCTCTTTCTCAACAACTCTTCTTCCTCCTGTTCTCTCTCTATCATATGCTTCCCTTTGTCTTTCACTGACTGACTCTCCCCCTTTTTGGTTGCATTGGTTGCAAGGGTTTGAGTAGTAGAAAGCCTTGTGCTCACAATCTCCCTCCACCAGTGGCTGTATATTGAGGGAAGTTTGTCATCCAAGGTTTTGATCACAATGTCGGTGATCATTGGAGTGATGAGAGGTAGGGATTTGTGGAATATAGCAGCTGTTTGCTCAGAGGGGTTCTGTCCCTGAGAACAGTGCCAGAAGTAGAGGCTGGTGGATTGAATGTTTTTAGTGGCTGAGTGTTTAGGAGACCTTCAGGTGAAGGTGCCATCTGTGGGTGTATGGTGGTATCAGATGGACTTGCTTCTTGAGAGAATGGTCAAGTAGTCTTTGTAGTCTACTGACTTCTTCCTCAGAATTGTGTTCTGGCTAGAACATCATAAAAGAAGCCCAGGTCATCATCAGCAGATGCTGAATCACCTGACCTCTTGCTAGTAGCAAGATGTACATGCTCTGGGTGTAGACCAGATGTAGCATGTGCCCCTTCTTCTTGAACTGGGGACTTCCAGCCTCAGGACGATGTCCTTCATCAGCTGTTGCCTCTGATGAGGTCTTAGCCAGTTACCACAGCCTCAGTCTGATCATGTGCTGATGCAGAAGAGGTGGCAGCCTCACCAGATATTCTTGTCTCCGTATCTACACTAGAGACTGAACATTTAAACCCCTGTGCTGTGGGTTGTCAGAAGCATGTTGATCCTCTACCTCAATATCTGTGGTTTTCCCTTTAGGTGGTTGTCGGGGGAGAGAGAGGCATGCAGCTGAGTCAGCACATTTGCAATTATAAGTGTTGGACTTTGGGGGGCATTTTCATGGGAGATAGGGTATTATGCACTGGGGAGAATGGTGAGTTTCAATGGCAATCTCCTCAAATGAGGAAGATTCCAGATTTTGTGGGTACCCTTCTTTGGTTGCTTCAGGTTCCTTTTGAGAGGAATCCTGAGCGGCTGTGGCTGGGTGAGTCTCAATACTACTACTGGGGGTTTACACCAGTAAGTATATCCTGTCTTGGTGGTACAGGAGCATCTTCAGGGGACTCATCTTCCTGAATAGCTGTTTTGGCTCGTTTTGTTTTTTTTTTGGTGGGGACTTTGGATTTTGTGGTGGTGGCTGTGGGTTCCAGCTGCGTGGGTTTGCGCAGCTTGGCAGCCATTTTGAGTGATTGGTCAGAGTGTGCCGGGAGTATACTTCAGGCAATACAGCCATAGCAGGGACTCCCAGGCCAACAAGTCCCTCAGCTTGAAGCTGGTTTTCAATTATGGCCATTATAAACCGAGGATATAATATCCAACGGTTAGAAAGTTGTTTTTGGGCCATATCCTTGAGCTCTAAGAATAATATTTCAGAAAAATTTAAAGGTTGTTGCTCAAGGATAGAGTACAATACCTGTTGCCACCTTGTGGACATTTGATCCCATGATGAAGTCTTTGGAGCCAGGCAGACATTTACCATATGAAAGATAAGCCGTTCAGCATCCTGGAAATGTTTCTTCAATATGGTAGAGGCACTCAGGTTGCCTTCGTATCCATGGTGGGCAAATGATAGATCAGTGGTGCCCTTTGGATAGCTAGTCGGGAAAGTGGCATCATCCAGATTGAGGGTTTGGCGAAGAATCTCTGGATTGATGACCACCTTTTGGCTATGGACAAACGAATGAAGTGACTCTGTGTCATTCTCCTCAGAGACAAGAGTGACGTTTGTCCAGAATTGGCTAAGGGATTCGGCATATATGGTGGGGTTTATCAGAAAGGCTGTTTGGTAAGGTGACTGGACCATTAAATCAATGGCGTTGTGAAACTTGGTCCAGAATGGTGATTTAGTAAGGTGAGCGACACAGTTGTGTCGAGGTTTTAGTTGCATGGTCGCCATGGATGAAGAGAGGGTACAGAGTTTTTGAACGTTAGGTTTGAGAGTAAGGTGAGAAAAACTCTGGTGAGATAAGGGATTTATAGGGTAGGGTTATGAACCGACTGAAGGTTTTGGTGAGTCATCATTTGGTGAAACTGGTGATGACGTGGCATTAACTTTTAGAGGTTGAAATGACTGACCGTATTGGTGTGATCATCAGTTGTTATAAAACAACTGAAGACTTGGTTTTAACCGTCAGACATTGAAACAGCTGAAGTCTTTGATTTAGTCTTCAGTAGTTATAAAACTACTGAGGACAATTCCGACTTCAGGTGGTGAAACAACTGAGGACATGGTGTTTGTCATCAGTAGTTATGTAACTACTGAAGACAGTGGTTTTGTCATCAGTTGATGTAAACAGCTGAAGACTTAGCGGTAGTCTTCAGTAGTTGTAAACTACTGAAGACATAGCTGTGGCTTCAGTTGTTTAGAAACAGCAGTTGTAAAAACAACTGAGAGAAATTACTCATCAGCTGTTGTCGTCAATTCTTAGCTTTTCAGCTGTTTCAGTCTGACCTCCACATTTAAATCCGAGTTTGTTTCATTGGTCATCAGTACTTATCTGCATTTCTGACATCAGCAGTTGTAGTTACATCAGCTGTTGTGATTTCATCAGCTGTTATAACTACATCAGCTGTTTTAACAAATGAAGTACTTATATATGACATGGTTACCAATGATCATCAGTATTTATTACTGAGATTATCAGTATTGTCACTTATTCTAGCTGCAGCATACCAAGCCTTAACACCAGGTTGTGGAAAGTTGAACTATCCAAAGGCTTAGTAAAAATGTCTGCAAGCTCATCAGCACTAGGAACAAATTTTGGATCAATCAGACCTTTTTCAAAACAATCTCTAATAAAGTGATGTCTGATTTCAATATGTTTAGTCCTAGAGTGCTGGACAGGATTCTTGACAATACAAAGAGCTGAAGAACTGTCCATTAACAATGGAGTCTTAGTCTCAGTTATGCCATAATCCAATAATTGGTTTTGAAGCCATAATACCTGAGATGTACAACTTGCAGCAGCAATGTACTCGGCTTCAGCAGTTGATGTAGCAACTGAGGTTTGTTTCTTACTCTGCCAAGAAATCAAACAGTTGCCTAGGAATTGGCATCCACCAGAAGTTGATTTCCTGGTCAACTTACACCCTGCATAGTCACTGTCAGAAAAAGCAACTAATTTACCAGAATGTCTAGTAGAATACCATAAACCTAGAGATGGAGTGCCTTGCAAATATCTAAAGATCCTCTTGACTGCAATCAAATGAGACTCCTTAGGTGCAGCCTGAAATCTAGCACAAACACATGTAGCAAACATAATATCTGGTCTAGAAGCTGTTAGGTACATCAAGGACCCAATCATACATCTGTAAAGTGTTTCATCAACCACTTTACCTTTCTGATCTGTATCCAGTTGTGTGGTGTTGCACATGGGAGTAGAACAGGGTTTACAATTTTGCAAATCAAATTTTTCCAAAAGATTTTTTGTATATTTGGACTGATGAATGAAAATTCCATCAGCCTTTTGTTTGATTTGCAAACCCAGAAAGAATTGTAATTCCCCCATTGCACTCATTTCAAACTTTTGTTGCATCAGCTTTGTAAAGTCATCACACAACTGTGGATCAGAGGATGCAAAAATAATATCATCTACATAAATTTGAACAAGTAGATTATGCTGCCCTGCTTTCTTAATGAACAAAGTTTTATCTATGGTGCCTCTAGTAAAATTATTTTAAGAAGAAAGTTTGATAATGTCTCATACCAGGCCCTAGGAGCTTGTTTCAACCCATAAAGAGCCTTATCAAGCTTATACACCCAATTAGGATGTTTGTTGTCCTCAAAACCTGGTGGTTGACATACATAAACCTCTTCTTTAATTTTCCCATACAGAAAAGCACTTTTGACATCCATTTGAAAAACTTTAAGATTTTGATAAGCAGCATAAGCTAAAAACAATCGAATTGCTTCCAGTCTGGCTACAGGAGCAAAGGTTTCATCATAATCAATACCTTCTTCTTGTGCAAACCCCTGAACCACCAGTCTGGCCTTGTTCTTAACAATAAGCCCATTTTCATCAGTCTTATTCCTAAACACCCATTTAGTGCCTATTGCACACTTACCTGGAGGTAGAGGAACAAGTTCCCACACTTGTTGTTTCTTGAACTGAAGAAGCTCAAGCTGCATGGCATCAACCCATCCATTGTCTTTAATGCAATGTGATAATTCTTTGGCTCTTGCTGACTAATGAAGAGAGCATAGAAGCAGAAATTTGACAATTGACTTCTTGTTGATACTCCAGCAGTGATATCACCAATGATTTGAGACATAGGGTGATTCTTCAGATCTTGATACACAATGAGATCAGTGCAAGTGTTTGTAGCAGGCTCAGCAGCAACAGATGGTGATGGTGAAGAATTTCCTTGAAACCAATCAGTTGATGGTAGTTCAAAGGAAGTTGAAGTTGTAGAAATCTCATCAGCATTTGTTGTGGATTGTGCTGCTGGAGCTGCAGGAACATCAGGTCTAGCTGAATCAGGCAGTTGATCAGTAAATCTGAAGAGGTGAGTACTACTATCATCATCATCAGCACCAGCAGTACCACCAGGTGGAGAACTGTTGACATGAGCAACAGCAGGAGTTTGATGAGGAGCATATTGTAGTATGTCCAAATCAAATATCTCCACAGGATTTTGTGGAATCTTGTCCTTTGGAGATTCATTAAACTTAACATGTAGAGTCTCTTCAACCATCTTTGTTCTACAGTTGAAGACTCTGTATGCTTTGCAAGTTGATGAATAACCAACAAAATATCCTGCATCCACCTTAGAATCAAATTTCTGGAGTTGATCCCTTGTGTTGAGAATGAAACAAGGACATCCAAAAGCTCTAAAGAATGAAATTAGAGGGGCCAAATGATGAAGAACTTCATATGGAGTTTTCATCAACCTCTTATTCACTAGAGCTCTATTTTGTACATAACAAGCAGTATTGATAGCTTCAGCCCAAAAAGTCATTGGCAATCCAGAGTCAGCCAACATGGACCTTGCAGCTTCAATAAGGGTCCTGTTCTTTCTCTCCACTACTCCATTTTGTTCAGGAGTTCTTGGAATGCTAAAATGCCTCTTGATTCCCTTTGAGAGGTAGAACTCATCAAGTGTATTGTTTCTAAATTCAGTTCCATTATCACTTCTAACACACTTGACTGAGAGGGAATACTGCTTCTCAACATACAACACAAAGTTGATAATCTTCTGAGGTGCTTCATCCTTTGAATGCAAAAAGAAAGTCCATACAAATCTGGAGTAATCATCCACAATTACTAGACAGTATTTCTTCTTAGCCATACTCATCACTCTCACAGGACCAAAGAGATCCATGTGAAGAAGCTGTAAGCAGGCTGTGGACTTAGGTTCTTCTATGGAAGGAAATGAAACTTTGTGCTGTTTTCCTTTTAGACAAGCAGTGCAGTCATCTTCACATTTGAACTCCTTCATAGGCAATCCCCTTACTAAACCATGGTTAATCAGCTGATTTATGTTTTTGAGATTAACATGACCCAGCCTTCTATGCCATAGTGTAGATTCTTGAGGGGAAGCCTTGGAAAATAGGCAAGGATGGCCTTTGAGATCTATTTTCTTAGAAAGATCTAAGGCATACACTCTTCCTGTCCTGTTGGCCTTAAGGAGAGTGTGTTTATCCAACACCTTGTCAATCAAACTCAGAACTTTGGATGACAGAATCCGGCAGTTCTGACTTGTGAAAAGAGCAACATGGCCTTTGTCACACATTTGACTGACACTCAAGAGGTTGTACTTGAGATTTTCCACATGGTTAACATCATCAAACTTTATTTCCCCATTGGAAACAAAGCCTTTGCCGATGATGTAACCCTTTGCATCATTGCCAAAAGATACAAATCCCTTCCTTCCTTGAGAGTAGTCATTAAGAAGTGATCTGTTTTCCGTCATATGCATGGATCCTCCACTGTCTACATACCAGATGCCTCTGTGGCATGTTGAAGAACCCTGCAGAACAAAGCAAATTAGTTAGATTTTGAGACCCAAACCTTTTTGGTTTTGGGCCTATCAACAAATGGTGGACTAACAAGTTTGCTAGAAATAACAGCTTAGAGGAAGAAGATGGTGGAAAAGAGGAATCCTTTGGCTTGGACCTCCTTTTCTGTGGATTCAACATAGGAACATCTAATTGGTTGACTCTTCCCAATAGATGTTGAACCATCATAACCAGCTGTGTCTGATTTTGTGATAAAGCTTTCAGCTCTTCAGACACATTAGCACTGGAGTTTGATGAGTTCTTATGTTGCACCTTCTTCTTTTGAGCAACCTCAGCTGTTACCTGTTTAACCCCTTCCTTTTTGGATTTCTTTTTGGACTTAAGGATTACAGGATTTGATGTTGCTGGTACAAATGTGGCTTTAAACTCATTTTTCATTTTAACCATTTTCTCTTTAATTTCATCTTTATGTTTGAGTTTGGATCCTCTTTTGTACCAACAATCATCAGTGAGATGATTAAACAAACCACATACTTCACATGGTTTCTTTTTCATCTTATGTTGATCATCAACTAAAGAGGATGAAACTACTGAAGACTTGCTCTTCAGTACTTTGGAAGCACTATTTGCTTTCTTGGCTTCCTCTTTAGTAGTCTTCAAACTCTTTCTACTGACAGTTTTCTTCTTTTCAGTGCTGTCAGTAGTTGGAGCTTGAACTTCAGGAGTTAAATTTTGCTCTCCAGTCCTTTCAGGACTTTCAGAAATAACTCCTGAGTTGACCATCTCTTTGATCATGTGAGTATCAGCAACTGAACTATCAACATTAGCTGATAGGTTCTGAGAGGGCTTATTGCTGACTTCAACTTTTGATGATGCTTTATCAGAAAATGAATCACATGATGAGGTGGATTGGTTATTGCTTTCTCCATCAGATTTCACCTCTACTCTTGGAGCAAAATCTGTAGGAGGAGCAGTGTGATTATAACCAATGCCAAACTTCACATTGGAAGCTGATTGCTTACTAAGAAGCATCTCAAAACCTTTGCATGATTTCACCCATCGATCACACTCTACTTGGGTGACTGCAAGGGTTTCTTTAAGACTTTTCTGGTCCTCCAGAATAACCTCTAGCTTAGCCTTTTCATCATTTAATTGGCATTTAAGCTTATAAATCTCATCATTTTTACTATTAAGAGCAGACTCATACTCAGCTTGTCTTTTGGAAATTGTTTTCTCAAACTCAAGTTTTTCATTTATTAATGCTACATTTGCCTCTCTAATAGAGACAAAGGCAGCAATGCAAGATTCAGAACATAACTTGGCTTTGGCCTCTGAAGATACCTGAGTTACCTGTGAAGATGATGCAGTTGAGCAGGAACCCTCAGTTGATTCCAGAGCCATAAGTGCCAGATTTCCAAAAGGACTATCACCACCATGTTGATCAGCACTTGTGAACAGTTGTTCATGACCAGACATGTCATCTGGCAAGCTGCTCCAATCAACAACTTCTGGGGTGAAGAAGCTATGTTGTTGAGGTTAGGGGGTTGATGAGATGGTTGAGGTTCTGGAAGTGCATGAGGTTGTGGTACCATAGGAGCTTGAACTTGACTGGTTTGTGGCATGTAATAACACGGGTAAGGGTAAGGCATTTGACCCTGAGGAACAAAATATGCAGGAGATTGTAGTTGAGACTGATGACTAGAATTGACAGGATGTTGCCCTTTGTTTTGTTGACTATTGCTAGGAAAAGTCACAAAAGGTGCAGAGGAATTAGATCCAGATGATCTACATTCTCTAGCAAAGTGTCCAAGCCTTTGGCATCTGTGACACCTCAACTTACTCTTGTCAAAACCAACTTTGGTTTTGCCAGAGAGTCCTGGGAACTTTCTTCCAGTTCTTTTGTAGAACTTCTGAGATCTGATATTTATCAAGGCCATTTGGCTCAAAATATCCATCTCTTCTAAGTCATCATCAGCAATCCCCTTGAGATCATCCATGATGAAGCATAGATTGTCACTATTACACCCAGAAAATTGACTATCAACACTCACAAATGCTGAATCAGAAATATTTGAAGAGAAATCAATATGCTCATCATACTGGCATTCAGATGAAGCATATTCTGACTCATGACTAACCAGAGCAGTATTGCCTGGTACAAAGTCCTCAGTGAGCTTACCAGATGAAGACAGTTTTCTCTTTTGTTCTATCTCTCTCTCAAATGTGAGCAATTTCCCATGAAGTTGGGTGAGAGATAGTTTGTCCAAATTTGCACTGGAGCGTAGGACAATGGTATATGTATCCCATCTCTCAGGCAGTGATCTGAGAAATCTGTTATTCATCTGAACATTAGTATACTCATGTTTGACCATTTTCAATTCAGAGATCAAACAAGAGAACCGCTCAAACTGTTGAGTCAGTGTCTCACCCTTCCTATGAGAGAATGTCTCATATTGTTGGGCAAGGATCTCTCTATTATTTGCCAAGACCTCATCTGTTCCTCCAAATTGCTCTTTCAAGGCATTCCAGAGGTCATGGGCAGATTCATAATGCATTAACCCAGAGTAAATTTCATTGGGTAGTGCCATGGCTAGAATTCCATGAGCTTTTGCATCTATCTCAAATAATTTCTTATCCTCATCTGAGTATTGATCCTTCCTCTTCGGAACCATTTGATTGGTTTCCGGGTTATTCACCATAGGCTTATGTGGACCATGTACCACTGATGTCCAACAACCTGAACTGTTAACAGACAGGTGATGGAGCATACGACGTTGCCATATGTTATACTCATTCCTAACCAGCATTGGAGGCTTGGTTGAGGAACCAGTATTGTGAGGATCATTGGAAGGAGTAGTCATTTTGAAACCAAAAACAATTTTATTCAAGCAAAAATTTAGACACACCACAACAAACTCAATGAAAACCGAGAATAAGTCTCAGGATGAATGATTAAAAGCACAGAAAATTCAATCTCTATAACAGTTTCTTGCAAAGGATACTAATTCACTCAAACTTGGATCTTGAAGAGCAGTTTCAATGATCAATTATTAGATCGATCAATGATTAACCAGCTCTGATACCATTTGACAGGATCAAGGATCACAAGTTTGAAGTATTAGAGTGTAATGCAGCGGAATGAAGAGAAGAATTAGTCAAATTATAGCAAGAGAATGTTATTTGTAAACAAATGCGAGAGAATATTTTTCTGTGATTTGGAATGTTTCAATAATGCTCAATATTATTGCTAAATCATTCACCGTTACAATAAGGTTGGCACTCCTTATATAGAGTGCAATCACTGCTGTAATCACGGGATGGTGATTACTAGCAGATCTAGTACAAAAATAACTAATTCTTAATAAACTACTGAAATGTTCACAACTACTGAGAACATGTCAGAGTGCTAAGTATAAAACATGAAACAACTGAAAAGAAACTACTGATACTACAACGACTGAAGAACAAACTCTTCAGTCGTTTTACAAAACTACTGAAAATGGAAAATATAAAACTACTGAAAACAAACCGTCACAACTACTGAAGAAGTCCTCTTCAGCTGTTGTGACAACGCCTGATACTTTGTCTTCAGACTTTGTCTTCAGCACTTGTCTTCAGACTTTGTCTTCAGCACTTGTGTCTTCAGACTTTGTCTTCAGCACTTGTGTCTTCAGACTTTGTAATCAGTTGTTGTCTTCAGCTGTTGTGGACTTCAGTAGTTGTTGTGACGTCTGTGGGACTTAAAGGTTTTTCTGATCCGGCTCATTGGTTCTTTTGGTCCAACATCCTGACACATGCTCACAATATTTGTTAGAACAGTTAGTAACTAAATCAAGATCAAATAGCCAATCTGGACCGGAACCTTTCACACTGGGAGTATGCTCATTGAAAGTCACATTGGCTGACTCCTCAACTACTCTAGTTGTGAGATTTTGTACTCTATAAGCTTTAGCTTGAGAAGGGTATCCAATAAAATGTCTATCATCTGATTTCTCAGCAAACTTGGCAATTTGATCTTTGGTATTCAAGATGGTGCAAGAACATCCAAATGACCTGAGAAAACCAATGAAAGGTTTTCTCTTGTTTCAAAGTTCATAACGAGTCTTACCATGTATCTTAACTACTAAAACTCTGTTTTGCACATAGCAAGCAGTGTTCACTGCCTCTGCCCAGAAGGTGATCGGCAGTTTAGAGTCAGACAATATAGTTCTTGCATCTTCAATTAGTGTTCTGTTTCTTCTCTCAGCAACACCATTTTGCTGAGTAGTCCTCGGAGCACTATATTGTCTTGTAATACCTTTTTCATCACAAAATCTATCAAGGATTTGATTCTTGAATTCAGTTCCTTGATCACATCTTATGGTTTTGACCTTGTGATCACATTGATTCTCAGTCATTAAGATGAAATTCTTTAGAATCTAAGGGGTCTCATCCTTAGTTCTAAGAAAGAAGACCCAAGTGAATCTTGTAAAGTCATCTTTGATCACCAAACAATAAGAGGTCCTTCCTAGACTCATTACACTGGTGGGACCAAAGAGATTCATATGTAATAAATGTAGGGGATTAATGATGGAATTTCTTTCCTTTGGCTTGTGAGATACATTGTGTTGCTTCCCCTTCAGGCATGCAACACAATGGTCATCACATGTAAACTCTTTCTTTGGTATTCTAGTTACCAAATCATTCTTAATTAATTTATTCATATTTTTAAAGTTTACATGGCACATTCTTTCATGCCAGAGGAAAGACTCATCACTATTTGCTTTAGATAGAAAGCATGAAACTTCTCTTGAGGGAGATGTTTCTTGCAAATCTATCTTGTACATGTTTCCTTTCTTGGGGGCTTTAAGCAGGATGTGCTCATGAGGAATGACCACCGCGAGCCTGAGAACAATGCACTCATGCTCAGTAAAGACATGTTATGACTCTGATCACAAAATTGGGATATACTCAGAAGATTGTACCCAAGCTCCTTGACAAAGTTTACCTTCTCAATGCTGAGCTTACTATTTGTGACCTTGCCCCTTCCAGTAATGTGACCTCCTGCATCTCCTCCAAAAGCAAATGGTCCTCCATCAATTCTTTCAAACTTTTGGAGTAGTGACCTATTGCATGTCATGTGCCTGGAACAGCCACTGTCAATGATCCATACATTTCTGTTTGTCTTGAGCTATTCCTGCATAAAAGAGATGGTTAGTTACATTTGGAAACCCAAGCCTCATCGGTCTTGGGCTCATCAAAAGAAGTTAAAGACAATACAACAGTAATTGATCCTATAGTCATGCTAGAAGGATCATTTGCTGATGTTGATGAAGAACTTTCAGCCACTTGGTCTTTCTTTCTCTTCCCTACCACCATTGGAAGCTTGGACTTGATCTTCAATACTTCGAAAGTTTTGTTGACTTCGGAAGTTTTGATGACTGGACCTTTAGAAGATCTTGCTTTCATTGCAGCAGGCTTCAGTGCTTCCGAAGTATTCCTTTCTTCTGAGACCAAATTTTCTTCTGAAGGCAAGTTTCCACTTGTCTTCTTCTTCATTTTGGAGCTTCCGAAGGAAAAAGATTTTCCTTCCGAAGCTTGCTTCTTCTTTTCTAAACTCTTAGAAAGTTTCTTTCTTGGTTATGTGGAGAGTACTCTTTGGATTATAAACACAATCCTTAGCAAGATGAGAGGTTCTTCCACACATAACATATTCCATTTTCTTCCTTCTAGGAGTTTTATTTTGTGAACAAGGCTGAACTTGATCACTTTCCTTCTCCATCTTCATCTTTACAGATGCTGTGGCAATTTTTGTGGGGATAGAATTACCTTTGGAGCTGGATGGTTCAGGTTGTACAGCAGTGGTGCACAACTGATCAGCCTTCTTTTTGATGATGGGATGATTTGGACATGCATGAACCAGAACTCTTGTTGAGAGAGTTCAAGTTGGTGTCTTCAGCCTTCGCCACTTCAAATCCTACATAAATGAAGACTTTTTCTGTGCAGAGTTGAAGGTGGCCTTGATCTCTTGAACCTTCTTGGACTTTCTTTTGGCCTTCCTGATCAAGTTCTTTCTCTTGGACTTGGTCATCCCATCAGCTTTACACTCCTCAGAGGGATGGTGACCCTTCATCCTCTTCAGTCTAAGGGTCTATGATGGGAAGCACATCTTCACAAGTTTCACACCTAGGATATCTTACAGACAAGATTGTGTGTGGAGGAGCTATCTCACTAGATCCCAGTCCCTGCTTATTTTGATAACAAACTTTTGCATTCAAGGATGAGGATATTATGTTCTTGAAGGTCTCTTCTTCAAGAACACATTTTCTGCCTTGGCTTTGCTGATCACAAGCTCAGCCTGGCATTTAGTAAACTTAGTTATGAGATCTTTGATCTGAGTCCTATAGTTTGTGTGCTCATGTTTAAGAGTTGAAATGGTTTTCTCTAAGTCCTCTATCTTTAGTTTATAATCATTTTCAGCTTTTTTAAAATCAGCTTTTAAGATATTTAAGGACTCAAGATCAGATCTCATTTCTATGTTATAGGACCTGTATCTATTAACTTTAGCAATACATTCAGGAGTACAAAGATGTTCCAATACCTTGGCTTCATCGTGGTCTGCCATGAGTGCTTGGTTTGGAGATGCATCTTCCACCTGAAAGCTCCAGTCAAAGCCTCCTTCTTCAACAGCAACTGCAGCTTGCTGCTTTGGCTTCTCATTCTAGGGAGCTCTCTCAGTGTAGTTTGGTCTGGCTTGTGTTTGGCCACTATTTGTCCTTGGTGCCTTACACTCCCTTGCAAAGTGTCCCATCTGGTTACAGTTTTATCTTGCTTTTATCCAGCCCAAACTTTCCACTGGCTGCATTGCTTGGAAACTTCCTCTCTGACCTCTTGTACAACTTCCTGGCTCTGTGAGTGAGAAGAGCCATTTGCTGGACTATCTCTATGTACCCCATATCATCTAGATGGATACAGTCCAAATCTTCAAGGGTGAAGAGAAAGTTTCCTGTGGTTTCATCAGCAGAGACAAAGGCATGAGAAGAACTTGTCTCTTGGAAAGGACTTCCTTGAGTGTAGCTTTCTCTTGGAATCTCTGGGAAGGTGATGAAAGGACCTTTTTGTGAGTTGTCAGGGTAGCATATAAGATGATATTGTGGTTTAATGCTTTCTCTTTCAAACACATGGAGGGCTGAACTCAGTTGATTGCTGGAGTTACCAGATGAGTTTTGCATATTCATCTCCATCTGGTAGCCACTAAGAATACCATACAACTCTATGAAAGTAAGAGTCTTAAGGTTCTGAGTCCTCTTGATAACAACACAATAATGTGTTTATTGTCTAGGAAGAGAGGACATAAACTTCCTTACAATGTCCCTGTTCTTAAGAGTTACTCCAACATCCATTAAAGTATCCACAATCTCAACATTCCTGAAGTATTGTTGAGTCATGGTTTCACCTACGTTAAAGGTAAAGTTTTCAAACTGCTGCTTCAGGAGATCCTTCTTGTTCTCCTTTGCTTCATTGGACCCCTCATACATAAGCTTCAGTGCTTCCCATAGTTGCTTGGCAGATTTGCACTTCTTGAAGCCTCTGTAAATGGAGTTTGGAAGAGCAGTTTGAATGGCTGTCATGGCTTTCTGATCAATCTCTATTCTTTTCCTGTCTTCTTCAGAGTAATTAACCACAGCCTTTGGAATCATACCACCACCAGTAGCAGAAGTGGTGCTTGGTATGTAAGGTCCTTTAACAGCAGAGTCCAAGATCCTGGAGTCTTGAGACTTGATGAAGCCTTCCATTCTTTGACACCAAGTATCAAAGTCTTCAGGAGTGATCAGTGGAGACTTTGTCATAGTCTCAGTTTCCATACCAGCTTTGGTAATAGCTGCCATTTGAGTTGTTAAGTATTTTGTGTGTGTGAGGGATCTTAAGATGGTGAGATCTTATATCAAGAGCCTGGAAAGCTCTGATACCAAATGCAGGACCGGTGAAGGGTATGCAACTACAACACAACAACACAATGAGGAGAGTTCTTTAGAACACTTAACAGATCAAATAGGGAACTGGTTGCTTAAGTGAAAGATGCTAAGAACACAAGTAAAAATCAGACAGAACAAGATAGCTAACAACACAAGTATTTGGTTTTCAAGAATGTTGTATATTGCTTCTCATGATCTTTTACAAATGTTACAAACCATAGATAGAAAGATACAAGAACTTGAGATACTTTATACTACATCCTACAACCGGCCATACTTTGAAGGCCAGCTAGGATACATAGACTAGACAACAACAAAATCAAATGTAGAGTCAAAAGACAGATTGCCTTTTGACTAGTGACTATGACATGCCATAGCTCACATCCTAATATATTACAAAAAGGATAAAAGTATATAAAATAGAAAGCCCAGACTCAAGACCTCAATGTACAGTTACCAAAAGCATGGACCTTTTCAGCAACTCATGTAAGTTAGTGACTAATTAGAGTTGCAGCGGAAAGGTGGTCCAGCTATATGGTAAAGTACATCCGATAAAAGCATGTATCTAAAAGTCTTCGGAAGAAATCTATCTTCACTCTTTGGCTTCGGAAGACTTTGTCTTTGAAGCTTCGGAAGACTTCACTTTTGGCTTTGGAAGATGTTGGTCTTGGCTTCGGAAGATTTTACACTTAGAATATTTCTAGTGCAAGGTGTAAAACTTCCGAAGCATTTCTACTTCTGCTCTTTAGTGCATGCATGCAAAAAGACTTTGGATGTTTTGGCTGCATAAGACTTATAGGAATCCTTACAAATATTTCACAAAGAAATGTAAGAAATTAAAGAATATTAAAGAAATAAAGGTAAAAATAATAAAGGAAGTTTGAAGGATATTGAAACACGATAAACTAAAGAGA